>OX579633.1:8231674-8774625 GCA_951230915.1 Antitrichia curtipendula | reverse complement strand
CCTACTTTGTAAGACAGATTTAGTTACTTGCATTCATTAAGGGGTTCTAAATTTAAATTTTCCAAAGTTAATTATCAGTGAAAAATAATAAATTCTTCCACTTTTCTTGGGATAGAAAACTAGGAGCAATATAGGGTTAGTTTTTCCCAAGTGTTATTGGATTTCTTTGAGGAGACGGAATAAAGACTAAGGTATGTGTACCCATTATCATCACTACCCAATATGCAACACTAGTACATTTGAATCCAAAAAAGCTCCAAAATCTAGATACTAATGATGTAAGATGTACACATGAGAGATTACAAGAGCCTAGAAGAGATTTTTGGTACACCTACAAACAATACAAGTTGAAAATTTTGCATAGCTCATTTATACAATGTCCAAATAATGCATGTTGAAGTGCATTGAAAACCTCATTCACTTACCAATAAGGCCCAATAAAATCATTTGTGCGTTAAAATACTACGTATGCTTAGATACTATTAGTATTGATTATAGATGCATTTACCTTAACCTTGTAATATTGCTGCAGACACTAAATGCCTACTTCGATGGTTTCACCTAAAACTGTAGGATGGAAGATAAAAACCATTTTATCATTAGTTTTTAAAAAAGTTGCTTCAGTACAATTTTAGTGAATAGTAATGGAAATAGTCCCTCATTATAGTATTATTGACTTTTTTTATAGAAGAAGATGCTTAATCCATGGATCACCTTTGTAGTGTTTTGGGGCCATTTTTTGCAATATATTCTTGATGTGAATTTAAAGCTTTAAATGATATTTTTGAATTTGAGTCCTACTAATGAAATGAAGTTTATAAAGAGCAATTATACTCCAATCAAATAATTTGAAAAATTCATAAATTTGAAACATTCTATAGCAATATGAACTTGGACAGCTTGTTGATTTTCTAATCTTAAAGTGGTACAATAACTTTAGTTTATATACTATGATGTTATGCACTATAGTCTACATCTATGGTGAGAATTTCATCTGATTTGAATATATTTTCTATTTGATATGAATTTTCTTCATTTTTTTCTTAAAGGAGTTCACAATAATTTCAAATTTTTACCCAAACATTTGAAAACTTGATGACTTGTAGTAGACCTATGATTTTATCTCTAAAAAATAAAAATAAAAAATTTCATTCATATCTTGCTAATTGCAAAATGACAACAAATAAAGTGATGAATAGTGGGCTTGAAATTAGTGGTCGTTCCTTTCAGAATTAAGGTAACAGTACCCATAATTGTCACTATATCCATAACCGTCACCTCTAAAATCTTGAAAAATCTTAGGAAGTGAATAGATGTGATAACAAGAATGTGCTACATCTGAACATCAGACCCTAGTGTTGGTATTAGGTGCATGTATAATCGGCTCTTCAAAAATTCACAACTTATTCTCTTATTGTCCAAATAATACATCTAAAAGTGCATATGAATTATTTTTCTCTTGCTAGTAGGATCTAATAATTTGTTGGATGTGCATTTGTAGATATCATGTCAAAAAACCTCAAACTAATGGTTAGAGCATCTGCAATGCACCCAAGACCTAAGACAATATCGGCACTGTGTCAGTCCCGAGCTTATTTCTAATTAAAATTATGCTCCAATGTAGCCGTTATTGGGGCCTTCAATTCCACAGCCTTGGTATGCAACCACACGGGATTGGTAAGTTGCAACATGTGAAGGGCCCGCAAGTTGGCCTTTGTAAGAACAATCATTATTGTCTATGCTTTTGAAGCATTAATATATGTGCTAATCAAATTCAACTTTCCCTTATTCCAAGAGGAGTCTTTTTTTTAGTATGGATTCTTTTTATTCTTTCTTTTTATAAAAAAGAAAAGTCCATTTGATGTTGGAATTGCCAGCTTTGCATTGGGTCAACTTTTCCAAAGAAAAAAAATGCACTTCCACGGCCTTGTGTAATGGCCCGCCATTTGCTGTTACGAGGCTTGTATGCCAAGTATGTAAGGTAGGTACACCCAAATGTGCCATTGACCTTAAACCACCATCTATACTATGTGTACATCTCCAAAATCAGTTTTGTACCATTACATGTTATTCAGCTCTTGTAGAGGGCTGCGAGTTTCCAGGGCTGCGAGTTTCCAGGGTTCCTAGACTCTGAAACTGTCTGGAACTGCGCCGCAGCAACTGCGTGACATGGCCAAGCGACTGCCACTTCATACAAAAAATTGTTCATCTTGTTTTTTCATTTTTCCATTTTAAGATTTTCTTTTTCTTTTTCCAAAATAATAAATTCTGACAACGGACTTTTTTTTGTTGCCGAGGGAACAACGCCGGGAACAGGCCCGAAACAGCCCTCCAGATCCCCCCCACATCATCTAATGCTATAAAGAAAAAACACTTTTAGAACCAAACTTTGTTCCTTAACCCCAAAATGGCCCTGAGGACAGAATGTGTCCTCGACCAATTTTTGAAGTTAAATAAAACCTTACCAAATTATTATTTTTAGTGGTTTATATATATATAATTTTATTTGTGAAGTTTAGTTTTAGCTTCAAAAATCTGATTTTGAAAATGATTGATTATGATTTTTTTAATCAAGACTTTGGGCATGGGTGTCTATTGCAATCTTGACTTTTTGTAGTATTGAGGGCTCTTGGGAATGAGCCTCAAATACACTAGATCTTTTGAGAAAAAATCACATTAGAAATTCATTTAAAAAAAATGTAGAGTAGATTTTGAGAAGTCATAAATTGGTTGGGGTTATGCATATTAGACCCTTTAACCTCATAGTTGGCGACCAACTTTTTAGATTTGACATGTAAAAAGAAGATTGAAAGATTTCAAATCACTTTTACAATTTTAACACCCTCATGTTCAAACTTTATAATCTTTCAATTCATAAGAGATATTGTTGTGTTTTCTTTTCTAATGTGGTCTCTAACATGTCTAATTTGATTTTGTATGGTTACAATTCAAAAAGAATTGATATAACTTATCAAAATTTAGGCTTTTTTGTTCAATTTAGAGTGAATTCTTAGAAGCTCAGGAAAGTCTAGGGTCATTTTGGGGTTAAGGTAGCAACATCCATAAGAGCATCTGTAATAAGGTAGGTGAAGCCTACCTATACGAGATTTTTATTTTTTTTTAGAGTTCCCATTCCACCATTTGATTGGTGGGCTTCACCGGCCTCGACTCTACATGAAAGACGGACCTAAACACCCGCCCACATCCACTTGCTCTGCTCTCCCTCATGAATGGATTCCCTGCCGGGCCTTCATGTGGCTCTTTCCTTCCACCGGGCTGGAATTTATTAGGACCCTCGTGAATGAAGCCAGAAAAGTCTTTTTTTTTTGTTTTTAAGAAGCCCCCAAAGTCTTGAGACTTGCTGGAGCAGTCCGTTTTTGTTACGTTGTGGGCTTGCCATTTCATGGGAAAAAATAAAAAATAAAAAATATAATGATTTACCCTAACATTGTTTACCAATGAGCGAGGGGTCTCTTTTGCATTCTTGAAAAGGGGATACATACATTGAACAAAATTGTTTATAGGGCTCCCCATCCACCCCCAAGTCTTAAAATTTGCTAGTAAGTCATTTCCAAGGATTTAACAAAGCATAATACCTTTCCATTATAATATACTTTTTGTTAATATTTTAATTTCCTTTCAGGAAAAAATGTAAAATAAAATAAAATAAATGATTAATCCTAACATTGTTTAGCAATGAGGTAAGGGGGCCTTTTGCATTCTTGGGGGAAAAAAACTAACTTATAGTGAACAAAATTAACTTATTGATGGCTCCTCATCCAACCCCAAATGAATCCTTAAATTAATTGATAAGTCCCTCTAGGGATACAACAAAGCACAACAACTTTTTGGCATGGGAGAATCGTTGCTTGGTTTGTAGCATGTTAGAATAGCCCCACAGCTACATGGGGAAGCAACGTTGTAAAGGTTGTGTACCATTGATCTTCTAAGATCAATGGTGCAGAACCTTTATAGTGTTGCTTCCCTATGTAGCTGTGGGGATGCTCTTGTAAACCCCTCGTAGCACGGAACCAAGAATATATTGCTATTGATAGCGGTCAAATAAATTATCTCTTGAATCCACTTCTATTTGCTTGTTTTCATCCCCATGGAGCGAATTTGCACCATTCAAAAGCAATTCTAAAGTATTGGTTCTCAAAATGCAACACTTTTCTCCAATATTTGAAACTTTGTAAAAAAATTGATCAGAATCGCCCAAATTGGATGGAACAATAGATGAATATAAATAAAAAGTGATTTATTGTTGAAGTGATAGATGAATTTATTGCTTCACCAAAATATCTATGATTATCATGTAGGTAGTTCTTTCAAAATGGAAAAAATTGATCCACACATAAGATTTTTATTTTAGCAAGATTTTGTCTTTTTTCCACATGTACACAAATTGATTTTAGTATAACCTTGCAAATAAATTATGAAGTACTAAAAAAGCAAGCTTGAGTTATATTATTGGGTGATAGTCATGTAGCTCCCACAATAAGCTCTTAAAAACAAAGGGCATGTTGAAAGTACACATACATATATAGAATGAACTTCCCCACTTAGTAGATGCCCAAATAGGAGGGTAGTCAAGGAATATGGCTACATAGTATTCATACATGCATCCCATGTTCCATATCCTATATCTTCTAAAGGACTTTTCTCTGTAAAAAAATTGCAAGAATCAAATATATAAGATTGATATGATATTAGAAGGTTTAGAATTTTGAAGTTTCAAAAGTTATGTGATAATGCTTGTTTCTACATCCATAGCCTCATATTAATGTATCCATACATGCGCATCCATATCTATATATCATATCCCATATTTTATAACATATTTACATAACACATGGAACAAGACATGGAATGTATGGTTGGCAATTTTTTTTGTATAGTCTAATATTCAAATTCTTTGAAGTTTGGAACGTCACCTCCTCCAAAGGAATGTCTTTGAATCCTAAAAATCACTAGCCAACTTACCAATTTTTTATTTGATAATGAATTTTTTGTTTTTTTATTTTGGCCTCACTCCCCCTTCATTTGCTCATACCGAGGCTCATACAAAAAATACCAAATAGGAGCTATACCTTTTGAAAAGATAGTTCGTGAATTTGCCAAAGTCTTCAAATTAAACTGAAGCCAAATACCCCAACAAGTACCTTTGTTCATTGATTTTTTATATTCAAAGGTCAAGAATTGAAATATTATTATCAATTCAAGTTGTTACCAAATCATATGGCATAATTTGCACTTGTATTAACAATTATATCTACATTTATATTTGTGTACATATTTGTATCATATGTACATGCTTGCTTAGCAAGACCCTTCATTTTCATTTTATTTTCTTCTAGAAAGCTTTAACTTTTGAGTAGTTTGTGGGTGGTGTGTTGGAAGAGATAGTAAGGGACAAAAAATAATTGTACACCATTGAATGAGTGAGAGCAAACCCAATCTGTCAATAAACTACCACACCAATGCCATATTGACGGGGCAACTACCCCCCTCCAGTGCAACCAATATTAGTCTCTCTTAATTTTTAGTCTTGCTGTTCATCTTCCCAATTATTCATAATAGGAAAAGTCATAATTGTTCTCATACATTTTTGAGCATTGCTATGTATGCCAATAAATTGGACCTTCATTTTGGTATGAAAAGTCTTAAAGTTTTTTTTAATATAGAATCTTTTTCCATTTCCTTCTTTTTATAATGCAAAAAATCTATTTCAAGTTTAGATTGCCAGCTTTATACAATGGAGCAGGGTTTTTTTAAAAGTCATTAGAATGGAATAATGCCCACTTCCTTCCACTTAATTTTTTTTTATACTATCCCTATTTTCGCTCATGAATTGGAGATCAAATTTTGGGATATTTTTAAAGGCTTACTAGTTATTTTCCTTTAATTCCCATATTGAACCAGTTTTTTTGGAGTACCAAGCCTCACTTTTTTCTCTATTTTTTTTACTATAACAAAATTCTATAGAATTTTTCACCAATTTTGTTTTGCTTTCCTTTTGGGGCACAAGCAGGTTGAAGAACACACTCCAAGTTTGTTTGTTTTTTGACACAAATGAAACGGGATTTCATTGCAAAAATAAAAGTACAACCACACCAGTCGCGAGCGGCCTGGCGGAACAGAAAATGAACACAGAAGACAAACACGACGCAGACAGACCCGAGACACGACAAGCCGCGCGGAGAAGCCAGCCAACACCTGCCAAGAGCACAACGAGAGGCCGTGAGGCCTCTCACGGCCGACCGAGAGAAGAGGCCACCGCTCCACAAGGCGTCGGGGAAATTCAGGGGGGTTGATAGTCGTGGCCGGCGAAGGGCGCAGCCGTCTTCCACTTGGGCTGCCCGGCTTCCATCCTTGCGAAGAACTCATGCTTACATCTCCTCTGAATGAAGGAATCCATTAATTTCCTCTTGACTTCCTGCGGACGCTTTTTATCGCTGATGACATTTGCCCATTCCACCCTGCCGTAATCAATTAGCGCTTTCCAGATGTGCTTGAGAAGGCGTTCGGTGGTCCACGTCTGGGCGTTGAAGACGGCGTCGTTTCTCTGAATCCAGAGAGCCCATAAAATGGTGGATCGAATTTCAAGCCAGATGCGTTTAACCTGGTTGAACTTGCGGGGGATTCTCACAGAAAAAATCCCTTGTCTCCATATGAGGGGCTGCCATGGTCCCTTCGCTTCTCTGCCTATTAAGGCAGCGTTCAAGATATGAAATCCCCATTTCCAAGCTTGCTGCGCGAAGTGACATTCCCAAAATCTATGCAAGACTGTCTCGTCTGATCTCCTTGGGCACACTGGGCATCTTATGTCCACCGTGCCATCGATTCTGCCTCTCCAGTGGTTGACTGCGATAGCCCTATGCCAAATAAGCCACATCAGTCCTGCCTCCTTCCGAGTTCTCTCTGGCGCCCAGATTGTTTTCCATTTTAATTGAAAGTCTTCTGGCAAGCAACCTGCCCATTTCCTCACCACCGGGTTTGGGATCTTGTGTTCACGCTTGAGCATCTTTCTCCCAAGACATGCGGTGAATTCCATCAGCGGGATGCCCTCTCCGTCCGCCTTCCATTCAAACTTGGTTGGGTCCCATTGGAGCTTGTCTATCCGGCCGTAGTAGAAGAGCACCGGGATTTTCTCAGGGCCTCTGCGCGTCTGGATTATTCTAACTCGATGAAAGGTTCTCTTCACTGTGCCATCCGCATAAGGTCTCAAGTTCTGGGGGTTGGCCTGGAGAATTCTGGCTGATTGCAGGACTGTGAATCCTACGGCTCTCCATAGTGCGGGCCATTCCTGTGGTGGGGCGCCTATCCTTGTGGCATTGTCTGGGGCTTGAATGACATTCGCCGGGAAATGGTCGTTGCCATCTAAGAACCATCCTATCCACTCATCTTTTGCTGCATCTGGCGGGGCTTGTATCTCCAGTCCTTTCCATTGGGCTTGGATGGCGGATATGGCTGCATTCCAGGCTCCTGTTTCTTCGTCTTGAAGCCCAAATCTGGCCTTGGCTTCGATACTTGTTAAGAGTCTCCCTTGGGTTTGTATATCCTTTACCTGCTTTAATCCCCTTCGATGCAGCTGGGCAGCTCTAGCCTTTGAGAAACCTGGCCCAATCAAGGGCACAAAGGCTGACCACCAAAATGATTCTCCACCTACTTCTTCTGGCAGTTTTGGTCGAACAGGCAGTAATTCGGGCTGCATCTTCTTCCATGCTGTTCCTGCTCTGGTCCATACACGTGATCCTTTGTGCATCTGGCTATGGGGAAGGGTGAAGTACTCCATACTCGGGGACCATCTGCCTTTTGTGTATGGTTGGTAGTTGCTTAACCTGTGTCTAAGTAGAGTGTGCAGGTTGGAGGTGCCAGGCTCGCAAGCCTTTATCACCCACTTAGTCATTAAGGACGTGAGTGCGTCTTTCGGGTTAACTACGTTTATCCCTCCTTTGTCTCTCTCCTGACAGCACTGCAACCATGCTACCTTCGTCCGGGCTTGGTGGGATGTTCCGGACCATAAGTAGTTTTGAGTGGTGGAGGTGACTTTCTTTATCCCTGCCTCTGTACCTCCCCATATGGAGGCAAAGTAGTAAATGGAGGAAAGGATGACACTGTTGACAATTACGCCATGTCCTGTGGGGTTAATTTTGGCAGTGCACCAGTGCTTGAGGGTCTTGGAGACTCTTTCCTGCAAGAACGTATCTACCGAGTGTGACTCAATGTTCATTCCAAAGGGAGTCCCTAGCAGCTTGCTTACTCCATCTCCATTGACCCATACCACGTTGAGATCGTTTGTCCAGTTTGGGCGCCCCTCTACCTGACCTACTTTCCAGTAGCCCCTGGACTTGGTCCAATTGAGGAAGAGACCAGAAGCTACGCTGAATCGCTCTAGCAGCAACACCGTGTTCTTGACTGGGCCCTCTTCTCCAAGAAGCGTCAATGATGCATCGTCCGCAAATTGCGCAATGACCTGCTGGGTATTGCCTCCTGGAAGAGTGATTCCTCTCACCACTCCGGTCGTAACACCTCCTTTGATTGTTGAGTTGAGTACCTCTGCTACCAATAAGAAAAGGTACGGTGCTAATGGGCAACCTTGCCTAACTCCACGCTTAATGGGAAAAGGTGGGGATTGGGAGCCATTTACCTTAACAGCTGCTTTAGCATCCTTCAGCAGCATGCGAGACATCATGGTGAACTCCGCTGGTATTCCGAACGCCTGCATGGCTCGTGAGAGAAATTTCCAATCCATTGTGTCAAATGCCTTGGTGAAGTCGAGTTTAAGAAACACCAGGGGTTGCTTAGTGTGTTCCGCCCAGGAGATGGTTTCATGCGTCAATAAAATGTTGTCCAAAATGAATCGTAGTGGCAGGAATGCTGACTGATCCGTGTCTATTATCTCCATTAGGGCGGGCTGGAGACGCAGCTGCAGTGCTTTCGCAAACACTTTATACGCTACATTCAGCAAGGTTATTGGTCGCCAGTTGGAGAGCTGGCTCTTATCTTCTCCTTTATGGATTAGCGCTATAAGCCCTGTCATGACTCCGGGTGGGAGGCACTGATCTTTGACTGCCTTGGTAATCATCCTATGATAATCTGCTTTTATGGTGTCCCAATAACTTTTGTAAAACTCGGTGGTAACCCCGTCTGGGCCTGGGGCTTTACCCGAGCTCAATTTCTCAAGAGCTGTGTCTAATTCCTCCATACTGATGGGCTTGCGGAGAGCCTCTTTCATCATTGGTGAGAGTCTGTCCCTAATTCCGGCGAGCGACAGTGTGGCGGCCTCCTCTCTTTCCTCCGTGTGTTCTCTTTCAGTGAACAGCTTGCCGTAGAAGCTGGAGCAGATTGCCTCGAGACTAGGCTGATCCGTCTTACTCTGTCCCCCTTCGTCCTTTAACTCGGAGATGTTGGATGCTGACGAGTGGGCTTTGGAGGCTTGGAAAAATTCCTTTGTGCATGAGTCCCCCACTTTAAGCCACTTTACTCTACTTCTTATCCTTTCGCCCTCAATTGCAAGCTTCTCGAACTTTGATAATTTATCAAGTAACGCCCCTAATCTCTCCTGAATGACTAGGCATTGCGGATTGCTGTGAAGGGCGCTTTGCTGGGCCTCTAGATCTTGTTTGATGGCGGTTTCGGCCTCCTTTCTCCCCTTGGCTCGGTCCACACAATATCTTTTGTAGAATTTTGTTGCCCTCCTCAGTTTCCCTGTGAAGCCGAGTTGCTGGTTGTGTCTCCAGATGTTCTCCACTTCCCCTCTAACCTCTAGATCACCAAAGTAAAGATTGCTCATCTTGTATGCCGATTTCTTTGTTGTTGGAGGGAGTAACTGGACTGTGTGTTGTACGGGTAGATGGTCAGCGTGGCTGCTGTCGCCCTTGATGGTATATTCTGTTACTAGTGACGGCCCTGCTCCTCTCAACTTGAAGGAGTAGCAGCGGTCTAGCCTTGCAAGCAAGCGGATTCCGTTTTGCCTTCTGTTATCCCATGTGAATCGCAGCCTCCCTCTCTCCGGGAATTGGTCGGTCACATCCAATGCGTCTTTGAGTAGGGAGAAGATTCTACTTTCCCCCGTCGAGATTATTCTCCCGTTTAGGTTGGATTTATCTTCTTGCCGTTCCACAAAGTTCCAGTCGCCACATAGCAACCACCTGCAGTCTCTTGAGAGGGAGGCAAGTAATGACTCCCATAGCTCACATCTGACTCTCGAGCTGTTTGATGCGTAGACATTTAATACTGATATGTCCCCCCCCGGGAGGCCGCCCAAACGCACCCATTGGGCTCTTCCGCATTGGGAATGCCCTGTATCAGTGATGAAATGAGCTAAGTGGGGGGCTACCCACATGCATACCCCTCCCGTACCTGCCCCTTCATCTCCATCGCCATGTCTGAATCCTATGGCAGCGTTTCTTCCATGGAATGTTGCCTGGGGCCAGAATGATTTGGAGAGTCTTTCTAGCTTCCTTCCTCTTAGCCGATGCTCCTGCAGACATAGAATTTCTATTCCTCTAAATGACGGACGGTAATAATTCCTAACTATCTCCTGCTTCAGAGGGTTGTTTAGCCCTTGGACATTCTGTATTACGATTGTCACCTTCATTGCGGGGGTGGGGGGGGAGGGTGCTCTGGAAAGAGCTCTGTGCTTCTCAGATTGCCTGTTTCTGCACCTCTCCGAGGTGTGTCCCTTCTGGAGTGGAGGATTGTGGAACGCTGCCTCCTCGCTGACTCTTCCGCTGCGTTCCTCCTTGCTGCTTGGTTGGGAGTCAGCGCGTGCGATTGGGGTGTGAAGCCTGGCGCTCCGTTTTGGTTTCTAAACCACTCCAGAAACTTCTCGTGGAGTTCCACTGGCAGTCCTTCTACAGGTGGATCTCGTGGCGTTCGAGGTTCTTCATCCTCTTCAGCTTGGGCTTGTGGGGCGGTGATTGGTCGGATGGAGGGGGGGAAGGCTTGCGAGGGCTCGTCTCTGTTTGTTGCGTGGTCTGCCGATACCGAAGCTGCCGTGGTTGCGTTGAGGTCCAATGATCTAGATGTGTTCGGTCTGCTGGATGTTCCGTGCCTCTGGGTATCTGGCCTGATAGTGGACGGGGGGGGCATTTGGGGAGGTGCTGGGTTCTCTCTGTCTGAGCTATGGATGGTGTCTTGCGGTCTGGGGAGGCTCGATTGTTGGCTTCTCGGTGTGCTTGCTTGCTGTGCTTGGGTCGGCGTTACTTCCGGTTGTGTTCCCTTTTCTCTCTGCGTCTGGGCAGGGGCTGGCTCTTCACTTCTGTCGCTAGGGGCGGGCTGTGGTGGCTTCACTACCAGGACAACGGGCCTGTTGTCTCTAATTAGCTGGTAATTGCTTGTAGTGCTCGGCTGGCTTCTGTTGCTGTGCGGACGCGCTGCATTCCTCTGCTGGGCCTTGGGTGTAGGGCTTCGGCTTGCTTGCTTCCCTCGAGCCTGCGTTGTCTTGCGCGCGGCTGTCACGTATGTTGGGGCCTGACCCCCCAAGGTGGGCCGAGTTGGGCTTTTCTTGCGTTTGACTATCTTCCACTCGCCTTCCTCTTCTCTGATTGGCCTTGTGTCCCCGCTCATTTGGAAGTTTTCTGCTCGGCTGCCTGTGCCTGAGGAGTTGCCGCTGAGCCCTGGCGAAGCCTCTTGACTGATCAGTATGGTCGGGTTCTGGCCCTCTCGGATTGGTGGTGGCTGGGGTAGGGTTGGTGCAGGACTTGTGTTGTCTCCTGGGGCCACTGTCCTCCCCTTCTCCTCTTGTACTGCTGTGGGCATTGCCTCCACCGCTGAGCGCCTTCTATTGTTGGGGCACTCACGGATAAGATGATCGGTCTCATGGCAGAGCCTGCATCTGATCGGTAGGTTGTTGTAGTCGATTTTTATCACGCTTCTCTCCTGCTTGTATTCGTTGGTTACCGCAAGTTGAGTCTTCCACCCCTTTCCAGACTGCAGCGCAATGCAGAATCCTTGCTCCGTTGAGGTGGCGTTCCTCTGATCGCACCCCACTAGCTCTCCAAGGTTACCTGCAATTTGCGTGGCCACTCCCAGGAATTCCCCCGGTACTCCTCTCAGTGTGACCCATGTTGGAAATTTTAGCTGCGTGGGATTGCTGACGTCGAACCCTGTTTCCCAGTTTTGCAGTATGCAAGTTCCCCACCTTGAGTGGTGAGGGGTGAGCATGAGCACCTTTTGGGTGCCCGCGCTCTGCCGGGTGAGGACCTGGAAGAATCCCATCCCTAAATCTCTTCCTATCCCTACCCATTCTCCTATCTGTGCTTGGAGTGCTTCCGTCCATTTAGCCAGGACTGCAGGCGCCTGTCTTCCACCAACAAAATATGCAATAATCGCGTGCTTTTGCAATCTTTCCGTTTCCTTTCTAACAATGTCTTGATCTACCTGCACTTGTAGGATTGTATTGCAAAGCAGAAATCCACATGAGCTGCGAGTGTACCCTTCCGGTAGAGTCTCCCCGGGCGTAGCTTTTGTTGGGTGGATTTTCTCGAACCTACCCATGTTCGTCACTGCGGCGACCAGCTCTGGTTCTATGACGTCGTCCTTCCTTTCGGTCTTGCCCGTGTTACCCTCCTCTGGGTGACGCAGCGCCACCGGCACGTGTTCCAACTCCCTCTTCAACGTGTCCACGTACGACGGGCTCGCCATTGCACAGTTACTGGCTTCGCTCCTGCACAACCCTAATTAAACCCTGCTTTGACCTAATTGCGGTGTTTCTACCCCACCCTGACTTGTTCTCTATTCCATTGAATGGATGCGAGAAAAGGGTGTTCACTGATTGCG
The DNA here is from genome assembly GCA_951230915.1 of Antitrichia curtipendula. Taxonomy (NCBI): domain Eukaryota; kingdom Viridiplantae; phylum Streptophyta; class Bryopsida; order Hypnales; family Leucodontaceae; genus Antitrichia; species Antitrichia curtipendula. The sequence goes on along the minus strand of OX579633.1, from coordinate 8,761,839 downwards.
AACAAGCAAATCGGAATTGGATTACTTTGATTCTCTGCCGCTGCGATTCATCGAAACGCTCCTAGTGCGATCATTTTACTAACATGCGCCTCCGGAGCTGCGCAGCGGCCCAGACGAGCTTCTTCCCAATTCTCCAGTTTCTAGCTCACACTCCAAGTTTCTTTACAAGTTGCAAGTAGATGACTTTTGGAAGACTCCTATGTGTCACAAATAGGTGTCGATGCCTCAAATCTTTGAAGATTTATAAGTAATTAAAAAATGCTTGGAAAAATACAAATCCACTTGTGTTAGGTACCACATCTATTTTTCTTTCTCTGAAAAATAATCTATCAAATATTTTTCTGTCCACAGAAGCTTGTGAAAAAGGTAGACCAATTTTTACGGTAGTGTGCTCTAAAAGCGCCCATCTTCTTCAAACCACCCCTATTTTTAGGTGGAGAATGGAGATGAGGTGATCCTTAAATGGACCAGTTTAGCAATTTAAATGCATTGAAGAAAAACAGTTTTTCTATTGCAAGAGCCAATCATTGTCTTTGATTTCCGCACATCTCTTTACAAGTTGCAAGTGGACTGATTTTGGAAGACCTATGTTCACAAATACTAGGTGCCTATGTCCTGAATCTTTGAAAATTTCTAAGTAATTCAAAAATGCTTGGAAAAATACAAATCCACTTGTATTAGGGTTTCACATCCATTTTTCTTTCTCTGAAAAATAATCTAATAAATATTTTTTCTGTCCACAGAAGCCTGTGAAAAAAAGGCGGACCAGACATTAAATGGTCGCTTGTAAGAGCATATTACCTTGACAATGAACTTAGCAGGCGGCTCTCCCCAAACATTATTGGGGATGCCCCTAAGTCAGCGTGTAAGAATAAGCTTCATTTCAGCGTAAGATCTGCAATTAGTATTAAATTCCGTTTTTCTTAAATTAAGCTTTTAAAGTTGTTTTAGTTGTTTTCTTTTAATTTTTTTAAAAATGGACCCTTAAATTAAGCTTTTTTGCATTAACGCACCTCCGTTCCGTTCCAGTGGCCAAGAGCAATTTGAATTTTGAAAAACAGGCTTCTTTAACTGCGCACCGGCTTTTGCATGAGCGACAATCCCAAAGTCAAATGACAGACACTGTTTTACGAATACTTAATTGGCCACTGATTTGCCGCTACAGGGCCGCTATGCTGTACCGAGCCTCCGCTGCAGATGCTCGTAGCTCGAAATGGCATCCGCAACGGCAGGGGAATTTACATCCAGTTTTTGTGTTTTTTTGGGGGGCACTGTAGCAGTTTCCCATGCAGGAAATGGAGGATGGTCGCTCCAACTTTAACCCCTCACCGCCCAAGGGGACCAAAAGTGTCCACACACAGTCTAGCAGTCAACTTCAAAGTGCTGTAACTTTTGCATCTAATGTCCAAATTCAATAAAACTTGTTGGGAAAGCTTTTCATATTAGTCTATTTTTCCGTGGTACAATTTTCAGATCAATCCAAGATGTACTGAGTTTTTGAAAGTCATTCGAAGTTCGCAGGTTCAATTTGAGTTCACCACGCTGCATTGAGATGGCTGCAACTTCGGGGGGCTTGTATCTTTTTCATCAAATGTTAGTTTTCAATCAAATTTGTTGTGTATTGTTCACCATAAAGTCTACTTATTGTGGTAAAACTTTCATGTCAATCCAAGTTATTTTGAATGCTTGGGAGCAATTCGAAGTTCAAAATCCAGACATTTTTGCATTACAGTGAACTTTGGCGGCTTATAACTTCTTCAAACAGGGTTGTTTTCTAATAATTTTTGTTGGAAAAGTTGCGCATACTAGTCTAGTTCTTGTGGTAAACATTTCATATTGATCCAAGAAGTTATGATTGACTAGGAATCATTTTAGTAGAGGTAGGTTCAGACATAGATGTGTTTTTTTGCTACTTTTTTCACTGTTTTTTGACATTTCAAAACAACTTTGCAAATGCAATGAGTCAATTAAATGTTTTTTTTTCCCACCAAAGTGTTTGTCTTTTGGTTTAGAATCACCTTGTAGTTTAAAGTTTTTTCATTTGAGTAGGTTTAGAACCCGAATTCCACCTCGAAATGTGTTTTTAGGAAAATTTCAGCATCTTTATTCAACACTAAAACATTAAAATCTTTCAATCTATAGGGTCAAATGACCCCAAATTTTATTTACACCATCTACAACATGCACACTACAATATTGTACGGTTGAGATTTTCATACCTTACTCACATTTAGACTTATAACACTTGAAAAGCAAGGTTGTTTTTTGACATGGTTAGGCCTTGGGCGGTGAAGGGTTAAACCATTGTCATTGTGCCACAACATTGGAGTTTGGCATCAAGGTGCTGAAAAAAAACAAAATTGTTTACAGCTGGTTGCAACATAAAAAGACACGATATTGAAGTGGCCATTCAAAGTCTGCATTTTTAAATTTGCCACCCATGCTAAAATTTGAAAATTTGGAATTCAAAATTGGATAAAGAGGCTTTAAATTATCTGGGAGAGGTGAAGAACCCAATAAGAAATGTAAAGAATGTAAAACAATTAGCAACCACAAAATAGTGGTAATTTTTTACAGTTTATCCGTGGTTGGAGGAAGATAAACACATGATGTAGACTTCAAATGGCCACTTTAACCCTAAAAGGACCACATTAAATGTTTTTCAGCCCCTCTGGAGGGTTGCAAGTTTCTTTGGGTTCTCCTAGGTTCCTAAACTCTAAAAACTATGTCGCTACAGTTGCGTGACGTGGTAGAGAGATTGCCACGTCATTTTTTTTTCATTTTTTTTCAAAAATTAAAATACATTTTTTTTTTCAACTTTTTTTTGCATTCAATTTTTTTTTCAAAATTCTGAAAGCGGCCGTCCTTTAATTGCTAGGGGGGACAATGCCGGGAACAAGCTTGAAACAACCCTTCAAATCCCCAAAACACATCTAATGACATGCTCAATTTAGCAACATAACAAATTTGGCCAAGTATGTGTAACTGGAAATTTTCATGTTTTTGACCCAAATTTTAATAGAAAGTGTGGACATGGAATATCTTATATGTGCACTAAAATTCCTGACATTTGAAAACATGAGTCAAAAGTTATGGCCTAGTATGTTACTTTTTTTTAAATGGACAATCCGGGAAATTTTAAAAATTACTTTTTTTAGAAATAAAAATTTGAAATTGATTTCATAGATTTATATATACAAGGAAAGCTTTGAATCATTCAATGAGTCAAAAGTTATAAGGAGTTTTAGTTTGCAGTTAGTTATGGATCCTCCACTCTAAGATAAACTTAGTCAATAATTTTTCAAATATTAATTTACCACAAAATATCCACACAATAGTGCGAAAAAAAACTAATTAATACTATTCATGTAATCTTAAAAGGACAAGACTTATCTCCAAGGGTCTAAGGTGCTTTTCCAAAAATGATTTGTTTTTTGGACTAGTAGGTGTAGGTGTATTCTTCATTTCTAATATAGTAATCTTGAAATTAGTATAGTTTCCATCATTCACTTTTCGACTTCAGCATCCTTCCAAAGTTACTGTTGCTTCCTAGCAACTTAGGCAATTTTTTGCCTAATAATTAATTAAAATGAACAAATATTAGCTTGTCCATAAAATAGTATTTTAAAATTGGGCAATTTAAAATAGTATTAAAATAAATTAGGCATTCATTCAAATTTTTCTTACAATTTTTAGATGGTGCTATTTTTGAAAAACATCAATTTTTAAGAAACATCAACTTTTTGTCTAGTACTTGGCATCGTAATTTGAGATGCCAAGACTTAGTTCTAATACTTGTGCCAACTTTAGAACACAAGCTACCGTAGTGTGACATGGGTTTTGATTTTTATTAATTCAAAAATGTAAGAAACGAATTTTCAAAAAATGGTAGGAAACAAATAACAAAATGTGTGAAAAATGAGGAAGAAATATGACGAAAAGTTCAGTAATTGTCCTTTGGCAACACAAAATATTTTTAACAAAATATTTTTAGTAAAGCAAATAAATGAACCACTTCTGCTTCAAACTTGGTCAATAATTTTTCAAAAATTTAGGCACTTTTTTAATTATTTATTTTCTACCTATATTGTTAAGAAGCTATGGTAACTAATAGAGTTAATTTTGCAATAACAGGACTTTCTAACATTTAGGAGAATGAAAAATCAGAAATTTTCAGAAAAAAATAATTTGTATTATTCGGAGTTTTTTTGTAATTTCTTGTGGATCTTTAAAATAAAGATTTGAAGAAATTTTAAAATGGCATGAAGATGCATCTTTGAATTGTCTTCAAAATGATTAAAATCATTCATCTAAAGGCACTATTATATTTCATCCATATTGGACATGTGTAAAGTTGAAGACATTCTACAATGATAGTTTAAGGTCATAATAGAAAGGAAGGAAGGAGGCACAAGGTCTTTGATATTCCTATCTTGGAACAAACTTCCTTACTATAATGGAATTGGAAATTGAAATATGAATTTTCTCTAGTCAAAATTGTTTTTGCTGACTTTCATAATACTTTAATGTCTATATAAATAGGAAAAAACCTTAGATGTTTTTGAATGGCATTAGAAGGTTGTTTCAGACCCATTTTCAATGCTGTGAACCAGCTAGTGTGGATCAAAATTCAAAAAATGTAATTAATTATTAATTTTTAAATTCAAAAAATAAAAGAAACATTAGTTTATTATTATTATTTGACATGGCAATCACTTTGCTACATTAGCCTATTGCTATGCCAAATTTCTATAGTTCAGGAACTTGGGGGAACTCACAACCCTTAAGACTAGCTGGTATCATCTAATGCTACATTTTAGGAATAGCTTTTTTTTGTTGTCAAACTAAAAGCATCCAAAAAATTCAAGTCAGATGTTAAGAAAAGTTTCTAGAAGTCAAAAGGTTATTTCCTCTCCTTTTTATGAGCTTCTCTCTAAAAATTTGGTGGACAACAATTACAATTCTCCTCTTGCATGCTTTCATATAAAATTCCAGAATAGTATCTTTTCTATAAAATTTGACTAATTTTTTACATAGAAATTTGCTCTCAATAATACATTTGATGTTGTGTTTTTGCTTTCTAACCTAACATTGGACACATGCAATCCATTGAAGTCATTGACCTATTGTTTGACTTTGGTCAAAGATCAACTAATGGCAAAAAAATTAGAACCAAAGTCATTTTAGCAACCATTGAGTTGCAAAAATTTGTTATGAGTCTCGTGTTTTTATTTGCAAGTGTGGGCCAATATTCCAAATTGGAGGAGTCAAGTAGATTGTATAATTGAGTAGTTACAAAAAAAATCCCAAATTTAAACAAGAATTAACTTGCAATCTAAAATAGGAATTGACACACCTAAGACTATGGGCTTTTTAACTATTACATACAAATTTTTTAAATCTAATTTCAGCATTTTTCCATTTTGATTGTCTTCACAATTAGTGTCACTAGACCTATAATTTGTGATATTCCATGCCACTTTTTTTTTTTGTCCAACCACATAATGCATGTCATCTATTCAAAGCTATCTCTGTCAACTATACTATAGTAATCAAGAATGTTATTGTGGCTATTCATGTCAACTATTCTAAGATATTATGAATACATCCTATAAAAAATTCATCTTGGCATGCATGGTAGAAAAGGTAGAGGTAATCAATGTTATGCATTGTTTGAAGCTTTATTTGGCACATAGTAAACTTGGATTACAACTTGCATGATGGGATGGATGGGTGGGTAGAAGGGAGGTGATTAAGATACAAATATATACTTGAAGTAGTTGTGTTCTCGTAGAAGGTGCAAGGAAATAGTTGCCTCTTGGCCAAGAATGACCTCTTCGTATCTCATGAGAGACACAAGTTCAAAAACTATCAATGCCATCGGCCATGAACTAGGAGAACCCCGTGTTTTTCTTGACACATTTTTTGTGACATTATGTTGTATTTGATGTTACAACTAACACCTTACGCTATGTCTAATGTCAACGTTGACATTAAACATAGCGTAAGGTGTTAGTTGTAACATCAAATACAACATAATGTCACAAAAAAATATGTCAAGAAAAACACGGGGTTCTTCTAGTGATGGGTTGTAAATTCTTGGTTGCATTGTGTGAGTTTATAGATTTGTTACCCTTGTGGTGGAGGTACATTATATTGTTTATCCCATTTCAATGTAAATCAAGTGAAATTTGATGATTTATAAACTCTTAAATTTATACATTGTTTATAGATAGTTCAAACAAGTGTCAAACTTGACTAGGACCACAACCTAAATTTTAAGACCACCCATACGTTGTTTCTTTCTGTAGTCATTTGGTTGGTCTAAAAACCCATGTTTCTCCTAATGTTGGTTATCCACAGGTCGGATCTTTTGTTATTCAATAAAATTCATCCAAAACATTTTAGAGTCAATCGTAAAGTGTGAGCAATGCAGGACCAAGAGCTGGAGATTGAAAAAAACCCATGACAAAACTCCTCGAAGCACCAAAACTATTGGGGTCCGATAGATGGTGTTGTGTTTCTTTTGTACTATTCTTAGTTAAACCTTCCTTTGAATGATACAATTGGGGATGACCCATTAACCCCTAAAGGACCAAACACCGTTTTTTGACAACATAGCGATTTTGGGCAGCTCACTATGACCGGAATTTTTCTTTTTTTTATTTGAAATTTTCACGTAAGATGTGCCCAAGGAGTAGCTTTAAGGTACAACAATTTTCGTAACTTTTGAATACATGGTTAAAAAGTTATTGCATGATATGTCATTTTCGTTGTTCGGCGGGCAGCCAGGGCAGCAAAAAAAACTTCTTTAAAAATCACTTTTAATAAAAACTAAAATTTGAAATTGGTTCTTTAGATTTACATGTACGTGGGAGGCTTTGAATCATTCCATTCCGATCAATGAGTCAAAAGTTATGAGGATTCTTAGTTTGAGGGTAGTTATGGAATCTCTACTCTAAAATAAACTTTGAAGTCCTTTATTTAACTCGATTTTCAATATTTTTGAAAAAAAATAAAAACATTGGGTGTAGATTGTTTATTACAACATTACAGTTGTTGGGATTGGCATTTTTCAATTTCATAAATAAATTCTTGACAATTTAGTGTTTTGAATCATTCTCTACCTCTTCCTACTTACTATGTTTTTCCTATATGTTTTACAATTCCAAATGATTTGAAAATTTTCAAGCATGTAGCCAACTTGCCTTGAAGAATAAAACCAAAGAGTAACCATCATTTTGGACATTTTTTCATACAAATGTGACCTTGTGAAGGGCAGCTGCCCGTTTTTTCGCAGGGACCAAAAAAGGATTTTTGTCAATTCAAACGCTATTATCTTGCAATCCATTTGGTGTAAATTTTTGAAATTTTTTCCACATCTTCTTAAACAAGTTTACTACAAGATCCTACGGTTAAAAGTGTCTAAAAATGTTTTTTTTCTAAAATTTGGCACTAGTATTAGAAATGGCAGTTTTGGAGCGGTTTTGGTGAAAACATAGTCAAAAACCTGTAGGGGTTAATTTAGTTTACGATGAACTCGATTGGTGAATCTATAAATTTCAGAGTTTTTAAAATTTTTTACCGATTTTTTTTTTGCGATGACTTTCATCCATCTTTTTGCCCATTATTAGTGCCAAAAAAGTGAAGTACATTTCTTGTGAAAGATTCGCGGCCAAATGCAAGTGTCTGCTTCCAAAGTTGCAAAACTTTGGAAGCCTCTCTCAACAGCTCTGGGTCCAAAAAGTGAGTTTGTCTTGTCCACAGAATGAATTCAACTGCAAGTCTGGAAAACTGTCCCCAACGAAGCGTTAAGCAAGTCTGGTCCCAGGCACCGTATTTTGGGGGTTCTGAGAACTTGTGTGCTTGTCCTGCAAAAGAATCATGACTTTCAGGTACACAAAAGTTGCCTGGGCTGGGACAATTTGTAAAAGGGACCGCAACTTTACAACTACGGTGGGAGAAGTTCACCGGTCAAGAATTGTAAAGAATTGTTGTAGGGAAATCAAAGAGCCATCAATGATTGGAGGAAATTTCGTTATTCACCAAATTGGGGTCGTTTCGAACGCTACGGTCAGGACTTGTCGAGTGGAGAATTTCAAGCACGGATGAAAAAAATGACATGGTTGCGTACATGGTAGCACTTTTTGTAAGGAAAAGGGGGAGTTCTTTTTGGGAGGTCAAGGGCTCATAGACTCAACCCTCAACTCAACTGGACAGGAATCTTGGCCTCAAGGAGTCTAAGTTCAACTTCATTTGTCGTCTTGTCTTTTTTTTTTTTTTTCTATTATGGCGTATCTCAGCCCCTTGCAATTGAGGGGCTTCCTTTCATTTCAAATAGTAGTAGTTGGCTCTTTGCCTGGGTTTTTTTTTTTTGACATTTCAAAACTCTCCTCTTAGTGAAGTTGTTTGGTGGACTTCAATCAATTTGTGAAGTTGTTTAGAAAACTTTCCCGCTTGGTGTTTACACTACAACAACTTATGACAAGATTTTTTATGGCATTATTTTATTGTCTTTTCCTCTTCTCTAATATCCCATTGATTGCCGGAAATAACTAGGCATGTCTTGGCCAAAACTTCTTTCACTGACAGGTGCACTTCTCCATCATAGTGTAAAAGTGGGTCCAAGTCATTCTTGACTTTTTGCAAGGTTCATTATAACATCCTTAACCTTAGAAGAATGCATGTGGACACTAAGTAATTGATGGATGATAGAGAATCCTTGCGTATAGGATATAAGTATGGATGTTTATATTTGCAATTTTGTGTGAAAAGGGAAAGTCTTGTGTAGTAGTTTGACCTCTAATAAACACTCTTCGTATTTTTTTAAGCAAATGATTCACACAATACCCCAAAAGATGATTTTCACAGTGATCAACCTATCCTTTTGGAGTTAAGTCAATGATAATCTAACCTTCTAGGCATAAATCATGTGTACTTGTGTAAGACTTTTGTGTAAGACTTTTGGACTTTTGGCCATACTAATGGATAGAATATGACCCTTTGTATGTGCCATAATTTGAAAGCCTCTGTTTGTGCTACTATGTATGAATTGGTGTACTTTCCAAACTTTCAAATGTACTCCACTTTTACAAAGTAGCACAAATAATCTCAAACAATTTTTTTCCAACTTTCAGTATCAACTTGAGAAACATAGTACATAGTTCTTTTACATGTAGGAGGCGCAATAATGATCTAAATTAGAAGTCCCACATATGTCATTGGATCCAGCTCTGCATGAATACAAACTTTTGCAACCATTCTACAAACAAATTCATACAACTTGTATGTCAAATACACAAGAAACACCATGCTGCAACCCAAATTGGGCTTCTCAGACCTGTAAGGGCCAAGGGTTGATACACAGTTTGATCCGAAAGGTGTTGAAAACAAGGCAATATCCACAAAGCTCAATATCAAATGGATACCGATGTCATGAACCTGTCAAGGTGAACCATAACAAAAATCGAGCAGAGGTCCACGTTTTCCATTGAGATATCTAGACAAGGAAAAACTTATATCGTGAACCTTTTCTTTCCTGCTTAAAACTGAAAATACGAAATTACTATGGTTTAACAGATCTGCTCAGTAGCAAAACATGGTTGCAGGTAGCAACCAAAAACTGTACATCGATAACTTGAGCTCCCTCCAAGCGTAGCGGCATCACAAGCCGGTCTATAGAGCCATCTTGTGAAAATGGCTTTGAGCATGCAGCAATCCACTCCCCAGTCAATGGATACAGTGGACAAGGGGAAGAAATTCTTGAGCTTGTCCAAATTCACGTATTTGATCTCGATACTTTGAAGGTTCACATAGGAAACTGTTCTAAGTAAAGGAAACCGACGCAGACAGATGAAACAGCAAAGCGCCAACTCGTCTCCGCAAGACCTATCATTGCATCCGACTTTCTTGAGAGCTGGAACAGAACCATCTGTAAGTCCTGAACAGAAAGAAGGATGAAATTGCGCTTTGCATGAATCCCATCTCCAACTGCACCCCCATAGGAACCATTTCAAACCCACAATCGCATATGCCAGAATCGTGAATCTAAACTACAGGGACTTGATGGTTCAAGTCTTCAAGTCATCAGCCACTTTTAGAAGATGATTGAAATCAACAGTTGGATAATGTTGAAGAAGCTTCAGGTTTGTTGTGAAGTCCCCAGCTAAGAGTCGGCTTCTCAAGCACAGAAGCATAGAGCAGCAAACTCGCAACAAAATCTCCTACAAGAAACAACTCAGAAGCTTTAGAAACATAACAAAAAGATATTTTTCTACATTGTGCAACTTCCAGCAATTCACTGTGCACATACAGCAGAAATTTATCACTTAAGCAGCTCAAAATTAAATGAATTATTCAGTAAATAAGTGAGTTAATTAATAAAATCCCCGAAATTCAACGGGAAGCTTCTAAAACGGCGAAACATAATTCGAGGAGACAAAAAATTAGCCCCAACTTCAGGATAAGAACATAAGCACACTAACTTGATAGACTAATCATGTTTAAACGTATACCAGTGGGCCATCGGGATTGCTGAGGAGAGAATCCCAAAGACGAAGAGAGTCCGCAAAGTTGAACTCTTGAGTTAGCAGCAGTGTTATCCACCTGAAGGCGTAAAACTGAGGATTAACCTGTGCACATACAGCAGAAATTAATTACTTGAGTTTCCAACCCTCATGCCAAAAAGGTTAAAGCAAGTCGGGATGATTTTGACACTCCGAACCATCTGTCATCAAATTACTAGTGCTATTAAATATGAAAACCCTCCTGCCAGCCATCAAAGCAGAGGATAGAGATTTAAAGCAAGCTCACCCTAATTATTTAACAATGGTGCTACATACTGTCATTCCCACACTAACCAAAAATTAAAAATTGCGCTGTCCTCTTAATCTTTATTTTGAAGTAGACTAAACTCCTTCCAATCCTTTTCATGAAGAGTTCGCACATGCTTACTAGGGAAAAAACCAGGTAGAAGCACAAGTGATACTGACCCGATAAGTGAATACTTCGAAAGCCTCACTCTATTGTACCTAAAATAAAAAAAATGGTGCAGGCAACTGTGTCAATGTACCTTGGACGTGATCTCTAAGTGCCTCCATAACTCCTCATCATGGCGCCGTAGCAACTGAGTCATTTGTGAAATGGTGGATCGAATCCCCACAGCACTATTGTCAAGTTGTTGACAAAAGTGATCTCTGAAATCGCTCAGCAGCTCCACGAAGCAGAAAAACGAATCTTCCTCTGCGTGATCCTGACCACCACAAACGTATCATGATTGAGTTCCTTCCATGCTCCTCCACATCAGAGTTCCCGAATCAATAGCATGCTACGAGGACTCGGTCATTAGGATCGGTGACAAGACAAACTACAATTTCTAGTCTTATCATAACCTGGAAATAGCAAATCATTGAACGGTCAATAAATTCCAGTCAGATTCTCGGAAAAGAGGTTGATCTCACCACATTAGCCTCGTCAATATCGGTCTTGAAGACATAGTACAATGGAGCTAGGACTTCGTTCATGCCTTGCACATAGCGAATCCCAGGGTTCAATTTTGCAAAAATGAACAAAATTCTCTTGAGTGCTTCCTGTTTAGCATAAACAGATGACGTAAGCAAAGAGGAAGCAACAGATTGACGAGTAAGTTCCCGCATTCCAAGGTTAGAGAAAATTTGCAGCTGTCACCGAAGACTAGAACTAAGCAAAATTTAATAATCGACACAGACCCGAGCTGAACACCTCACTGAGGGTACGCTAATCAAGGCTGACTTCAACAGTAAGCGAACAGAGACGCCATCCAAGTAAAATTCTACTAAAATTGTCAATAATGCTTCATGGAAATGAAAGTACTTGATTTTCTCGTGCGAAGTCGTTGTCTCCACAAAAGAACTGCATGTCTGGATGCGTCCGCTTCACGTCACGGTTGATTTGCTCTGCTAACTCAGTATCCTGTATCATCAATAAGAAGTTTCAACAGTCAGAACACAGTGATTGATGCGCAGCTAACTGAACCAGCAAAGAGGGTCTGAACCACCTTTTAGAGAGCCAAAAGAAAGACTTTAAGATAAAAACCTGAAAAAACTGATGCCAGACACTTTTGCTGCCAAGGCTTAAAGGATGATCATCTTGAGAGATCTCATGCCTCTGAAGAGGCCCTTCCAATGCTTCCATCTCTGCTGCCTTCATGGCTTCCATCTCCTCCTTCCTTCTCGTGACCTCTGACTGCAACCAGAAAAAATGAACTGAATACTAGTGCTGAAGGAACCACATTTACCCACACTGCAGTCAGAGTTACACAGAAGCCCTTAAAAAATGCAGCATTTTCACCTCTAGATGTCTTTCACGTAATTGAGCAACCACAAACAATGAGCAGGCTCCTTACCGAACTGACAGGACATTGTCAGGGTATAAACTGAAAATCATAGCTTCTCTGTAATGTCTACAGACTCTGGTAAATCAGTAAACCCACATTCTAGCCACCATAATGGTCCAGTAGGCACTGGTCCTGGCACGAAATCCAGATGTGTTAAAATTAACTATGAAAACAGCAGAGAGCACTGCAAAGAGAGAAGAAACGAGTCTCCAGCAGACTCAAGTCTTGGAATGAACTAGGAAACACTTTTCTGAGTTTGCAATCGCTCGTGATGTCAATTACATTAAGAGGAACATCCTCATCCTTCAGCAAGGCGTTCATCTTCTGACAGGCAAATCCAAAGAAAGTCGGTGCAACCGAAGGAACTTACAGGATTGATTATCATCTCCTCCCGAAAAACAGCATATGTTGCCCGCTTCTTCTTCAGCTCCGTCGCCCAGTCGTCTCTATTTCTTGGCAGAAACCCAAGTAGGACCTACTAACACGTTACCCACGCTGTCACAAGTGCGCATTGACAATAGGCTTCTTGTATATGAAACTAAGGAGCTAAATGGAGTGAACCAAACAACGAGTGCCTACAATACCTTCCAAGTAGTCGCTCGAATGCCTCCGGCATCAGGTATCCCTTGGGAAGACAAGCGTTGCAATTCTGCTAAATGAATTCTTCTCCTTGACAGCTGGAAGCAAACCCAATGGTACTTACTATTTGGAAGACCCAAAGAGGGAGTGACATACAATACGAAATACTTAAAAGACGACTCACGAAAGCTTGTACAAGTCATTGACGCACCAGAAAAGCATTAGTAACAGGACATACCTCAGTATTAAAAAGAGATACACGGTAGTCGAAGGATGAAGGGCTTTTGACAGCCTTGTTTTCATCAGTGTCTGAAGAATGTCCCGAGTTATCAGAAACCTGCATATAGGTCAAACTTTAAGAAATACAGTGGGAAACCCGAATCCCCTGAACTGAGTCAATATAATACAACAAGAGCTCATGAACAAGAGAGGATTAACATAGACCATGGTTCTCCATAACAACAGAAGAAACATAATTTTAATTGGAGCATGAGCAAACCTGTGTGGGCTCTGCAGCTGGAAGAATGGCATCGATCTCTTCTTGAGGCGTAACGGCCTCCTGCTGTGGCTTAGCAATATTGCTTAAAGGATCGCCGTGATCCCCTGCTGGTCTGCCAATTGGCTCTAAAACAGAACCAGAACTTGATCTTTCGCCAAAGGAATATGAAGCTCTCATAGGCGACCTGGGCTTCGATGCCCAGGCTGCGCTGTTGAGCCATGCCGGGACTGGCTTCGGATTCATGCTTCTGCCATTTTCTGTGGACATCGGACCATAAAGTCCAACAGAGCGTGATATCAACCCTAATTCTAATTCTACAACTGTTTTGGACTCCCTGAAAATGATTCCTTCCTAAAAACCGATTCACTACTCCAGCCCAAACTTTGCAGATCAATACTCTTTCTCTGTATCCTCCTCACACTCAGATTCTCTTCGCTCCTGCGCTTCCACTAATTGGATGCATGTGGATTAATTAGGTCTATCGTCACAGCTTGCTCCCCGCAATATCCGTCATTCAACTGCAGACTTGGAACAAAAGCCCTTCGAATTCAACAAAAAACTGAGAATTGACCACGACGGTCCACTTTCGCATATCGACCCAAAAGCAAATAAGCACCACGAATCTAGCACTATTCTCCCCCCATCTACTACCTCAGCTCAGTTCTCGAATCAATTTCGATAGAAACGAAGATCGCTTTACACACCACATCAACAAGGAGCCTCAAATCAATGCTCTCATTCGAAGCTCTCCGCGTAAACCACAATCCCGTTGCTAATCAAATCACCATCCACCATGACACCTGGAAGAAGAGTACGGTATTTGCAATCCTCCTACACCAAAGAAAACTCACCTACAAACTGCCCTAATCCCCGAAATCGAGATCCTCGCTGATGCACTTCACTAAAAACGTCGGCAGAAGAAAATATAAAAACACACATAAAATTGAATTATCAGAGAAACTGAGAAAGATCTTCCGATCCTGAAATGCCTAAGCCTTTCCAAACCTCGACGAAAACCTCGGCTCCCTCAATCGCAAAAGCAAAACTCTCCACCAAATTCCATTCCGAAAATTCGAGGTAGCATGCGAAATTCCGGGATATCCACAGCAATCGAGCCTTCGCAAGTTCGCAGTGACCGATCGTGGATGCAGCCAGGTCCGGTGAGACGAAAAGCTTCAAGCTCGCGCTTCTGCTGCAACTGCGTTGTTATTGTCGTCCTCGTCGAAATGTGTAGTATTGCGTGCCTCGAAGGGCATGACCGGAAGTAGCCGGTGTCTTACACACGCGTCTCGGTATGATGGGCCCGGACCGGTCGATTCCGTCAGATTCGTTTTGTGTGTCGCTACTCGATTACCGGCCATACCAGTTCGCCCTAATCGATAATTGACAGGGTCTCTCTTCAGGGCCTCTAATGCGTCACTATAAGCAATTCAGCATGCTTACGAGCATTATATTGAATTTTTTATGTGGGGTCTTGTTGGTAGTCAAAAAGGGATTCTATATTTTTTTAGAATGCATTTTTTGGACATTGTATGAATAAACTGTGAAATTTTAAAGTACTGAAAATAGGTGTTTTTAATATCAATCCTAGACTCTTATGAATAGTGGGAGTATATTTTAGGCAAGAATTTCTAGAGGTCAGTTCTAGAAAGGGGTTGCAATTAGGGGTTGCAACCTTGACCCAATGTTATTTTTGAAATTTTACACATTATGTTTATATGGTGGTACAATTATGTTATTCATCACAATTTTGTCCAATTAGTTGTAGAAAAAGGTTATATTAAAAGATTCATTATTAGTAAAAGAAGTGGTTTTAAAGAACTTTGTTCATCATCCAAAATATATAGACTGCAGAGCGCTCAAGGGTTATGTTACAATAAATCGTCCAAATAAAGATTTTTGTCTTTTTTTCAAATTTGCTCAAATCATCATACTATCCATGGAAAAGTAATAAATAGTTTTGTCCAACCTCCCTTCGACTAAAAAAACCTTAGCCATCAGTCTAAGAACCCACCCCCCTTTCCCTCCCAATGCCATTGATTTAATACGGGAAAAAAATAGTGGCACAAATGCAAAGAGGATTAGATTTTTCAATCTACACTCCAAACCAAAACCATAATTTTTTTTAATATGAATAGTGTATATGGAATACATATGCTTATAGTACGATATAATATATGGAATACATGTGGTATAGTAAGATAAAATATATAGATATAGATATTGATATGGAATACTAACAACATTATATTGACGATATTTGGATACATGTACATATAGTGTGTATTATCCCATATTGATTGTAGTCTCATAACTTCACAAAAAATGTAATATAGGAGGGGGGAGAATCAATTAGTTCATAAGCATATTCATATTCATGAATTCAAGTGTATAGTGACAAAGGTTTGTCACTATACACTTAGAAGTAGCAATCCCTACCACACAATGCTATCATACAATATTGATATATCTTGTTAGTGTGTATAACATTAATTTAGAAAAGTCATACTAGTTTAAAGTCGTGGAATTTAAAATATTATTGTACAATACTAATTTTTACCAAAAAATAAAATATTATTTGTAACAAAAATTTTGTACGTACTTTTGATTTTGCACTTGACTATTAGGATAAATAAGAAGTATTAGGTAATAGAATATTAAAGTCACTTTCTTAGAAAGATCATTGTTCTAGAACAAAAAACAACATTTATTTGTTGGTACCATTTTTCCTCATGGCAAGAATTTTATCATTTCAACATTTAAGATTTGAAGGCTAATAGTTTAATCATATAATATTAAAATACTATTAGATACCCAGGACACTTTGCTACTATTGTTGAATGTTCCTTTATCAATGTACATCAAACTTGATTAGGCTTTATGATATTATTTTTTTGCATTTGAACACTCAACTATTGAAATGAAGGACAAAAAGTCTAGTTTATTGACTTTATAATCCAATTATAATTCTTATTTATTTTTAATTTACAACAATTGAAGGTGATTTGGATCAAAGATCAAAACACATTGCATATGTTCTTTTTATCAAATTTCCAAACTCCCAAATTTTTTGTAAGTCATCTACATTTGATTAGATATACAATTTTGTAATAATTTTAGAATTTTGAACACATTCTATAAAATAGGAGCATCTCAATTCCTTATTCTTTCTATACTTTCTAAATATAGATACATCAAGCTTTTTGCAATTGAGAAGAAACAATGCTCATTCACTATGGAACCATCCAATTTTGACATGCATTAAAAATCTCTATCAAATCCTTAATACTTTCATTAGTACATAAAAGGTCACTAAAAAGGACTACTTTGATTTGTCTTATTAGCGAAAGGAGAAAATTGGTGTCACCTAGAAATTTAGTGTCATCACATTATTTTATTATTGTAGAAATTGGTATAATACAATAATATTCTTACCTATACCAAAATTCAAAATAGAGTGATTTTTGTAAACTAGTGGCACAAGCACTATTAGGACAAATCAATGTAGTATAATGGGACAAATGGAATATCACATATATATATATATATATATATTCCCTCCATCCTATAATACTAGTATTTTTTTTTTGTAGTAAAGAAAGTAATAAGGATCTGGCAAAAAAAACTTAATGCATTTTACAATGAAATGATTCTACAGTGAATGTATAATGTGTGTTCTTCAGTACAAAACAAATGGATGTACCTATTAATGGCAATAAACAAAAGATCAAAAGTAGGACGATCAAATAGATACAAGTGCCACATAAATAAAAAAGAGACTTTTTAGAAAAGGAAGACTTCCTGTGCGGCCAAAAAAAACCCCATTGTTCTTGTGCAACTACTTTATCCTCTGTGTGTGTTTTAGACTAGTACAAGAACAACTTGGAATACAATAGATTCAATGCAAGTTCAGTTTCTTTCGGTCTTTGACCCAATCAACTTCAAGTTGCTATAAAAAAATTAAACTTTTAGGATTTTTTTTAATCTATAAAGTGGATAATAAGATAATTTCATTTCATTAGATAACATCGAAAACAAAATAATTCATCCTAGTTCTTTTCAAAGATGATTAATTTTGTCTAAAGAACTCTCCTACAATCAACAGTTCCTCAAATTTGAAAAGAAGACTCCCTCAAATTTCAGACGAGTTTCCTAGCAACAATCAGTGGACAATCCATGACATATAACATTGAGAAATGAGGATCTGCTTCAGCCCCCCATAATTACATCAAGTCCCACTCTGGCGATCCACAAATATAAAATGCGTTCTACAAATGTGGTTTTTTTCTATTGCAAATATATCACACCACCTGCAGGGTGATAAAAACTCTGCGCCCTCACCCCCGCAGCCAGCCAGCTAGCTCTAAGGTACCCTTTTTTTATGGTTACCATTGGCGACCATATTCATGACTATTGGTGCGGCTAAGCAAAGGACTCTGATGATTAGACCCTGGCCTATGGTGAAGATGATGATGAGACAAATGCTCACCATTGCCCTGAATTTCCATTCTACCCAGAGCATAGTCTAAAATATTGTTATCTACATTGGATGATTTTCTCCTTGGGCTCCCGTCCGGTGTTCGTTGTTGGGGAGGTGTGGTACTCCAGTTGAAATCTTTGCGAGGCTCAGGGTAGACACCACCTCCATTCATCATGGAGGGGCTGGCGTACCGACCACTCTGTGTTCTGGAGCTGTTGTTATTTCCATAGCTCTCATTGGGATATGCTGAAAACGCACCAGAGACCTGGTTGGGGAGTAAAGGCGAGCTGCCATAGCCTCCCCCTTGTTGTGGAGTGGATGAACCTGAGCTCATCATAGGCGTGGACATTCCACTGTAGACCTGATGCACTGACCGTGGTTGAGACTGATGGATTGGTCGTGCCTGAGCCCGTGGCGAAAGGTCGCTGTACAAAATGGGAAAAACTTTGTTCAGAAAGCTGCTAAATCACTATCAGAAACCAAAATAAAGTACATCACAGCAGAAACCCCATTAGGTTGACGAAGTTCTAAATGTCTAACTGAACAGACATTACATTACATTCACATAATTGATGTTCAGTGTAACGAAAACACAAGTGACCTGGGAGAACTTCAAATTACATCAGCATCTACTAAGTTCAAAAATTAATTCAATACTACCTCAACATTATCTAAAAATTATTTTACTATTGATCTAATGTTCTATTAGATTAATGTTGACTTACAATAAACAACTTTGTCAATCTAATAGGGGGATGTTTTGAGATATAATACTCCGATAAACATCCTATATAGGGAAAGACTTGCACAAAAATTATGCAAATTTGAGGAAATCTTAGGATTTGTGGGAATAGTTGGTTATCAGGAAGCGAAAAGGACCTTGGAGAATGCGATGGCCTTCCTCTGGTTTGAGTAGAATAACTTCCGTCATTGTCATGTGAATTGGTCGTCCTGTGTCCCATATTCGATCCCACATTCTACAATCACCGAGCGAAAGGACATAAGATGGAGTCTCGATAGATTCTAAAGCAAAATGAAACTCATTGATCGGATCCAGGTGGTGGTGAGTACTAGGTCTCAAGTAGTGTGCCCTCACAAAATTCCCCCCCACAACCCAGAGAGATGTAAGAAATAATATTCCATACTAATTTTGCTTCAATCTTTTAGTGAGGAAATTAACCATCAACATAAATGAAAAAAGACATAAAGAGCAAACGCAAACACCATCAAGAATGTGGGGTTCACAGTAGGACGATTCTAATACAATATACAGGAATCAGATATAAAAAGTTAAGCAAATTACTAACCACAGGTCTGATTGCTGGACTGATAAGCAGCAAATCGGCTCCAGCAAGGGTATCATCTGGTCTGCAGATGCGTGTAGCATCTTGAACAAAGGGGTGCTCTAGCAGCTGCGCGGCTGTGGGCCGGTGTGCAGAGTCTCGTTGCAAACATAACCGTACAAACTCCTTTCCCTCTCTAGATAAAGAATCCGGGATGGCAGGCAATTCCTTGCTGTTCCCAATTTTGAACATCGCTGCAACCTGCGAGACAGTCTAAACACTTACTGCTTGGTTCTGTCATGATATTGCTAATCTGTCAGTCACTCTCTGGCCAAAGTGAAGTGGTTCGTGCTACTCAGGAATTGTAATAAATAAACAATAACGCGCGGCAGGATTATGAAAGATTATAGAAGTGAGATCTGTGTTACTCACCCCTTCATATTGGTGCCATGGAGGTTTGGTAGTCACCATCTCAAGCACAGTGCAACCAAGACTCCATATATCCACAGCTAAATCGTAACCTCCTGTGTGCTTGATCACCTACCAGTCGAGAATCATGCACAGGAACCCACACTTAAGAGGGAAGATCGCCACAGTTCTAGCATTGCATGTATGGAATATAAGTCAACTACCAGCAATCTGGAAAGATATATTTGTGCTAAGTGGACATTCAAGAACCGCAATAATACCTCAGGAGCCATCCAATAGGGGCTTCCCTTGAAAGACTGGAGAAAAGATTGAGCAGAAATCTGCAAAGCAATATGCCAAGCCATATGAGACGCATAAAAACCAACTGCTGATAACTGAGACGGAAAGCACAATTCAAAGCATCGAAATGACTTGAAATGTTTATCCTTTAATCGGGAACGAAAAAATCCCCGCGGAGTTTAGAAACGCGGGGAAATGAAGCACGTACAATCAAGTATTCTGAAAACGATGAATTCTACTTACATGTTTCGCCATGCCGAAGTCAGCAAGTTTCACCATTCCATTGGTGTCCACAAGAATATTAGCTCCCTTGATATCCCTGAAAAACAGCGCAAACCGTCCGTTAATATTAACTTCGATCATAGGAGTTCATTATACCCACAAAAAGTCTCAGTTACTCCAGAGTATTAACAAAATTACCTATGAACAGTATGCTGATAATGCAGGTAGGCGAGTCCAGAAAGGATTTGACGAGTATAATTCCTGACAACGGGCTCTTTGAAAGCCCCATACTCTTGGAGAAGTTTGTGAATAGACCCTCCTGAAACATACTCTAAATATATATACAATCTGTCTTCCAACTGCACAAATTTATCAATCAAACAGTCAGATACAGACCAAGAAACCCAAACCCCAGGATACCGTGTACGACATATTGACAATCAAAAGTCATTAAAGATTAGAGCTGTACCGTTTCGGTGCCAATATACTGTACAATGTTATCGTGCCTTAACTTGCTCAACAAACTTATCTCCTGGTTCACAAAAACAACATCAGTTCATTAGACCTTACAACATCATCAAGGCAAACTGCAAGCATCACAGGAGGTACATAAATATAAGATAGTATAATAATAAACGTGTAAATATCAGTTTCCAACTATCTGTTTCTTGGCAATCCCTATTACGCAATTCTGGTTGAGAGTGATCACACAAGGAAGAGGATAACACGAAAGATTCTATCAATAGAGCAGAGGACTAAAATTCGCTCAACACCAAAACTAATTTCACTGTCATGTAAGACCAGTAACGCAGCCATGATTTTAACATACCTGTCCTAACTGCTTGACGCTTTCCTTTGACTTGTGGTCATCAGAAACCAAGAGAACCTCCTTCATGGCACAAAAACCTCCATTATCACTGCAAACAATGCAGAATTACAAAACTATTAAGAAGATTCAGACTTTTGGCAATAGATATAACTTCAACTGACGCCAAAATAGAGTTTCTCAGCGAAAAAGGCCCCCCAAACCATGTCTCAGGACACTGATGAAGAAAACTTACTTGTTGAAACCCACATACACGTTCCCAAAAGTCCCACTCCCTAGAAGCTTCCCCTTCTGCCATTTGGTTGGAGTCCCAGAGACAGGTGGAGTCCCAGACACCATAGGCGATTCCACAGACCTGTAACGTTCCATAGCATTACTAGATGAATGACGAGAGAGCATGGTCGGAGTGCTCGGTCCAGAGGTAACAGGCGGTGAACTGTAAGGGCTATTATTACCCGTGGGCAAAGGAGGCAACGGCAATGGCTTAGGAGCATATGGAGACCGACCCTCATCATTCCAAGCAGTGGGAGAGTCCGGTCCGCCACCAGTTCGACCTCCTGCTCGTGGATGCAGAGGCGAAACAGTAGCACTGGTTGTACGACTGGGACCAGGACTTCTCAACCTCGGACTAGGACTCGGGGACCTATCATCGTATTGTTGCGGAGGCCATAGGGGTGCTCCATCTCCTTGCCAAGAATTGTGCGTGGAAGTGTTGCCTGAATGAGGGCTAGCGGACCCTGACACCACAGGCTCCATACTGCTCCGTTGCGCTTGCAAAAAGGTGCGGGGACTAGGAGCAGGGCTGGACATTGAGCTGTCCGGTTGTGGAATCTTTAAAGGAGCGGGGTACATTCCTTCTCCCTGCCATATTGGAGCCCAAACCCGTGACGTAGGAGAGGCGGCGTGTGGGTGACTGCCAGGGAGAGGACTCGTAGAACGCGAGGACTCGAGACGTGCTGATTCGTGCGGTCTCGACACTCTTCCCCGCGGTGTTGATGACGTTTGACCCAATCTGAACAAAAACAGAATACACATAACATACAGCATGAGAAACGATACTAAAACAGTCAGGGACTTGATCCGGTCTCCTATTGAATGACCCCTGCTACCAACAGCAACTCATATTTTCATACGTTTGTTTGGACTTCAACTACCAAATTGGGCGTAAGCATGAGTTTGCCACATGTCTGTACCACTGATCTTCGAATGAAAATGAGGCTGCTTACTCTCCCTTCAATAGTGGTTTACAACCTCCCACTTCGAATGATTGCATAAGAAGTTCGCACATTGAGTGAGAAGACTCTTATCGCAAGAGAGTTTAGCTCTCTTGCCCAAGGCGATATCTCACAGCTCTCTTGAATGATCTCCCATTGAAAGTGCACTCCTAAATATTTGTTAAAATGCTTAAAAAGACGCAACTTGTATCCTCTACCCCTACTTCTCATTAAAAAAATGCAGGTGAGCGCTACAAAACGAGTGCAAAAAGCTCCCTCCCAGGGAAAATAGATTAGAAGAAAGAACACATGGTATTCATGCGCATTTAAAAAATTGCAATTCAAATCACAGAATCTCGCAAAATGCAGAAGAATTTAAAGAAACCGAGGGAAGCTGCACTTACTGAGACACTGGTCGCAGCTGGTCGAAAGGTTCAGGCTCCTGCGCCGGTCGGAGATTGGAAACGCGCGCTTGCTGGCGAGGATCTACGTCGGCACTCCCGAGCGAGCTGACACTGGAAACAGACCCGGATGGATAGTCCACCTCGGTGGTGGATTCCATCCGGGCGAGCTGCGCTGGGGAAGGCAGAGGCATGGATGGCGCATGATGCAACACAGTCGGAGACTGCGTCTGCGAGTTCGGCAGCTGACTGGCAGAGTAGGTTCGTTCCATGGGCTTCATGGGAGGCGCACATGGTAACGGAAGAGGCTGTCCACGGGAATGCCTTCCTTTGCTGCTGCAGTTATTGCTGGGCGAGGAAGGAGAGGGTGACCGCGAGCCTTTGCCAGAGCCAGAGCCTGCATCCGAAGCCAAGTCTAAACTGTGCCGGGAATTTTTACTGCTTCCGTCATCCTCCACCCGGGGCCATGGCCCCCGCGCTCGACCTCCATCGAATAAACCAGTTGTTGGTTTCTGCCCCTTCTTACTATCCTTTGACCCCTTCCACCAGGGCATCTTTAAAGCAATTGAGAATGGCTCGGCTAGAGCAAAAGGAAAGGATCTTCACCTCCACTACATGCTGTGGTTACGCGACAGTCATCAGTGAGATCACACATCGCTTTCTATAAGAATTTGAGCACACGTGCATCATAGCTAGAGTGTCATGGTAAGTTGGAACCCATAGCATCCAGGTTATTGGCTTCCATAGCAGGGCACCTCAATAGCCCAAAGTTTCACAAATTCAGCTCTAATCCTCTTCGGCAAATTGACCTTGTAATGCTCCACAAAAACCAGCCAGATACGCAGTAGGTGCGGAAGCCATACACCAATAACCAGCTCAATACTGCAGCATTCACCTTCCCTAGAAAAAAAACTCCTCCACTGCAAGTAGGTCGGTGCATGGCCTCAAAAAAAAGCATGCCATTGTCGACAGTGACTACCAAATTTATACACCATGCTTGGATCACCAGCTACTGAAGCACAGGACATATCAATCAATCGACAGCCACAACCGCGGCAGCACCTTTTCAGGTTCCTGATTCTTCAAACTTCATCCGCATGTTTTACATATAGTGCTCTTCAAACACAAGAACTGGCCGCTACGATTAGACTTCATTTCATTTTGCTCTGCCGGGATGAAGTTGAAACACCATTGGTGATCGATCTACAAACAGTAAAAAATAAAAAATCAGCAAGAGACTGGGAAGAGCATTCCCACAAGGGTCTCAGCCTCTCTAATCCATACTCCATCTCATACTCCCGATTTGATGTACTCTAGTCTACACTACGCATCGCTTACTCGAAATACCATTGAGATGAGTACTACTCACAGGACACCACAACCTGAAATGTACACGTCAGGTACATTCTTTCCAGAGAACATACACGGATGTCTCCTGAGCAGCACTCTACTCGAATCTCATGAGTCCTTACAGCCTCGCATACTACTGTGTGCTGCACTAATACCTTCAATGAGCTAATCTCACTACTTGAAAACTAAAAGTCCAGAGTTAACACGGTGACTGGACTCATTCCAGTGAAACTCCAGACAAAACTAACCCTATTGCCTGTTAATGCTCACTGCGCGCACCAGGGAAAGGCATATAGCTCACCTCCAAAGTAATTAAATGTACAAAATCTTGCAGAATCTAGAGATTTAAGTGCTTGCATTGAGAAATTTAGAAAAACACTGGAGAGCAAAAAACGTAACAACATCTACAGCTGAAATTGTGACCCTAAGACAGTCGGTAGTAAAGTCCTAAGACGCGTAAGACCTAGATTGATGTAGAGTAGCCCAAAACTACGTGAAAAGAAAGCCATCCCCTAAGTGCCAAAAGAAGAAGCTTCACGTGATTACAGAAGTGACTAAATAGTCGCCAAATCTAAAGACCTGCCACTGGAGTAGTGCCGCAATCGCAAAGCCGGTATCTCCACGTTTCGTGCCCTAAAGATGAAAGCTGCTTCGAAAATCACACTCTGAAGGATGACCTTAAACGCATCACTCACCAATGTTGCTTTCTACACTTCTCCAGCACTAACAACCCTACAGTAGTGATTGCAAAAGTGTCTCAAAATTGCGAGGCGAAACCTCAATGCTGACTGTCCACGGCTCATAACCCCGTGTAGGGTTACCACAGTCGTTACATCGAAGCTTACATACCACAGTCCGTATCAATATTAAACCTAGAGAAACGACTTGTGCACCAACAACCATACAAAAAACAAAATCTCATCGGAGCCTCGGATACTGCACAAACCCTCGGGTGCCCTCCCGCTCACCACCACCCAATGCCAACAACGAACTACATCACCGGTTCCAAATGGCGCATGAATCTAGACCAAAAAGAAGTGACCGCATCTCTCCGTACCCGAAACAAAAAGAACACTCGCCTCAACCACCCGAAACCTACGGTTTGCCCAAAGTCGTAGAAGCCCGACGAGCGTCATTCCCTGTGCATCTAGGGTATTAGGCCATGGCCAGCGAGTGAAAAGACCCCGACGCACATACCAGATGTGAAGCTCCACGAGTCGCGGCATCCATGTGTTGGTTCGGATTTACGTGAAGATGAATCTAGAAACACGATGAAGAATACAGTGACGACGGTGAGAAGGAAGCTAAAAAGGCTTCTAACTCGAAGCTCCAAGCTCTTCTTCACGCTTGTCCCCCTCGCGGCTCCTTCTGTTTCGGCAGTGCTCGCACATTGCAAGGCGCATCGCGAGGGTGGTGGTGAAAGAACGCAGAGCTCCAATAACTTCACTCTCACCGCAATTCGAGGGGGATGCCGAAGGGACGGGACGCAGCAAAGGGAGCGAGGGAGCGAGGGAGCTCACAGGAAGGGAGCGCAGAGAGGGAGGGAGGCAGCGAAGGAGCCGCAAGGGGAGACGCCGCCGCTGCCAGTCGCTTTCCCACCGGCCACTTTGGATGACGCGAGGCTGCGGTGCGGTAGGTCCCGTCACGGCGCGTCGAGGGCCGGCACGACATTCGCGCAACTGAATCTTTCCATCGTCTTTCATCCGTCAAGCCCATACTCGGGACCCATCCTTTCAAACTTTCGTCCCATTTGCCCCATACTCTCATCCATATCAGCTTACTTTCGTCCCATTTCACCCATACTCTCATCCATTCACCTTGCAATCTTTCTCACCCGCTGTTTTGTATTCTACGATGCTTTCAACGTCATGAGTTGGCTTATCTTTGGTGCATCAGTTGCTCCCTGAAGAGCTGCGGCATGAATCCCATTTGGATCTCTGGGATTCTTTTTAATTAATGTAACAAGGGATTATTAGTCTTGAGAAACAGATTTTTTTTTTTTTTTTTTTTTCATTTATTACAGGCAATGCCAAAAGCAATCTTTCACAGCAATGAGGAAGCTATTTACATCCATGGAAATAGATGAATCCTACAATATAGGGATGATTTTTTCATCTAAAAATGTACATTCATCCTAAATAGAGTGATATGGTCCTAACAGCTGGCAGCATTTTCAGACTTCATCCACTGTGAGAGCAGGAATATATCGCCAAAGTATTCCCTGGAAAAAAAAATCATTGCTTTTCAGCGAGAAATTGCTCCAAAAAAAACCCTGCTTGTGGGATGTAATCCTTAGCTTTAACTGTAATGAAGTAATTAGAGAAGATTTCTCATTTGGATCCATGGGTGCATTATTGATTTGATGAGGGATTAGGGGTTGTAATTCATGGGATTAGCACAAATGAAAATTTTGTATTTGGAAGTTGGAACCTACCTCGTAACACTGTTCAGCAAGGGGCAGAACTACTGAGGCTCTCCGTCCGTCATAAAAGCACTCAAGGACAGAATATAGTAGAACCACCCATGATCGACCACTTAAGCAATTCCACATATGTTTTGGAGGAGTAGAAGGCAATGTGAATTTACAACCCTATAGGAAGATAGAAATGATGTGTATTGTCAAATTTTTGTGGTTTTTTTCCTTGAATTGAATTTACTATGAATTTTTTAAGCCCAAAGTTGACCTCAATCCATCTCCACTTTAGAGAGTCATGCATAATTGATCACTGCACGAGAGTAATTGCTACTAACTTGAGCACCCAAAGTTAAGGACATTTGGCATCATGACCTTGGAGCATTAATATAACTATCCCCAAAATTAATCATGGTAGTTTGTCTTAGCATGTACTGAAATTGATACCCCCTAGTGGTTGGCAACTGGGTACTGGTTGGTGATGGGTGGTTCTACCATATTTTGTTGCGTTTTCCAGATTTTTGGTAATAACTAGTAAATTAAAGGAGATACACTACATTTTAGTATAGGGCAATGTTTGCATAGGAATGTTTGCATAGGAGGGAATTGCGAAGAAAAAAAAATGTATCAACGAAGAAAGCGGAGCATGACAAAGAAAAACATTTTTTTCTGCACAATTCTGGCAACAAGGGTTGATTGCCCAATGCAAGTTGTCTGCCAAAAAATGTGGGAAGTTTGGATGAAAAGAAAACTTTGGAGATGAAGAATCCGTAATGCCCAATTACATAGGTGGACTTGT
This sequence comes from Antitrichia curtipendula, assembly GCA_951230915.1. Classification (NCBI taxonomy): domain Eukaryota; kingdom Viridiplantae; phylum Streptophyta; class Bryopsida; order Hypnales; family Leucodontaceae; genus Antitrichia; species Antitrichia curtipendula. The sequence goes on along the minus strand of OX579633.1, from coordinate 8,734,692 downwards.
AAAATGTGTTGATTACTCAAAATAACCTATCTAACAAATGAACAAGGAATTTTAGGGCGGGGGGTACATATGCTTTAAGCTATTTATCACAAGAGCATACTATTCCCTCCTAGGTGTCAGTAGTTGTCACATTGTAGCATTCACATGGTGTACAAAGGTGGCGTTGTTAAATTGGGCATCCTAATTTTCATAATAGTCAATTATCCATCCATACTAAATAACTAGTTTAGTGTATTATCATATATCTCACATAAGCATGTACAATCAAGGAGTGTTTGACAACAATTGTACATGGTCTTCTTTACCACTTGTTATTTTCTCTTACAAAGATTGAATTACCTTTTTTGTATAAATCCTAAAGATACCTTTGCTATCAATGTTGAATATTGTTACCTTAATTTTGTGCATTACAATGGAAAAGAAGTTTTTGACCTTTAGGTCCCACACATGTAACTCTACTAGAACTTCCAAAATTTCAAAAAATATTTTTGATAATTTTTAAAGTTAATTTTTTAATTAAATCTTAGATTGGATTCATGAGGATCTTGAAGGCTAATAAATAAACATATAGATATGCTATTAAAAACCCAAGTACATTACATCTCTCTTTTTAATTAGAAGCATAATCAAACTTTTTTTCCATTCACTTTAATTAAATGTAGATTTTTTGAATGCAAGTTGTGACAGTTTATTTGGTCCATAGTCATCAAATAATACATTATACAAATTAATATTGTATATAACGAACTTAGAATTAAAAATGACAAATAGAGGGAATTACAATTGATTAATTTCAATGAATTTGCTGAAGTATTCCATCTATAGTAGATGAATGGAGAGATATCAAGAAAAATATAGCCTTTTGAAAGTCTTCCAATTGGAATTTTTAATGTATTTATTGAAAGACAATTCATTAAATGTTGAGACAAGTAATGAAAGACAATTAGTGATTATTTTGAACAATTTATTGTGGTATTGTTATCTCTAATATTTCACTTCTATACCGTCTATTCAATGCATGCTCAATAGATGAAAATATATATTTTGGAATTATTGCTTTGTAGTATTTATAAGTAATGCATTTGAAAAATGCTTTGGAATATTTTGGACCTATGTATGTAAGTTTGATTAAATCATTATATACTAGAAAAAATATTTTGAAGATTATTAAACAAGATATAGAAATGTTCTTCAACACGAAGAATTTGAAAATAAAAAATGAATGATGATGATTTTGAGATTAATTTTGACTGTTATATAATTGATTTGGTTATAAAAACTAATTTTGGTCCAAGACTTATCTTATAGAATATTATTTATTTTGAAACATTAATGGATTAAGTTGTAGACATACCTGTGAATTAGTAATAGAATCACATCATAGATTAATTTCAAACTTAAATTTTGGTGATATTTTGGCAAAGAAAAAAAAATTCATATTCTATAATTCAAAAGGGATTGGTAGGTCTGCCCTCAAAAAATAACTTTTTCAATTCAAAAATGACCCTACAAAAACAACTTCAATAATTTATTTATTTTAAAAGTCTTTTAAAGTCACCATTATAATTAGAACTTGACATTTTGAACTTAAAGGAAAATTATTCCTATAAAAATCACAAATTTTAAATCTACAGTCAATTTTTGAAGGAATTTTTAATTTTTGACTTCAAATTTTACTGAAAAATATTGGTTTGTATACTAGTTGATCAAACCGTATGGATATGATGTATGGATCATATTTGACAACTATTGTTTGAAAGTCATCATTAAATTATTCTTTTAAATTTTTATTTTATAATACATCTTTACAATAATTTTAGAAATCTTGGCTACTCCTTGGTCTTCATGGGGTTAAGTAAATTAGTAAATACTTTAGAAATATATTGAAGATTGTAAATAACTTTCTTACTATAAAAAAATTGTAGATTAGAAAAATCCAAGTGGAAACATAGTTTTCAACAAAAACAACAATTTCTATGACTTGTGAATTTATTTGAAATCAAGAACTTATCATAAATAAGGACTATAAAGATCCCAAAATAAATTCATAATCAACCACTATTTGATCTTTACCTCACAAATAAGTATCTTTGATCCATGCAAAATATATCCTAAAACCCAACTTACTTGGAGCGCTTCCCTAACTAATGCAAAATCTCAACCATTAAATTCATCTTGTAATGTACAAATTGATTAACTACCACTAAACAATCATATTACCATCCAATTGAATTAAAATTTGAAAATACCTGAATTGTCAATTATTTCCATTATCCACATATACTATGTAACTTTTATACTCTCTTCAATGAAAAATAATAGTTACAAGATAACTAACAAGGACTAGGGATCACAACAATGAGAGAGGAATTTCAACCCTAATTAAAGGGGTTGGCATACATAAAGAGTTTGTTCATTTACTTGGTCCCACAATTGACTCTGAAAAGTTTACATGAATGACACAAATTCTACTTATTGTCACCATAAAGGAGTTATTTTTCTAAATTTTTCATCTAATTTTTGATATGCATAATCATATGAAAGAAGGGGGAGGATTATTGACAATGAACATAAGTGCATGGGTGGAATGTTTTCAATTCATATCAAATAGGTATGAATTGGTCATCAAACATAATTTTTTCTTCCAAACTAGATTGAAACTATCAAATCTAAAAGATCAGCGACTCTCTCAAAAAAGGTGAAAAACATAAAATTATGTCTCTAAACTTTCCTCCAATTTTTCAATTGCAATGTATCATGTGACAATTAAAAAAAAAAGGCAAGTGAGCATTAAGACCCATTCTAAAGGACTAAAACTTAGGTGATTTAATAAAGTGCAAAATGGATCTTGGATGAAATTGGGTATATCAATCCTAAACCTATGTGCTCCAACGTTTATATTTTGGATGTCACTCATCCCAAATACTATTTGAATCTTTAAAAGACAACCTTTGAGTGAGACTTCAAAATGAATTTAGATGTTGAGGGGTTTAAACTACACTAAATGTGTACTTAGTGTCAATGACATTGAATGTCAATATGTTAGTTAACTGCTGTAATTAGTTTAGGTTAATATTTTTTTTATCACTCTTACAAACACAAAGTACTGTCAATAACAGAGAAGTGAATTCGGATGACATTATTTATAAAGATATTCACACGTAGTATCACTTGTAAAGTTATAAAGCAAAGTTATCTACGTGACACTTTATACCAAATCACACTAAATACAATTATTAGTGTAGTGAAGCCTGTATCAAGAGCTTGTTCTTTCCAGCAATGTTTAGGTCACCTGGCCTGTTTTTGGTCGGGATTGTTGTGAGAGAAGTTGCAGCAATTGTTACAAGCTCATGGTGCCCGGCGACGCTTTGAGCGCGCTGCGTGCTCCAGTACTCGTCTCTTTCCTTTAGCCAAACCTCGCCAAACTCGCAGTCTTTCCAGGCTTCAAACCAAGGTCCTCCGCTCGTGAAATGGATAGCCTTAGGGATTGTACTCTCCTCTGGAACTTCGTTATGGCCGACTAAGAAGTTCCAAGTGAAAGGTAGCTCCCCGATGTCGGCATCCTCTAGCCACATGAATCTGTGAAAAATATCAAACGGATTCGGTGCAACATGTCGCGTACCGAAACCATGCTGTGCTTTGACACGAGGTATGCAGAGTATTGACACACAAGGACGTGTACAGTGCAGTTGTGAACTGCTTGTGATTTTTACAGGAAGCTAACTTCTCGACATAAGCTATGAAGTATCTCTTGCTTTCTCTAACAGGTAGCCAGCTTCTCTTTTTTTATTTGGAAGTTCGGTGTTCGGTCTGGTCGTATTAGTGGCAGTGTATTAGGGTTTGGCATTCAGAGTTAAGTTGACAGCATTGTTACGAAGAATGCTCTCATTCTAGGTCAGCATCGATTTGAACGCTTTTCGAAGTTTTTTCAATTATATCAAGAGGTTACAGCTCAAGGACACACGGTGTTGAAAAAAAGCAGAAAACATGCAAAACTTGTCACCAAGAACGCAGTCCAAAAAACTTGAATCTGGAGTAATTCGACCTTCCTTCGCAACAGTAAGGATATGGTTTGGGACAAGGTTACTGGGAAATGAAATAAATTGAGTTATAATTTGAACGTTTTTCTATCATTGTACGTGAACTCACAGCATAAGAACAGGGGTTTCTAAAAAGAATCGAAAAACACGTAGTCGAAGGTAATCAAGAACGCAATTCAAACATGGAATAAAAAATGACAGCTTCAGTTTTCGGTGAGTCTGATTTAGGAGGTGTTTCGTTGCATCATCAAGATTTCGTGCATATAAATGTCGGCTGAGCTGGTGTATGCGGGGTTACAGACGTAGACATCGTGGCAGACATATTCTACGAGGAACTGAAATTCTTATTAAAATAGAGGCGGATGCGGGAGCAAGTCATCACCTCGAGGTGCAGGCTCTCTACAGACTTCCTCGAGATGAGGGCTCATGTTTATTTCGCGGTGAAGTATAGTACACAGCTCCTAGTGGTCATGATTGTGTGCTGTTGAATTTCAGTCGCATCGTAACCCTAGTTAAGTCGCCAGGGTTGAAGTTAATGCAAGGTATAATATGGGGCTCGGTGAGCTCACCTGTGAAGAAATGCGCCTGACGCAAAGTTCACGAGCTCCGGAGTCAAGAGCTTGTTCTTGGGATGCGCACAATTGTAGAGCACCATCGAAGACCAGTTCTTGCGAGGATAAGACGTTTGTAGAACTCCATCCATCTTGACTGTCGCCTTCGGAGTGTAGTTATGGTGCACACACATGATCGCGTACTGCTCGTCAATAAGCTCCGCCAACTCCCTCACATCAGCCGTGTACAGAAAATCACAGTCAACGAACATTGCCCAGCCCTGGAACCCTGCGAGGAATGGCGTCAAAAACCTCGTGAAGGAAAACTCGGTGCTCTCTGTTGCATCCCGTGGGCGTGTGTAGATCCCCTGTTTCGTGAGGTTTGGCAATTTGAGAGGAATGATCTCAATTTCAACAGTGGCGTGCTTGAGTAGCGAATGCCTGCAAACTTCGTACGCGAGCTCTTCACGAGAGTCAAACCCTACAAAAATGCTTAGCTTCTCCAACCATTGGCCATTTCTGGTAATCACTGGGGCACTGTTGACATCAGGTTCAGCTATGTTCTCACACAGCTGAGGCATTGCTCTTTTGCAAAAGCGAGACCTATTAATACCGAGCTAGGATGTTGACTGAATCCCGCAAGTAGAAACCCACCCGGCTTAAGGACTTACTTGTGGATACCAAGAATGGCAGCAATCGAAGGTGGAGTGCTTTTTCAGGAGCTGACTCCTGCTTTGGACACCAACAATGCTAAAGGTATGAGAAAAAACTCGCACCAAGTATTGCTGAAATGTCGGAAGAGAGTTTGAACTGAGCTGCACAGGACTCTGACGGTTTCCTGATTTCGCATTCCTGGTTTAGCTCTTTCTCAACTTCAGTTACAGGAGCTCATTCTAGGAAAGGCAATAGCATTCAACAGCTAACCCCAAATTCACGATATCCTTTGTTCTCAAAATTCTCCAGCAGGCGTGCACCAGAAACCCAGATGGAGATGGAACTCATGAAAGCGCGAGGTCTCTCAACACCCCCTTTTCGAACAGCAACATCATCTCTTCAAGTGTGGAAAGGAAAGAGGAGTAGCAAGTGTCCAGCAGTGAAGAGCAAGATCAGGAGATAACCAACCTTGGGCTTATGACAACTAACGGTATTTGGTTGCGATGTGTCAAAGGAAGAAAAGCAATTAGGTGACCACGTTTACAAGGGCCTCGCACCAAAGGACCGAAAGTACCAACACGTTCTCCCCATCTCTAGGATCGCCTTTTCAGTGGGAAAGGAGCCTTTTTGTAGCAAAGGTGGGAGTTTTTTATGAGACCTGTGATGACGGAGTCAGCTGCTCTGGCTGACCGGCATCACCAATTCCAATTTTTTTCTTCTTTTTAAAGTCGAACCTTTGCTCATCATTTCAGTTTCAACCGGTTCTAGCTTTTCAATTATTGCAGGATGTTCGATTCTGCAAGGAAACTGCCATATGATTGACCCGGCATACCGGTATATTCATGTTATCATGCATGGTACCCATTTTGAAAATATTGATTAAAAATGTTGGGTACGGTCTGCAGACTGAGGATTTTGATTTGAATATTCGAAAGCCTGGCAGAAAGTGGGAAAAAAGCAGTGGCAAAGCCAGGGAGGAACAGTGGAAACGCAACACATTCGCCGCGGCCGCTCAGGATACTAACCCTTACAAGCCTCCACGGGCATTTTGAAAGTCAACACCTGGATTTTCACATAATTATTGGTTTTCAATGTTTCGAAGCTTTTCTAAGAAAATGTAACTCTAGTTATCTACTTTTAACTCCATTTTCAATTTTTTTTCATTTAAGATTGTGATTTTTGTGACACTTCGAAGATAGCATCTTGAAAGCTCAAAATACACCACTTCTAAACTTGTTCTATTGAATTTTTCTTGGAGTGGTACATCTATCATGATGTTTTTCACGATATATTATTTTTATTTTTCTTAACCCTTTAACGACCAGGTCGATGACTGATTACTCAAACTGACAGATTTTCATCAATAGCAGACTGGCTATTAAGAGCAAGCCCACAGTTGACTCCCCAAACAGGGACGTCAAGTGGGGGCTTGGCTTGTGGTTATGATGGCTGCGACCGGCCTCTTCCTCTTCTACCTCACTGCACACACCAAGAGGGGACACTAAGTGGATATTTCATCAAACTTGACATTTGATGAATTATTTATTCAAAATTTTACATTTAATCAATAAAAAATCCAAAAGCTTTAGAAGTATGCTTCAAAGATTATTTCAATAGGAGTTGAGTGTCTCAGGAGGAAAGAAAATCTTTGTAATATACACATGGGGGTGGTAGGAGGAGGAACAACCCATGTGGGATAAGTCACTTAGAATGAGAAGGAGCTTCACTATTCATTCATGGTGAAGTTCCTTCTCGTTCTAAGTGACTTATCCCACATGGGTTGTTCCTCCTCCTACCACCCCCATGTGTATATAGAGAGATTCTCTTCTCAGAATAAGCAAAGCAAGTTTGCTATCATCATCCTCTCTTATTTTGGACACACTGGGAAGAAGCACTTCAATGCGTTTGAAGTTAAAAAATTTTAGCCATGTTAAAGGTTGAGGTTTATTTGAAATTAGCAATTTTTAAAATCATCACAATTTGATTTTAAAACTCAAAGCAATTTCTACTCTGAAGTTGGCCTCACAGGCCCAGTCACCGTCTCTCCGTAGCTTGGGAGGCTTGCTCTAATGAAATTGCGTCAGTTTGACACTTTCTCGTAACCTGTCATCGACCTGGTCGTTAAAGGGTTAACCCCTAAAACCCTGAGGGTGTTTTCTGCCAAAAACCACTCAAAATTACCACTTATGTTGTATTCACTTAAGGAAACCAATTTTTTTTGTTTTTTTGGGAATTCAACCGTTGGATCTTGTACTTAACTTGTCTGAAATCATGTAGTAAAAATTTCATCAAATTTCACCGTACGGATTGGAAGATATTAGCATTCAAAGTTGAACAAATTTTTTTTTCCAAGAAGATGCTTAAATTGCCCGAAAAACTAAGATTGTCCTAAACTTTCTCATTCCTAGTCCAAATAGAATGAATCAAAGCTCCACGTATAGGTAAAAATATAATCTTTTAGGAAAAAAATTCAAAAAAAATAATTTTGTCTTTTTGTAATTTTTTTTGGGCTGCCCGCCAATCTCCATTTCTTGCTCATTGTGCCAAAACTTTTTCATCCGGCATCCGATTGAAACAAAATTTATATATCCACAAAGCTCTTGCAAAGCTACACAACTTCAAAAAATGTCAAAAAAATTCACTCCAAATTGAGACAATAAGAACCTACTCGAACCCAAATTCTCCCCCGATGGGAAAAGCGAGGTTTTAGGGGTTAAAAATTTCACACTATTTAAGGAGTTTTTGTAATTGCTATGGATTTTACAAAGATTTTTTAAAAATCATATAAAAAAGTCAATTTTATATTTTTAATTACCAAAAAAATGAGATTACATTTTAGAAATACATTATTACGTGTGAAAAATATCAAAATCTTGAAATGTATGATTTAGTGTAGAAATATAATGAAGTTTGACCAAGCCCGTACATGAAATGTTTTTCAAGGATTAAGATATTTATTAGGCAATAACAAGGTTTTTATTTTGGCTTTAAAATGTATTAATATAGAGTATATTTTTGCCCTAGCTTAGATAGATTGGGTTAGAGCATTAAACATGGTAATTTTTTTGCTCTTCAACCATGCTGCTCATGTGGCGTTTTTCTATAAAAAAAAAAGTGAGTTTATAAATGCCAATTTATTCTATTTTTAATCCCTAAAGTATCTTGACTATGTTTTCACCAAAAACGTTCTAAAACTGCCATTTCTAGTACAAATACCAAATTTTAGAAACAAAAATACTTTTGGACATATATAACCGTAGGAGCTAGTAGTATGTAGGTTTGAAAAGATGTGGAAAAAATTTCAAAAATTTCCACCATGTAGATTGCAAGATATGAGCTTTTGGGACTCTCAAAATCCTAGATTCTCAATTCTCGAGTGAGTGTTCTTGTTTCTTTAACCCCTAAAGAATATTGGCAATAAGATATACATCAAAAAACATCCCAAACCACTACTTCTATTGCAAAGAGCAAAATACTTAATTCTTTTTTTTGGTATCAAATTGAAGGATCTTTCAACAAACTGGTATACAAATGTGTGGAAGAAATTTCAAAAGTTTTGATCACGTAGATTTCAAAATATTTGCATTTAAAGTGAAGAATAAATTTTTTCTTACACCTTGCTTGATTAGATTTCTTGACTTTGAATCATCTCAACTTAAATTTTTTGCACTAGTGATTTTGAACTTCTAATTTTTTATGTTAAAGAATTGAATTGCGAGTCTAGGATTTTTTTTCAAAAAAGACTCTTAATTTTCACTCATTAAAAACTTATTAGATAGAAGTAGGTTCAAGATTGAAGGAAATACTAAATTATTAATAGCTCTAAAATGGGATTGGAACATACAAAATTTCAATAGTGAGATTTTTTTAACAAGAGATCTTAATCTTGTGAAATATTTTTTGAATTTTTTTGGAAATTGAGTTCAAAATTGAATCCTATAAGTTATTTTTTCAAAAAGATGCTCTAATTGCCCAATAAATAAGATTGACCACAATTTTTGCATAAGAAATCCAAATAGAATGAATAAGAACTTACCATGTAGATAAAATTGCAATCTATGAAAAACAATTTTTAATTTGTTTTTAGGGGGGGGGGGGAGAGAGAGATTTTGCCGGCTCAACCTATGAAAAGAACTTTTTGTTCTATAACTTTTGCTCCTGAGCATTGGCTGAAATTAAAATTATATTCCCAGAAAGCTAATGTATTTTTCTATCTTCACAAAAGTTTTACAAAATCATGACAAATATTGAGACCGTAAAAGCCTACCGGAAATCCATTCCCCCCCCCCCCCTCCCCCCCCCTCCCAAGAGAACAATGGGAATTTAGGGGTTAAATAAATGATTTACACAATATTCAAAAGGATGATTTCTAAGGTAACTTGCCCCACGTTCTAGCGTTAATTATGTCAAGTAAAGACAAAGTAGACTTAAGTTATAAAGAACAATCATGGGTTAGTACTTAATATCTCCTTCACCTCCAACTTGGCTATGTATCCACTGTTATTCTTCTTCATAACCTAGCTTGCTTTGCCATGACTCAATCCATAATATCACACAGACAGATTAAGAAGCCATAATCTCACTATATGGGAGCCAATCCATTTCTAATCAAACCCCTCCACCCACCCACCCCCCCTCCAATTTGGTAGTATAGGGTTCTCTCTATTTGTGCAGGTAGAGATGAGAAGTGATAGGTTATGATGCAGTTTTGGTGCATTGTGATTGGCTCGAAGTCTCTCAATATTGCAACCAGCCCTTGGTCGAACATGGGACCTACATGACCAGTATGGGTCCAACATAATCTTCAACTAAAAATTTAATGGTAATTATGTTTTGAGAAGAAAAAAAAAATCCTGAAAAATTATGGAATCCTTCCAAGCTCTCAGTATTTCTGTACACGGGAAAAGTTCAAAACCCGCGCTCCAGAAGTGGGTCGGAAATGGGTTGGCTCTCCTAAGCTCAAAGAATGCAACTCACAAGCCAGGCGACTGACTACTTCTGATAGCATCAAAAGATTTGAAGAGACGTTCATGATTGACAGCTTCAAAATAACATACTCAGAACCTAGCTACAATCGAAACTTACTGACCAGGCTAGCTACAGCTTTCATATGGGTAGATTGAGAAGCGATGATTCCAGCACGATCTCAAAGAATGCTATGCACAAGCCGTAAAAATCGATTCTGATTGCAATAAAAAGATTTCAAAAGATGTTCAAAACTGACAACTTCAGACGAATGTCGCAGACCAGGCTACAGCGTGGATCACACAGGCAGGTAGATTGAGAATAGCCATTCATAATTTCTGTCAGTGTGAGCTCAAAGGACGCCACTCACATGTCAGACAATTGAATCTGATTGTAATGAAATGATCTTAAGAGAAGTTCATGATTGACAGCTTCGACATGCCATGCTCACAACCACTTGCCACAGCAGGATAAATTCTTTTACAGGTAAATTGAGAAGCCATACAAAATTTCAGAGTGAGTTCAAAGGACGCTACTCACAAGTCACGACAATTGAATCTGATTGCAATGAAAGTATCTTAAGAGAAGTTCAAGATCGACAGCTTCGATATGCCATACAGTCACAACTACTTGCAAAACAGGGATTTGACTCTACTACAAAATCATACCTGTAGGTAGATAGATATTCGATCCTGGGAATTCGTAACTTCAGAGTGAGGTCATAGGACGCCACTCACAAGTCGGACGATGATTCACTTCGCAATGGTTTGTTGGACACAACAGAGCTCTCTTCCTGTGCAGGATCCCAGTCATTCATAGCTGGGTTAGAGCGAAAGCTCCGCGACTGCAAGCTTTTAACAGAGAGATGGAATCCCTGGGGTGTTTTGTCGACATTGATGAAGCCTGTACCAGTAGTATGGTGCTCCTTGTCAATGGCCGCCATGTACTTGTAATACTCACTCTCGGTGTAATCTTCCTCCACTTCCCCAGAGCCTAGCGTCTCCAGAGGGATCCCGTTGGCCAGGAGCTGGAGGTACTTCATCCGCTCGGGAGGGTCGAAGTTGCTGGATGGGTCGTTGCTGTTGGGAAGAAGGGAAGAAGGGTTTAGTTCCTCTGCGTCACTTCGGCTTGGTTTTACGATTCGTTTGGGTGCGTTTGCGTCGAGATAGGCTCGTACTTTGCGTGAGTGCTCCTCTTGCTCCTCGGGGGTACCAAGCTCCTCACTGCGGTTGGGCTTGCCGAACTTGGGGGAGTCGTAGCCCACCATCCTGTGTCACAGGGGAAGTTGAAAATGGAGTGTCACAGGCACATAGAAGAGCATTACACATGCTGGTAAAACAATAACCAAATTGAACAAAAAGAAGTTCACGAATGATTTACTCAAACGGACTCCAAAAAACATGAGGTCAAAATTGGACATCTTGGTCCTGTAGGGTTTTAAGAAAGAAGAAGAATCATGCGTGCAATATGGTGGCAACCTGCAAATTGCAGTGCTGAAATCTTCTCGTAAAATCTCAGAAATTTCATTGGTTTTGATCTCTCAAAATGAAGAACGACTCATGGACATACAAGTGGTTTATGAGGAAGACGAAAGCTTAGTTCATTCATAACATTCTTGAACGGACTACAGGAAATCTACTAGAGATTGAAAAGTGAAGAAAAATACTTTTGGAATCCTAGTTCTCCTTCTTTCTTATTTAGCCATTTCAGTGTTGCATCATTTTCCTCTACTGTGTTTCACCATGACTCCGCATGAGCTAACACACAATTTCTTCCCGTGAATCATCTTTCAGTTAATTTATGGTACAAAAGTGAGGCAAAGAAATAAACCTAACATTCAATCATTTGAAGCTAAGAAGAATAACCTCGGCCCGCAAACCTCTAGGGGAAAGATTTTGCGCACATGAACCTGCACCGACAATTTCGTCCTAAATAGACGGTCTTCCAGTGGACTCGAGATGTTCTGTTACAGATCGTACATAAAAAGAGAGAGATCGAAAGCATACCTAACAGCCAGTTGAACCTTCCTTATTCACAAGACGTGAAGAAAAACTTGGAGACCTGAATGAAAAGTCTATTGGGGTAGTTCTATTAGACACATATCTAAGCCACATGGATCTGCTCAATTGTGAGTGCTACCTCCGTGTACTCCTTTCAGAAGTAAGTTAGACTGTACGTAATTCCAGAACAATATCACTACCAGAAAGCTTGAGGTGAAGAGATCGATCTCCAGAAACCGATTCAACCATGCTACACGCTCAATTGGAATAACGTCAAGAACTCTAACTGATTCATATTCCCAGTCTCCCAATTCCTCCAAAGAGTTAGACTAGGTGAAGTCCCAGAGACAGTATGCAAGCAATTCCAAAGATCGAAAAGCAGAAGAAAAAGCTTCCAATCCAAGCAAAGAATACCGTTCTAAACACAAGAACATGGGAACTCTCTTCCTCTGCAGCTGCAACAGTACTCTTGACTCTTAAGAAAGCACCAACCGCGATCAAGGAATCAAAGAAACCCAATACTAGCTCACCTCGAAAATTCAAGCATCGACAAAAAATCACAAAATCTCGTAAGCTTAAGCCGATCGCAACCCAAAGCAGTAACGAAAGACGTTCAGAGAAATAGACAAAGAAACATGTATTCAAATCCACAGTGGAGCACTTACCTGAAATTGCGAGTCGATCGGCGAGCTCTTGGATCACCAGATGATCAATCTTCACACAATTTCACACCTAAAAAGCAAAACCCAATGTGAGAAGCAGGAAACAAGAACACAAACTTCATGAACGGAATTATATCATGACTTGAGGTTTGATGACTGTAGTGATGAACACCGCTTCCTTTGGGAGTTCGAGAAGGCGGGGAACCAACCAGGAATCATGGAACCATGGAATCTGTGTGCAAATTTGGGAACTATGATGACTTCAGGAGGATTTGGGGGACGGGGAACTTCGAATGTTGGGATGGGAACTTCGAATGTTGAGGATTATGCTGAGTCAGATCCAGTCTGTTTCATCCATACCCGCCAATTTTTCTACTGTTAAGTTAGAATCTTCCATCACCAAATGTCAGCCCTAATTTAGAGTCTGTGACGGTTGCTGAGTGTTGACAGAGCTACCACCCCGTGTAGGGCTTTGAAGGTAATATTAAGGCATATTTTTGGGTTCCATTTGTGGATACACATATATTCTTCAGCGATCTGCTGCTGCATGTTTGTGATACGCTCAAACCTCTTAAAATTTTTATGATCGACTGTAGCTCACTTTGTCACAGAAACATTCAAACTATGTCATAGTTTCCGAGAGGTTCAAATTAGGGGTTGAGAAATCGCATATATGTGTATATGAAGTGGCAATCGATTCCTTGTCCAATCATCTTTGAAGTGATTCACGACACATTTATTTCGGTTGTTTGTTAGGGTTTGGAATGAATTTCGGGGTTGCTGGGTGCAGTGGTGCTTGAATTTTTGATCGGAGAGTTTCTTTGCTTTAGCAGTGGCGATGGCGGAGGTGCTTGATGAACTTGGATACCCGCGTGAAGTCGAAGTCACAAAGGAGGAAGTGGTTTCCGCATTTCTTCAGGTACATTGCTGCATTACCATTCCTATCTCATGATTTTCAACTCCTCCAAGTGCATCTCATGGAGAATGCAATGGTTTTTCCCAACGTAATTTGAAATGAGCTTCTCACACCGAAGGGCCCATTTTCTAATTCAAGGAAGAATTAGGGTTCGGTATCCACCATGCTCTGATCGCTTGACATCTGCTTTCTTTGACACACGTTTACTTTGCCGTTAAGTTTCAAATTACGTCGGGGTCCTGCAGACTATTCAAAGGTCCTTGAATTGCCTATCAGCTGAAGAGCAGAAGCTACGAAGAAACGCAATAGAAAAACTTCACGTTTGTTTGCTGGAAGATGACGGAGGAGGATCATTGCCTCCAGTGGACGTTTTGCAGGTACTTTCTTATTTTATTAACGGCATTCCATGGCCAGCTTTCTCAAATCCAGTATTACTTTTTTATAGGTATCAAAACTCTGTTGGTTGATTATGGTTTGCAGGAAGTGTGGGATGATGTTATCCTTGGAAAAGTGCTGGGTTGTGTTGGGGATCCTACAGAGAGATGCAGAGAACTTGCCATCCAACTCATTCGGGAAGTGGCTCAGTCACTCACCGAGGTATTCGATCCTTACGCTATATTTGTAAGAGTTGTGATATGTTGCAGATTCATCGGATTTTGAAAATTCCAGTGACAGACTCGAAGTCATTAATTTTTTGACTCAATGACTCAATTTCTTTTCTTAGATCTATTCGTGATTTTTCTGCTTTGTTGTAGGTGGACTGCACTTTGAAGAAGACTGTTCCAGTTATGGAAGAAAGGATGGGTAATAATCAAATTCTTAATCGAGATTTTGTGCTGTTTCGTAGCATGTCAATCAATGTAGTAAAAACTGGTTCATTTCTGGCAGCCAAGTTGATTGCCATTGACAAGCGACTGGTTACATGGTGCAGGACAGATACCTGTGTTAGAAGGCTCCGAGGAGATTCGTTTGCAGCTATTCTCATTGTTAATTGATGTCTTGCTCCCAGAGTGCGAGCTTCTGACACTTAAAAACCTCATTGATCCTCTACACAGGGTTTGAATCTTCTCGATTTAATGTACTCTTACACTATTAGGGTGACGTGGTTGTTGGAAGCAATCCGTGTCCTTCGATGCATCTTCTTGCTTAAGCTATTATGAGACTTTGATGGCGATCTATTATTTATATTGAAGCATGCCAACTTGTGCATCAGATTGCAAGTTGGTGATCATGATGGGCATGTGTGTACAAGGCCGGTTCTTTGACGATGTTTGGTGATGCCACAGATAGTGGCTGTGACCCTTTTTGATCAATTTCATGAGGTGCAAAAGAAAGCTTGCAGCGTTCTCGTCGCATTGGCAAACCGGGATCCCGAAGTTTTTGGAAACAAGACCGGGGTCTTCCTCAGAGGCCTCGTTCCTTGCCTCAATCATGCTCATTCTCGAGTAAGTTAAATCTTTGCTGGAACTACATTTTGTGTTGTCATTGTTTACTACAGTACTGGAAGTCAGAATCTGATATATAAGGTAAATAATTGAATCTTTGGTAGTCGTTTGAAGAAAGTGGTATAGCTTTGGATCAGTTCCTATGGTTCAATACTGTATGCATAGTCAAGTTCTAGAATTTGTGTAATAATTTGATCACAATTAAATTTTTTTTAACAGGTTAGAATTGCAGTTTTTCAAGCGATTGATGCCATGATGCAATGCGGGCTTACTAAAAGTTTAGTGGCTCAGCAGCTAGCTCCTGGAACCAAGTCCTTGGCATTTGACCATAACGTTGCGGTGAGAGAGGTATGTGGTCCTTCATCAGAGTAAGAAAATCCAGTATATTAGATTCATCCCAGGAGAATTTCATCCACGTCTAGAATTTCCTCAGCAAATAATCACTTAACGGATCGTTTAGCTTCAATCAAGCTTCAAATACCGTTTTTTCCCCCTGTTCAACACCTCGTGAGATTTTCCACAAGTCCTGATCAATGTAGAAATGAAATGTGGCAAAACATTCAAGCTATAATTATTCTATGTCAGAAATGAGGGACATATTCGGGGTATTGTATGCATGTTGAATCCTAGTAATTTGGTGAAAAATGCTCACCCTCGGTTTCAAAGGTTAAGGTATTGAACCCTTTCTCGTGAGAGACAGCGTACACTAGCTGAAGATTCAAAGCCTTCAACGATTTTACTCATCCTATGGTGAAAACATTGAAGATATTTAACTTATTCATATGAAATCCAAATAATACGATTCTAAGCGTATTGGAATCGCCTTAATATGGGGACAAGAGCCACGAGAAGGCAGGGGGTGGGAAATCACTTTAGTAAGAGAACTCGCAGGAATAAAATGCTGAAAACCTTGGTAATGAGATCACTGTCTTCAGAATTGGAAGAAGATTTTATCGTTTGTTTAGATTATGATTGAAAGAAAAACTCTTCGCAAACACTCATCTTTTGCAACTAATGTGCCTTCTCATTTGACAACCATGTCCTGAGGACCCTGGCATGCCTGTTAATTTCCAGATACTGGTTATAATGTTGCGTAAGGGTCAATTGTTGTTAATGGAGATCGATGCCCATTGACTTATCTTTTCCATTTTTGATTGCAGCTGTTCTTTTCTAGTGTCGGTAACTGGCTCAACTTCAAATCGAACATGATGACTGATGAGGAGATTCACCAATGTGTCGTTTCTGGGACAATTCCGCGCTTCCACCTCCCCGAACTCCTTCCTCTTCTCTTGCTCGGTATAACAGATGATTACATCGACATAGCCACATTGACTTATGAGAGACTGGAAGGCATTGGCGAGATGTATAAGAAATTCATGGACGCTCTTGATACAAGAGCTACACATGTATGTGTGAATTCAACTTTGGAAGTATTCATGGATGTAAATATAAGCACAATCCTAGGTTGAGGGTTCCACAGTTCCCTTAAGAGGGTCGTTGTTCTTGATTCCAGTCTTGAGTGTGGACCAACTTGAGTCAACAAAGTTAACCCTAAACCCTAAAACCTGAAACCCTAAAAACTCAAAACTCAGACTTTCGAGAAGAGAGATCGATAGTCTCTATAGAAAATTGAGAAGAGCAAGAGCTTCTAGTTGGTCAGGGTTTGTAAATGAATGCGGGAGGGGGGGCTCTTGAGGTTTCCAGTTTGTTCATGTTGTCAAACTGGAACTGGGTCCATATTCATAATAGAAACCCTTTCTAGTATTGGGACCATATTCATAATCTAAGTTTTTCCGGAGAAATATTGTCGGTCTTGTTATGTACTCTTAAATGTGCATCTTTGACGAATTTTTTCACAAAATTTGTGGACTTCTTTGTGGAGGTACATGAATTGATCTCAGTCTGAAGGAAAGTGGTACATTAATGGAATCATGATCAGGGACCTGGTGGCCAACGCTTTCGATCCGGAGAAGAAGATGCCAAACTCATGGAGAAGGTAATGGAGGACGAAAGGAAGTGTCAGGAGAAGTATGAACGGGAGCTGCGAGAAGCAGAGGAGCAACGAAGGTTGCAGAGGGAGAGCGAAGCTAGAAAGTCCACCTCAGAGGATATAACCACGCAAGAAGGTAAATGAACGGTTCCACTTTACAAATGATGCAAATTAGTTATTTAAATTATGTCCATTACTAACTTTCAAATGTTTATTCAAACCTGTTTACAAAGTGCTCACAAGTTCAAAATTGCACACCATTGCATATTTATGACTACGCAGATGGTGCATCCCAATGTTGCATACGTGAATCCTCAATCTTGACTTTGCAAAAACAAGCCTCAGGGTCACTCTTCTCACATATTTTCTACTTCATGTTCTTGAGTATTTCCTCCAGATCTTGCTCAAGGTGAAACCTCTCTATATCAATCTTTGAAAGCACAAACTAGTGCCATGGAGGAAGAATTGAACCAGGCGGTTTTGTCAACGGAGAAGATACTAGGCACTCATTCGCGGTTATCCAATGAACCTGATAAAGAGCCACTCGATTCTTATAAGGATTCTTATAAGGGTTCTGACAAGGATCAACAAAGGTTACAGAGAGTAAGCGATCCGGAAAACTCCACCTCAGCTGATACAACCACGCAAGAAGGTAAACAATAAAAGACAGCTCCTTGTACCTTACAAATGATGACAGTGTATTTGTTAAATTATATCCATTTACTATCTTCTAAACGTCTTTACAAGCTTACCTACGTACAAATCTTAAACCCTAAACCCTTACTACAACGCACATATAAAACCGTACAAATCGAGAAAAAATCCCTATTTGTGAATCTTCAATCTTGTTTTTTCAAGCACATGCTTCAAGATCACTCCTCACATTTCGTGTTCTTGCGGTTTACGTCCAGGACTTGCTCAAGAACCGTCTCTTTATCAATCTCTGAAATCACAAACGAGTTCAATGGAGGAAGAACTGAACCAGGCGGTTTTGTCAGCAGAGAAGATACTTGACACTGATTTGCGGCTACCTAATGAACCAGATAAAGAGCCCCATGATTCTGACAAGGAGCCACTTCTTTCTGATAACGACCAACAGCCTGGTGCATCTAGGGTGCAAGCTGGAGAAACCACTGAGAATGAAAGCTATGTCTCCGTTTCACCAACTCTGGGAAAATCTCCACCCAAGCTTGAACATGAGGAGCACTTGGTTCTATCTGACACAAAAACTGAGAATAACGGTCTTATTAGTACTTGGATTCAGGAAAGCAAGGACGAAAATTTCACCGCAGACGAAAGAAGTGGCGCAAGTGGGTTACATATCTTCACCAATCAAGCAGGTGATGATGGTAGGACTGAACCGCCATTGACTCCATCTCTGAAGGAGAAGGATACGAGTGAGATTACGGATGAGGGGGCGGTTAGGAAGCTGGATACGAGCGAGGCAGGCGGTGAGACGCTGCAGCTGCCGAAGCCTTGGAAAGGTAGGGCTAATGCTGGGTGTCGACTCCTGGTTGAGGTACGTATGTCCAACGTAACATAAAAACACTAAATGTTACATTGCACGTCACCTAAAATCCGTCACGTAAAACACGGGGTTCTTATAGTGAAGGGAAAGTGATGTAAGGTAGAGGACCAATGGTATTTTGAGTCACTTTAATCATTTTAACCAATATGTAGGAGTTTGCTTTCATTGGGAGATCACTCAATATTGCTGTGGAGAGATCAACTGGGTACAAGTGCCAAACTTGCTTGGGATCAAATTTTTCTCACCCAATATATGAATTTCGTATGCAACCATTCAAAGTGGGAGGTTGTAAGCCACTGTTGTTCTAAGGGATAGTTGACAACTCCCATTTCCATTCAAAAAACAGTCGCCATTAGCATTTAGCCAATTCATGCATACACAACTTGCTAATTGAAGGACAATCGATTGGATGATTAGATGAGTTGATGTTGGTAACAGGATCAGTATATAGGAGATGGAATCTGGTCCCTAACAGTTTTAATATCTTCTACTTAAAGCTGTGCGCAATCGGATTCTTGAGAAATCCTCGACAATTCAGCCATTGCTTGCATTACTTAAGCTTTTGTTTTTTTTATATTTTTCCCTCTTCATTGTGTATTTTGGACGTTTAGTAGACGACAAATCATTTTTTATGGGAGTAATATATAAAGCTCAGAAAGAACTCATGTATTCACAATCTAGGAGGGGGGTGGGGTGGGGTGTCTTTTTATATATCCGCTTATCGCTGAACTTGTAGGCTCAACTTCAGCTGTAATATTATTATTTTTTTTAAATCCTCCAAGGTCATAACCTTACTGAAGTTCTATCATCGACAGGCTTTCTTGAGACCGATGATAGAACCAGCTCTAAAAGAGCTCAAGCAATGGAGGACTCGAACTCGATTAAGTGCCGCTCGGTTTCTTCACACGCTTATGGTTCGTTATATTTTTCTTTATCTGTCAATGAGAGCTCGCATGGTATCTTGCTGTGGTTAATTTCTGTTGTTAAATCACGCTGAATCCCCTCGTCTGTATGAATTTACAGATATTGGCAGAGGGACTTGCCAAGGACAACCTTGATATTCTGATTCCAGCCTTTTTCAGGTTTCCAAATAACCTCTTGAAAACCTTTTGTGGATTAAATTTTGTGGTTCAACTAGTAAAAATTGCACTATTTTCCTGCATAGTAAATTCTACTACCTAGTCTACTAGATGTAGCATGTAGTAAGGGACAAATTTCCTATCTGCCACAATTTACTACATGAGCTCTACTTAGTATTGTTGACGTAGTAATTTATCAAATAAAAGGACCATTATTCATGTAGTAACTGTCTTCAGTAAAAGGGGTCATTGCAAGAATCAATTGTCTTTCAAAGAAATTATAATTAATGTCTTTCAAAGAAATGAAGCTTAAGATATGAATCCGGAAGTTATTTAAAAATTAACAATACGTTAATGAAAAACTACAAGGAAATAGATATTTTGATGTTTTTGTTTTTAGAAAATAGTCAAATAATAATAATAGTATTTCTTTTAAATTGCCCTTTTTCCAACTTGAAGGGGCTATCGATCAAGTAATTATATCTCAAGAAAGAAAATTGTATGTTCCGAGTGTTGATACAAATGAAGCACACATTGAGCATATGCTCAACATGGAGATTTCTCTATTTTTGAAAAATCTCTTGGTCTTTGTAATTCTTGAAAATAACCTCAAATTTCAATTCTTAATTCAAACTTTTCTTTTTGGTACTAAAATAGTACAAAAATTGAACAAAAAGCCAACATTTTCATAAGTTTTATCAACTTTTTTTTGAACTGTAACCGTACAATTTCAAACTAAAGGTCATGACTTGTGACCCAAAAATGTTGGAGAGTCAGTGCAGTGCAGTAGGGGACGATGATGTGAAAGTTGCAAAGCGAGTTGTTGCTATCATTCATATTATTGGGTTTCATGTTCCTCCAAGGAAATGGTTGCGTTCGGTTCTAAAGTCTCTGGGCACCACAAAAGCAAGTCAAGCACAGGTACTTTACTTATGACCAATTAGCAAAGCATCTTATAGCTTGCTCATTGAGAACCTTCGAGTACAAATATACAGTTGCAACTGCACATAATAAACCATTGGTCTAATACAAATTTAGCATTAACATGCAATTATCCATCAATGTATATTCAATACTGAGTCAGAAATATTTTCCACGAGTTTATTTGGTGATAAATCTATGAATCATTAACGAATTTTGTAGTTCTTTGACAGAGAGCAAATGTTCTAGCTGTTACTGCTGCATTTCTTTATGGTACACCTCGCAAAGCAATGGAGGAGAAGCATGTTGTGAAGGTATGTTACCAAGCAAATTTGTCAATAGTATACCATTGAATATTAATTCATTCTTCTTGAGTTTTGTATTGAATTTCGTATGTTTCTAATTGAGTTTAAGTATGAAATATCCTAGATTCGTTCAAGGCTTGCAATCCCCTCCATTTCATGGTCACTCTATGGACTGTGAATAACCATGTGAAAATTTGCATGCTCAGATTTGTGATAAGCTTTACGAAAAAGAAGTATTCTGCAATAACCATTCTGCTGTTCAAAATCAGGTAAAAGCAATAGTACAAGCACAAACTTGTATTGTGGTCATAGTTCAGTGTAGGCAAAGTTCAGAATATGCTCTTCCAAGTTCCAAGTTTTAAGTTCCAAGTTACCAACTCATTGCGTCCAATTTATGAGATACAAGAAGTGCATTCACTCTAACTAATCATTGTCTCCTATTTGCACATTTACCAAATTGAAACGGAACCCTCAAATACCAGGAAATGCAATTCATTTCAACTATGGTTGTATCGTTGTTGCCCACTTGTTGAGAAAATTTCTGGATTCTTTCAATATATTTCAGTTCTTTGTGAGAACATTGGACTTTTGCTGGTTCAAATTTTGCCAGTTCTCTTTCAGGCCTTGGATAATCATTTGTGCCTGTGATCATTATTGATAGTAATGACTACTGAAAAACACAGAAGATCTAGCAACTTCTAATGGTGAAATTTCTTACTGTCTGTCAGTCATTCAAGCTTACTACATTACCAGTTCTGAAACTTGTCTTGATGTTGTCTTTGAGAGATTTCCGAGTTTACTATTTGATGAACTAAGTTTGTCACGTTGCAGCTTCTACAAGTAGTGGCCAATTTAATCCAGGTTGCTGGAGCTCTGTGCCAGTCCTCATCCTTCAAGATCTTTGTTTTGGTTCTCCGGGTGAGCCACAAGCATTGATAACCTGATGTTTCATCCCTCCTATCTTAGGCTCGGACGTCATTGATTCTATTTGAATAAATGCATCATTATTTTTTTTTGTTTCATCAAGGTCTTCGTCGACAAACGATTTTCCCTCTTTGTTTATTCCCTCGTAATATCACTTGAGCTTTCAAACAAAATCCATTTATGTCAATTTATTTTGGGTTGCAGCTTCAAAGTGTTGAAGGGGATGCAGAACTCCAGAAGAGATCAGGTCAGGCTCTGGAAGATCTTGCTCAAGCATTAGGAATGGAATCAGCTAGAGAGCTTTATGTGGAGCACATTCATTGCTTTTTGGACATCGTTACAACTGGTTGCGAAGGCTGGTCTTCAAGCTTGCCAGGAAAATTTGTGTTCCACAATTTCATACGCAGTTCCATCGATATCGTACGTACCACATTTCAATTAATTCCCAAACCCGGGTATATAAATAATGGTAAATTACCACCATCCCCGTCTGTTTCCAAACCTGTAGTCCTACTTACAGGCTCATTTGAATTGCTTGCTGAATGATGCTTTGGTGAAACTTGGAACTTCATTAGAATTGAAAAAACAAATCGTCTTGGCTTCTGCAGGTGGGTCCTCATCTGGAGTCATTTATGCCTTTATTTAGTGTATGCTTGCAAATCGGCCAAGACCTTACACTTCGTATCCGCTTCTTGCAGGTATGTACACGTGTCTGTGTACCTCTAAATATTTGCTTTACCGTTTGCTACCGTGGAGTTCATCTGGTTCTGTAACTATCTTTTCAGCGGGATAGAAGTGACTGGGTTCTACAGTAGAACAGGCATACACTGAAAGTCTGTTTGTGCAAGGTCCCATATAAAAACCCACAAGACAACACAAGAACTACATTATTTCCTTCATTTTATAGCACTTGGTTGTGTCTCCTGCGTTTCTAGAATGAGTGTATCCAGACGTAGAGTGATTAATTTGGTGATTGCTGTTGCAACAGCTCCTGAACGAATTGTTTGAGAAACCGGAGTTGGAAGCGTCATGGGCTCCTCTTGCTCAGGATGTTTTTAGCAAACTCCTGATTCCCTGTGCTGTTGGACCCGCAAGCAAGGTAACATATTTAACAAGTGGAAGATAAGTGATTAAGTGGAAGACAAAAGATTTCCTTGACTGTACCGTGTGAACGGGATGTGCTAACCAGAGTCTTTTTTTTCTGTGGTGGTATTTCTATCAGACAGAAGCTGCTGTACAGTACAGTGCAATGGTGGCAATAGGGACATTTCTCAGACGAGACCTGTGCAGCCAGGTTGTTTCAATTGATTTGACTCCCACCGTGGCATCTCATTATATCTTTACGCAAGAAGAAATACTTGCTTTTCTGGAAAATATGTGGATTCATCTTTGTGAAATCTGATGAGAGAAACTTAGCATTCAAGTTACAAAATAATGCACCAAAATGGGAGATTATGGAAAGTAAAGCATAGCCATTATGAGAGACTAGTGGGCACACTTTCCATAATTTTTTGGGTTCCTTCCATTAACTTTGCACGTTGTAATCAGTTCCTAAGTTCAGAATCTTCCATTCCCCAAGTGCAGTCTTCTGTCTTCCATTTCTGTTACCCTTGGAATATCGTGTGTTTTAATTTACCTCTGGAAACAGCTTTATCAACATCAACTGACCATATGCTTCCAAAATTGCAGGAACTGATGCAGGAGCTCATGAAAACGCCTGAGGGACTTGTATTCGTTTTAAAAACGTGTATAGATGAAGACTCTTATCATGATGTGCGCCGCGCAAGCACTCATGTGATGCATCAGTTTGTTCGAGTTGCTGGTCCCATATTGAGTGGTAATGGCTTCCAAATGTTGTGGTTCATTCAGTAAGGTTTCTTGTTAGCTTAGCTGCATGATATCCTGATGGTGTGTCCAGGTTGCTCTCCCCTCTAGACTTCAGGATCTTGATAACTTGGATTTACAGTACAGTACATGCAATTTTGGCTGAATCCCTTGCCTCCACATATTAGAGAATGTGGTTAAATTCCTATCATTTGTTTATTTCTGGTTAAAATGGCAAAGATTTGTGCAGCTGTACAAAACTGGAATCTAAACCTACTCTAGTTTTTGAAAGAAGAACCACTTGTGCATCACAATTTGGTACTTGAAAAGTTGAAAATGTTGTGTTAGACAAAGTAGTGATCACCTTGTATGCAAAAGCATGCCGTACAGAATATTTCAATTTCAGTCAAAAAGTCAGAAGTGTATTTATAATGCATGTGGTGGGGGTTTTATAGATGAGGAGAGGATGGAGCTCATCAAAATTCTCTCCAAGTGCATAAAGGACAGCAGTAAGCTCATTAGGAGAGCTATCTTGCCGGTTGTGGAGATGTTCTTCACATCCAACACCACTATGCCTTCCAATTTCAGCGACTCTGAAGTAAGTTAAGTGTGGTCCGCTACCTAAGCCAATGCATGGCTTAGATAGTAGAACTATCCCCAACAGACTCTTCATTCACGTTTGGTCATACAATCAAAGTTACTCTTCTTCTTCTTAAGTGTGGTTAATTTTGGTCACCATTAATTTTGGGGTAGTCAGCTATCACTCATGTGGCAATCCCAAATGCAACATGAAGAAGTCTTTTTATGCAATTCTTAACTATATTCATGCATTTGGATTATATGATTTCTTCAAATAGGGAAGATTAGGCAAATACATTTGTGTATTTTTGTTTTGTTTTGAAGAAATATGACAATTTTATCTGCAATTTTTTGGAGATAAAATTAAATTCTCATCTTGTGAGGTCAATAGTTTACAAAATAATATCCAAAAACAATCTCATAAGTTTTCATATTTACACACTGCATTTGGATAATATAGCATTATTTCTTTTTCTAGAGATAAATCACTGCAACCCTCCAGTAGTTCACTTGGTAAAAACATTCAGGTTCAATAATATTAGTGCTTGGTTAGTCTATTTAGTGTTCCTATTTAAATTAAGGTATTTCAGGTTGTAAATTCTTATCGAAAATTTGTTTTTTTTATTTCTCTCTTGAACGAGCTTTGCATTTGGTACTAGTAATATTCTAGGACTTTCACAAATGCATGGTAGCCCCAAAATATGCCTTGAGTAAAAAGGTAGAGCGTAAAAGAGCTTGATTTAGGTAGCAACACTAGATGAAATAACCATTGTAGCAATAGAATATAAGGCATTGTTGAAAAGAGGATTATAAATCCAAAGAGCTCTAAAAGAAAAAAAAAATTCATAATCATTCATTTTCAACATCAAATTTTGGATGCCAAAACAAAATTTGAAAAAAAATTCTAAAAAAGAAACTTGCCTGGTAAGATTTTATTTAACTTTGAAATTTTGTCAATACCAAAATATAATGCCTTGGACATGTATAGGTTAAAGGGTCAACCAAGACAAGTACTAATTATACTAAACTATTTGTGAATATACAATGGACATTCTTTGTTGTTGTGAATAAGGTGTTTGATAATCTATCATTTGATGTGTTTTCAGGTGCAATCTTTTCTTCAAGACCTTATCAATCACATAGATGATGATGAGTGTCCCCACACACAGGTTTGTTGGTGGAATCTAAGCCAATGCTAGATACAATACATAGACAATCTTAATAAGTATCAAATGCAATATGTTTGGAGCATGTGTGCAAATAAATCCATACTACTTTGCACGTATCATAGTAGAAATGTGTGGCAAATTACATGAATGTTTGTTGTCCTTTAGGTTTTCATCGTGACAGATTTTGTGACAAGAGTTGTAACATTGTATACTTAATATAATAGATAATAGATTTGAAGATATCTTAATTACTTGAGTGTTTAGAGATTTGTGACATCACGTCCATGGAACAATGAACGATGCAGGAAGATTGGTATAGAGCAATGGAACCATTTGTTGTGCAGAAGCCTGAGATAGTAATGGATGTTTTAGGCTTGGTTCATGACCAATATGTGAGCCCTGACATCCCTGCGGAAATTGATCGGATCCTTAATGTTGTCCATCAACGTGCACAACACAAAAGAGACATATTGATATGGCCTAATCAAACTTTGACAAAGATCAATGAGTGTCAGTGTACTCTATGAAGGTATAAATAAGGTCAATTATCAGCATTATGGGCAAAAATAATGACTAGTACAATGTGATATTGCTATCCAAAATATGTGGGAATAAAATTTAGTGGTAGACAAGCAATAAAAAACAATGTTACAATTGAAAATATAATGTTTGGATTTTATGTGATTTAAAAAAAATTATAGAAGGGTGTTGCCTTTAGCTTTCCATGAACACATGTAGATATGCTTGTTAGCATTAGAAAAATAGCTATTGTAGGGCTTCAGTCAATTCATGCCCTACTTAATACAATGCCCAATCCAATTCACAATGACCTCAATACCAACTACATACTTCTATTGCTAGAATGAATTGATTAGTATTCATTTGAAGCTACTTTAGAGTGAATTGATGATTTTGTATAATTAAGGCATAGATTCTAGTCAATCTACACAAATGTTATCCTCATTTTATGCAATCAACTTTGTGAATCAAACAAATTTTTCTTTTGCATTAGTATTTTTTTTCCAATATGAACAACTTGGAATTATGAGTCTTGTCTTAAATGTTTGGAATGGGACTTTGGACTAGAGTGGACTAATTTACCTTAAATGGTGAATTTGGCATATAGAGCATTTGGAAATTTTGAAAAAAACATTATTAGAAATTGAATGTCTTGATAGACCTTTCATAACATTCATCTCTTAAAAGGAGTTGTGAATACTTTGGGCTAACTAATAGTTTAAATAAAAAATTCATTAGAACATCCAAGATGTTCCAATTCTTTAAATTATACGGAATTATTCCTTTACTCAAATTTCCAAAGTTGAGTTTATGAAAAAAAATCAATACTCAATCAATTATTACAATAGATAAGTGTATTTTTGTTAGCCATGGTATATTTACAGTGAAAAGTTGTCATCAATATTGTTCTAAAAAGTTTTATAATTCTTAAACATGTTGTATGCCAATGATATATTTTGAATTTGAAACTTTAGTAAAGGATCATATATTCTTGTGAAATAGCATAATAAATATAAGAATATACTCACATCTTACTACATTGCATACACTACATATATAAAACAATATGAATATTTAGTATGTACTTAACAAACATGTATATTCTTCAAGTGGAAAAGATCTATGACTTTGATATTTAGTTTTGTAATGTTTATCATTCATTGAAAACTTTGTGCGTAGATTAATTATATGAGTTTTTGTAACAAAGACTTTTACAATTTTACATCACATCATTTGGACACTATTCTCTTATCTACTACATACATAGCTTTTGAATTTTTATTCAATTAAGATGAAATTTATACTTTAGATGTGTAGGACTATTCTATTTTTTTTTTAATTTTAATATTTTTCAAAATAGATCTATTATAGAAAATAGCTCTAGATTAGATATTGCATTTGTAGTTTTGAAAGTTATAATTATATCAATTAACCTCTTTTTTGAATTTTTATTTATCACAAAAAAAAATTTAGACTTATATTTTTTATTAAAGAAAATCTAAAAAGCAATAAATCCTTTATATTAGAAAAATTACCTACATTGAATTATTTCAAAATTATATTATTTTCAAATTTCATTATTGATCTATGTACAAGACATAATAAAATTTGACTTAGAGACGATGGAAAAGAAGTAGTTGGATTTGAGTTGAGAAGAGATGCATATATGAAAGGTTATCTTGAACCTCATAGGTAAAAAATTAGCCAATTTCTACATCTTTTCCATGGATACTAAAAAGAGATTGTGTTATTTCAACACTAGGGCTTCAATAGTCTTTACACTACTACCAATGGGATTCAATTTTTAGAAATTATAAAATCTTGAAATTCTTGAATTTCTAAACCAAAAACTATAAATTCACAAATAAATTACAATACAAAAATATTTTGTATATTTGTAAATAGATAAATTAATTAGTTGCATTGTTACTCCATTGCTTTTTTTGTTGACAATTAGAACAAACTTATTATAATTATACAATTTCAAAGTGTTGAACATTTAAAAAATTAAAATAGAAAATTTAATAAATTTGTGAATTTTTATTTTTTCTCAAATCTAAATTAATAATCAATAAATCGATAAAATTGGAAACCTCAAGGTTGTACATTTTATATTTTGAATTTTGAAATGATTCAATTTCAATTTTTGGAAATTAATCAAATTTCATTAAAATTAATATGTAATATTAACATGTTTGATTAAACTTTAAATTAATTGAAATGAAATAGTCTTTTCTTCATTTTGATTGTTTACAAAATTATTGGCAAAACAAATAGTCTTTTGAAAAATGGTCCAACTCAACTACTTAAATTTAAATATTCATCTTTTGTAGAATTTTTACAATAAGTAACTTTGAGCTACATTGACCTCTAGAAGTTCATAGAGTTGGAAAGTAATTTTCACAATTTTGGATATGCTCAAACAATGTTAATTTAGTAGTGATTTTTTTTAAGCTTGTTTTAAAGGTGTAAAAAATGTAGTAGACTTCTAGGGATATCATTTTTCTTCACTCAACCTTTAAGAAAATAATATTGTCTTAAGTACAAAACCAAACAGTTTGTTCATTTAAAACAATGAAAACAAAGTTGATTTAATAAACTAAATATCTTTTGTAAAATTGATCTATATCTACAAAGATTCCTTTGATTCATTCAATGTTTGATTGGTTAGATGAAAAATGCAAGAACTTTTGTTTCTAATAATGATCATATTTTATAGAAAAATAATATATAATGTCTATTATTTAATTCAAATAAATATATTAAGACTTAATTTCCAAGTCCCTGATAATAGTAATATATATAGAACTCAAGAATTAGTAGTAATATATATAGAACTAAAATTTCCAAAGCACAACATTTTGATGTCAACAAAACTTTGAAGGTAAATAAAGTCTTATTTGGAGTATAAAATTAATCACTTTAGTATTTCAAGGTTAATATCATTAAAAATCTAGTTTTTGCGTCAAAATCCAATTTTTTTTAAATGTATGTGATTTTTCTACTAAATATCTTGTACAAGAGTGTCTATTGCAAATTTTGATTTTTTACTATTTGGAGCTTTGGAAGATGAGTCTCAAAAACACTAGATTGTAGGGGGGAATCACATTAGAAATCTATTGTGAAAATTTATAAAGTAGATTTTGAAAAACAACAAAATGATTATTGTTGTGCATGATATGTTCTTTATTGGGTTCATATTTTTTCCATGACCCCAATTTTAGACTTGATATGTCAAAAGAAGATTGAAATTTGAAAGACTATATTTTACTTTCAAGTTTTAGTCCCATGGTGATTGAGTATTATCATCTATTAATCCATATATGATGTTATGCTATTCTTCTCCTAAGGGATTCGTTATTTGTCTAGATTATGATTTTATAATAAAAAATTATATAAAATATATAGTCAAATTTATCAAAACTTTAGCTTTTTGTTTTGTTTTGAATAAACTATGAGGAGTTGAAAAAAGGCTTGAGCATGTAGGGATTAAGAACTAAAATATGATTTGGCCCAAATTATTTTAATTCTCATAGGTTGCATAAAAAAACTCCTTTACACTTACTCGTTGCTTTGAAAAAATAGAAGTGATTTTGTAAATTTGAACTATAAAAGTATTCATTAAAGACAAATTTTTAGGTGTCAAATAATGGAAACTATTGCAATTATGTGTTACTTTCTTGTACTACACTCTCTTTGCAATCCTTTTCTTAGATCTAAAGTATCATTTTTGTAACCTTTAAACTTTTATCCTAATATTAGTTGGTATCTATCTATTATTGATTACATTGCTTTAATATTACTTAATTGACATATGTACCCTTCCAAATGACAATAAACCAACACCTCAATATATAGAGTTGTGTTTAAAAAGTGCCCTTTGGAAGGTGAAAATTAATTTTTTATATTAAATTAATCATGATTTTCATATTGATTTTTGAGTGCAATTTTATTATTGCTATATATTCACATTAGTGAGCTAAGTTCAAATCATACTAGTTATTGTCTAATTTTCTAAGGGATAATTTATCAAAAAATGGTATACCAATATTAATAATGTAATTTGTTACTTGAGTTTTTTTCCTTAAATTTGAATTTTAATATTCAAACGATTTTGTATGCTTTTGAGAAAAACTAAAAAATAATGTCTGATTTATTTTTTATTAGAAAATTTCAAAGAATTCTAAAGAATGATATTTTATAGAAGTTTGAAATTAAAGATCTATAATCACATTTTTAAATGTAGAGTGACATGGAATTTTGTCTTATACTATAATGTTCTATACTTTAATGTTCTATACTATAATTTATTTCTATTATGAGATTTTTACATTTTTAAGGATGATTTGTACTTGATATAAATTCTATTTCTATTTCTTCAAAAATTCATGGAAATTTGAATTTTTTTATAAAAAAGCTGAAAATTTCTATGACATATATTAGACATTTCATCTTTGAAAAATTAAAAACTAAACTTAAATAACAACAAAATGGAAGACACAAAATACGACTTTTTGAAGTTTAATTACACAGAAAAATGGGCTATGTTTTTTTACGATGAACGACAAAGAAGCTCGTATTTGGCACATGTATCAAGATAATTATTGTTAAATGATGAATCTTTTGTCATTAAAGAATAAAGAATTATCTTAATCCATCTTAGGTATTGACCCAAACGTCTTCAAGAGTGTCATGATAAAATTATACTAAAGTAAAAAAAAATTCATGAATTATATGAAATCGATGATTAATACATGTCTTAAAAATTTTAATACTCAATCATTGGCTTAGAATTCTTTGAAAGATTATCCTAACCATAAGAGTGTGTATGGAAAATGTAAAGAAATTTTTAAACCTAAAGTTCAACAATGTTTGAGGCCTGTAATAGTTTCAAAAGACTCAACTTGAAAGTAAAACTAAAATCTTCATCTTCTTTTATAAATAGATCCTATTGTAGAATCTGTTAGATGTTGTATTTGAGTATATCTTTTTAAAATTATTGAATGATTTGTTGCAAGATTCATGAGTCTAAACATCAAAAACTAATTTCTTTTAGATGTTCTTAAAGGTGAAATTTTGCTTTCTAAAATTTGAAGAATGAAACACATGTGTCCCATTACTTGTATGCTTTAACCCTTGAAGGACATTTTGCATCTTAAAGAGGCTTTTCAATGTTTTTAAGACTCTTTTTAGCATGGCTATTAAAGAGCTTGTTTAAAAGGTTAATCAAAGATGAGCTTTTGCCCTCCTCAAAGCAAATAGGCAACCTCAAAGCTACTATTCATAAACTTGACAAACTTTTTAACACAAGAATCACACATTCAAATTGCAATTTGGAACCCAAAACTTAGTATGATAGATGCATCTTTTGGAGACAAAGAGAATGACATTAAGAAGTTGGTATGTAGTTGAAGATTTTCTAAAAACCAAGACTTTTGGATTGAATTTGTCTTTTGAGAGTTAAAAAAGATGTCAAAAAATATGTTTACAATATATGAAAATTAATAGTATATTTTTTTATATTGATTTCATCTTTACAATAACTATAAAGTAGATTATATGATGGAAGGAAAAAATAAATGGCTATTAACTTTGGCAAGAATTTGAAAATTATCTTATCCAATAGTACATGAAAATACTTTTGTAAAAGTTTATATGCTATTTTATTTAATTTTAAAATGATAAAAATTGTAATTTACAAAATGACTCTATATGTTTTTCTACCATCAATAAAACTCCAAAATAAAACTCTTCATACCTTTTCATTTCATTAGTTGGAATAAAATATTTCTAAGGTTTTTAATTAGGTATCAATCTATTGAATCAAGTAAAATTAGTGAATTTTAAAAATATAATATAATTAATTGCTGGTTTTGGCAAAGAAATTTAAAACAAAAACTTATGAATTTTGCAACTTATCAAAATCTTGAAAATAAAATTTACATGCGTAATAAGACAATTTAAACCTATCGGACAAAAATCATGCAAACATTCTAAAATATAGAATCCATAGAGTTTGTCCTTCTTCTTGAAAAAATTGAAGTGGTCTTTTTAGTTGTTTAAGGATTAGCTGATTTTACTCTTAATGGAGTTTTGCTCAAAAGTATTGACAATTTCTTCATGTTGAAAAGGTATCTAATAAACCATTCACTGTTAGTTAATGTAGTACAATAAGAATGTTCTTGAAAACCTTTCAACAATGAAGACTCAAAGAAACTTGTAAAAACCAATTCCATATATGTGGAAGTGCTTTTGTAATTACAAAAAGCAAACAAACAACATGACCTCCTAAATAAATTGAGATCCAATCTATAGTAAATCCATTACCCCCTGAAGGACCAAAGTGCATTTTTCGGCAACATAGTGATTCAATAGACAACTCACTACAAATGAAATTTTTATTTTTTCTTTGAAGTTTTAACATAAGATTTTCCCAAGGAATAGTTTTAAGGTCCAACAATTTTCATAACTTTTGACTACATTGTCGTAAAGTTATTGTATGATATATAGTTTTCCTCGCTTGGCGGACAACCCGGATAGCAAAAAAACTTCTTTAAAAATCACTTTTTTGGAAAATAAAAATTTGAAATTGATTTTCTAGATTTCTATATACATGGAAAACTTTGAATCATTCCATCTTGATTAATGACATGATGTATGTCATTAATCAAAATGTATATACAAGCATTTAGTGCCTCTGCTTGGCGGGTTGTATGTAATAGCAATTACTGCCTCTTTTGACGTAATAATGTAAAACTATGTACAAGCCTAATAGTCGGGTAGTTAGGGAATAATTTTTGTATACGTGGCATGTAATTGTTGGACAAAAACCATTTCTAATTCCCTACATTGAAATACTCAATCTTTGAATTTGGTTCCTCCTTTCTTAAATCCTTTCTTCTTGCACCAAAACCTAAATTACATAAAAAGTTTCAATTCCACAAAAAAAAAAAAAAAAAAAACAATTTAATGAGAGCCTATAATTTACTTTTCATAGTCCCGCAATCACCACTTTGAACACCCTATTACACTACTTCAATTAAAGCACAATAAACATGTAGTCAACACTTCCATCTTGAAAGTGCAAGTTTAAAAAAAAAATGCAAGTTATCAATCATACTTCTTTGTGTTTTCAAATGCAAGTGTCTTCTTTGAAGTCTGTTTGTTTGTCAAATATCAAATTCTATCCATGGGAAATTCTTTAAAGAACTTGGTTGATGTTTTGTTTTCAAATTGCAAAGACTTTTAGTTGTGCACCCATGTAGACATTCCACTTGTTGAGAATTTTGCACAGTGGAAAATAGTGTTTGATGGAATTTGCATCAATTTGGATACTCATGCCGTGATCTTGGAATTTTTGCATGTGAAACCCTCAGCTTGTACATATTTTTGTCAATTTTACTTTTATAGAGAGGAAGATTAATTGAAGCAACTCCACTATTAACTTTTCAATCGGTAAGTGTAAGTGATAAGTTGGTGTAATTATACAAGTCATAGAGTCTGAATACCCAAACAAGAAGCATCATGTCAAGGTAACTGCAATTTGCCAAGTTTCAAGCGCTTTACAAAGAATATCAAAATTAGCTTCATAGAGAATGATCTAAACAATGCCACATGGTTTCAATACAATTATTGTGACCCTCACTTGCAATTTTGAAAGGCAGGTAGATGATTTGATGATTTGAACAGATGGAGCACCTTTACTAAATTGCACGGCTGTTGATTTTTCAAAGGGGGGTTATAATTTTCTTTTCAAATTGCACGATTGTTGATTTTTTAAGGAGGAGGGGATTTCAAAGATGGGGTTGCGTGTCTCTTCTCAGAAGATAGTTTATGAGGAGTTTAGTTGTGGAGAATTTACGTGTATTTATGGAGTCTCTATTCTAAAATAAACTTTGAAGCTGTTTATTTTACTCAATTTTGAATATTTTTGAAAAAAATAAAAACATTAAATTTAGATTATATATTAAAATATTACAACCATTGGAATTGGCATTTTTCAATTCTATAGATAAATGGTTAACAATTTAGTATTTTGAATCATTCTCTACTTCTTTCTACTTACTATTTTTTTCTTTTATGTTGTACAATTCCAAATGATCTAAAAAATTTAAAGCATGTAGCCAACTTGCCTTAAAGAGTAAATCCGAAGGGGTACAACCATTTTGAATTTTTTTTCATAAAGATCTGACCTTGTGAAGTGAAGCTGCCTGGTTTTTTTGCAGGGACAGAAAAAGGACTTTTGTCACTTCAAATGCTAATATCTTGCAATCTATGCAGTGGAATTTTCTGAAATTTTTTCCACATCTTAGCAAACTAGAGTACTAAAAGATGTTGTGGTTACATGTGTCCAAAAATGTTTTTTTTTCTAAAATTTGGTACTTGTATTAGAAATGGCAGTTTTAGAGCAGTTTGGGTGAAAACATAGTCATAAACCTTTAGGGGTTAATATTTATATATATACACATGCACAAAAATTCCTACAAAGAAATAAGAATTTTCAACTCTTTTATATCAAGAAATTGATTCTCAAGAAAATTTAACTATCAATTTTGTTTACATATTCTATTATTTGTTGTTTTCATTGCAAAGGCAATTAAGTGTTGCATATCATACATGCATATTATACATTCTTGCAATGGAAAAATGTGAGACAATATTCTTTTCTTCCCCAAATGGCAAAGTTTTTTAAGTACTCTCAACTTAAAATTTTCAAAAGTTCTTTGGTTGTTTTTTACTTACATTTGAATTCCTAATACTACAATAAACTTGAATCTCAATATTTATTTACATAGTCAACAATATTCTATAAATGTTTGTATATATACACAAGTATATAATTTGACTTGGTACAAGGATGGATGATTTATTGACATGACAGTAGTACTTGGGTCAACATGTCTTGGGTGAATAGGTGGTGATATTTGACACAACTAAAGTTGAAGCTTGTTTTTTTCATTTCTTTAGGATAGTGATGCAAATGTTTACATCAATATAAAAAGATGAAACATGCAAAATAAAAATGAAATTTAGATTATTTATCCCAAAATATCAATATCGTCCTTAAAATTTATAACAAATCAATGATTTCAACCTCTAGAAATGGAAGAATATATCGCTTGATATTCCCTAAAATAATTTTATTACTTTTGGACAACATATTGCTCCTCCCAAAGGTTGGTTGAGTCTACAGTTGAGGATGTGTGTGATTGATTGTCATTGTTAATGAACACAATGAGGAGAGCCTCAAAAATTTGCTAGGTACATAGTATCTACAAACTATGCATCAATTAGCGCCATAATAACCTTCAAGACAAACCCAACAAAATAAACCTCCCATTTGATGCACACATTGTACCTAGAAGGTAGGTTCAACATTTTCTACTAAAATTCTTTATTTAATCTCCTCCAAACTAGGAATACTTTGCCAATATTTTACAATGCTCATTTTTTGTCTATATAAGACATTCATACTTTTTCAAAATAGATTTTCAAAAATTTTAGCAACCATTTTTAGAATGAGTTTTAGTTGAACCAGACCGCCAAATACAATAGTATGCGAAGATTGCAAAAATGTTTTATTCAATCTAAAAAACAATGAAAATAAGCAAAAAATAATTAAAATATGATAAACATTGACTAGTCAAGTACAAATTGTTGTCATAGAAAAAAATTAATTCAATATTCATAGAAGGCAACACAAAATGATTAAAGAAAATGCAATAAACAAATAAAATTTTCACTTATTTATGATTTAGGAAGAATGCACACTGAAGGAGGGTACGAAAGAATCAGAGAACTTTGGATACAAAGACTTGACACCACCGTCCATCTTTCTCACTTTGTTTGTATCTAAATATCTTGCTTTGGAGACAAGAAAGGTTAAATTTTGACAAAGCTGCCAATACATTGATTGCCCTCAAGGTTGTCTCATATTGCAAGTAAAGGTCACATGGCGTATTAAGGCTGATGGATCAATGTGGGGACAAATCAGACAAACATGGACTATTAAGGCTTGGATTAAGACTTAGAAAAAATATTGGTCATTTGTAGTTTACTTTACTATTACTTCATAATATGGTAAAAAGCCTTTCGATGAGGAATACTATGTTTGAATTTGAACACCGATGGTTGGCGTGGATGCCAATAGTTTATTAGGACAACTTCAAACCTTTGGTACCCACATCCCACGACTTGGATCCATATCCCATCGATTGGCCTACATGTCACTTTATAATTCACTTATTGGCTCTATCCCACCTACTTTCCCCTCCCATTTGGCTCGCTGACCCACTTGTCACTCTATAAATCACTCGTTGGCTCTATCCCACCCATTGTCCCCTCCTATTTGGCTCGTTGGCCCACTTGTCACTCTAAAATTCAACTATTGGTTCTATCCCAACTACTCCTTCCATGTGGCCCTTTGGCCTCTACATCCCACCTATTGGCTCTAAATTCCACTCATTGTGCCCCCACATATGGTCCACTAACTCCTTCATCCCACCTATTGCCTCCCACTTTTGGCCCGTTGGCCCCTATATCCCACCCATTGTCATGGCGCCTCTATTTGTATGGCATCGTGTATCATATGTGGTATACTTGTGGTACAGTAGTCTATAAATAATCAAATATTAAATTCACATATATAAAAATTATTATTTCAGATGACCAAATACAATTGACCTCTTCAAAGAGGAGAACTTCAATTAGACAATATCTAAAATAAATTAATACTACAAATTAAAAACCACATAACTAATGCATTGAACTTAATTGAAAGAATTTATCTTGTATGCCCTTTCAAATTTACAACAAATTACAATTGTAAAAATTAGTCATTCACAAGGATATTCCTAGAATAGAACTATTGGATTTTCCTACGAAGATTATTTCACTCACGAGGAAAAATCTGAACCCTTCAAAGGGATGCTAACTTTCATTTTTGCCACCTCTTTGATGCAAATATAGAAAAATAAAATAAAATATTATGACGTGGCGTTGACATCAATGTCCAGAAAGAAAATATTAAAAAGAATTGTCATTTTTTCTATAATTGCATTGTTGCCATCCAAAACTCAGAGCCTCTTTGAAGCCTGAAATTTTTCTAAAGTCATGAATCTAAAATAATAATTAGAACTTTTATTAATAAAAAAAAATTAATAATTATCTTTGTCCCGAAATGATCTTCTTATTGTACTTTGTGATTTTGTAAATTGGTCAAATTTGGTTTTTGATTGCTATTTGGGACCAACAAAACAACCTCAAGTAGTGGTTCCCCCTCCATCCATGCAATCATCAACCAAAAGATAATTCAAATTACTAAATGGGTCAATCAACATTATTCATTCTAATTTTTTGCTTCTCTTTGAATATTGCCCAATTGAAAGAGATGAAGCTCTAAGAAGCGGAACAAAGGGTCACACATAGTTTTGGGCATATACTAAATGCCTACAAAATCATGACTTTACACTCAACAATTAATTGACCAATGATGCTCCTTGAAAATGTCCAAAAAATTATACTTTTCAATATTCCAAAACTACACTTTGAAAAGGTTTTTGAAACTTGAAGTTTCTAGAATGCTAGGAGTGCACCAAACTCTCTTTAAAGTGCAAAATTGATTTAAAAATGTTATTTTTAGCCTTAATTTGGAACATTTTGTCCAATAGGAAGATCATTTTGGAATGAAGATAGTATGATATAATTTATGGTGTAATTAGAAAATAATTTTTCTTTAAAGAAGTAGACATTGTAATTAGAAAATGACATTCACTTTCATCAATAAAATTAATAAGGTAGAGGTTCTATTTTCATGAGTTTTGGATGTTTTGAATGATTTATTTTTTCTTAATTTTTTTAATGTAGAACTTGTCATCACTTCTGGAAAGATTCCCAGTACTAGTGGTGCAATACCATTTTGATATTTTTTTGACAATTTTGCTCATCAAAATCTTCAGACTACAATATTCAATGATAAATCTTCATGGAGGCAATTTTGTTCATCAATATCTTGAGACTATGACAATTCATGATGATAAATCTTTATGGAGATGCATCCAATTGAATCTTCTCTTAAGAATCTATGGATACTTTGTTGAACCATATGTGATATACACTAGAAAAATAATGAATATGTTTGTGAGCAAGGATTTAAATTCCAAAATAAATTTTTGGAGCAACAAATGATGTGCCACTGAGACACTCAAGGTCCTAACTCTAAAGTAAAGAACTTCCAAACTTCCTATGAAGTAAGGTTGGTACCCTCAAAACCCGCTACTTTTTGCTATTGTGCCTGGTTACTACTATTGATCCGGTCAAATTTTGGTATTTCCTTGTTGGCAAGTGAGAGGTAGTTACAACGCACCAAAGAACATGACATGATACTATATATAAATTAAAATTACAAAGAGTCAAATGTTTTTTTTTGGTAGGTGCTCTAAAATCATTTTTTCCACCTATGTACATATTGATTTTGGAGATGTACCCAGAGTGATGATGGCAGTTTTACAAAGGGTGTGATTTGGGGTCTTCCCACTTTATTAATTAGTTAAGGAAAGTCCAAACTTCTTATCCCTTTTACCATGCCCCAAAATATCAAAAACCTTGGCCCCACCCTACCAAGCTTCAATTGGGTAGCAGCCCAACACTAAAGTGCAGCCAATAAAAAAAAATACTATTCTTAACTAAAAGGAAAACTGAAGGAAATGAGATGACTGGGCGGATACTGAATCTCTCAAGGGGGCCGAGGGAGGGAAAGAGCGGGATTGACTGAATGGGTTTCATGGGAAGGGGAAGAAAAATAGTTAGTTGATGCCCAGCCCCTCACCAACTACCTCAGTCATTCCAAGCTACCAATTACAATTAGACTGGCCTCGTAAATAGTGCAACCCCGTCGAAAGGCAACTGGTAAGGGGTCTGGGAAAGGGGGAGCGAACGCTCCGATAGGCTGATAAAGACGTTTTGAAATACGTGGAAGGGGGGGTCGCGGCAGGGGGTTTGCCGGGAAGCCGAGCAGCACAATTGAACCATCAACGGGAACGAGGCTGGCGCTGGTCGTCGTCGTCGTCGTCGTCGCTGCTGCTGAGAGCGTGTCGTTGCTCATCACACTGGTGCGCTTCCGTTTTCGCTGCTGCACTGCAACTCTAAGTAAAGAGAGAAGCGAGGCTGTGCTCGTGAGCGCCGGGTCTGCGGGCGATGCTTTGCGAGGGGCTAGCTGCGGCGATGGTGGTGCAGCGCGGGTCCAGGATGAAGGATTTGGACTGATGCGGGCCCTTGGCGGAGGGCGAGGGTTTACGCAGGGTTGAGGTTCTATGAAGGCAGCGCGTGGCCATGTGCCGGCCGCGCGGCTCTCCGTCCCACACCATCGCTTCCTGCGCAATGCTGCCAAGCGCAAGAGCCACCAGCGGTCCTCGGCCAACATGCGGATAGCCAATGCTCTGCGCCGGAGTGAGGGCCTCAGTGGTCGGAGCGCGAAGAGGAGCCTCGGAAGAAGCAGCAACAATAGCAAGAGACTCGACAATCCACGCCCGCAATCGTCTTCTCCTCCACCGGTAACGGGCTGCGCTGTGGTCTGGGTATTGGAGTTTTTCTTTTTCTTTCTTGAATTCTGTAGTGTCGATTTTAAATGAATTTTGCTCTCCCGTGTTGAGGCTAGCGTGCTCGTTGTGCTTTCCTAGCGTGTCTGGCGACTCTGTGAGCACCGTGAGATTTTGCGGTCGAGAGCTCGCTCAATTCTGTGAATTTAGGGCTTAATGGGGGATTCCTGAGGTGCAGCGTTTCTCATCGATTGTGTGTGTATTGTGACTGGGATTGATCGCGTGGCAGGCGGAGGAGACCGAAGGCGATCCTTCGATGCCATCCGATAACGTTCCCAATCAGGTCTGCAGCTTGACTGAGATTCTCGATTGTGTCGTCCGGGTTTGCTGGTTCGTTTGGTCTCCCGGTGTCGCTGTGACGAGCTCTGAATGGCAGTCTCATGTCTCACTTCCCAGCGGGAACCATGGGCCGGGCCTAGCTCTGGGATCATGCTGTCGGTGCACGTTGTATGTTTGCAAGTAGAGTGGAGCGCTGGCTTTGGAGGTGATTGGTGTAAGGTTGGAATTCCTTTTGTGCGTTATCCCCGTGAGGACAGCTCGAGTGTGGCTGTGGATCTTTCTTTGTCTTGTGGTTCCTTTCTTCCTGGTCGTCGGGGGCCCCTTGGCGGTCGATGTTGTTGTCCAGGGCTTCGTGAGGGCTTATGCGAAGTAATTGGCTTATGGAACTCCTTGTACGGATGCACCGTGATGCAGCGCTTGCCTGGCGCTTGGCTGCAGTGTTTCGTTGGATCGGCCTAGTCTGTGCTTGAGTTGAATCTGAGATTGAGTGTGTGTGGCAGCATGGGGCTGATGCTGGTAACCTGAGACGCTCGACGAGAAAGAGGCGCGTGCTGGTCCATGTGGACTACGAATCCGACAACAGCGACCATGAAGTTTACAGAAGCCAGTCAACTCGGGTAAGTGTTGCGCTTGGCATTCGGAATCACTTGTACTTGGTCCTTCGATGTTTATGATATCGAAGTGCTGAGGTTTTGGAAACTTTGGATCGGAATTGGCTCGTGCATCGAGTGCTGGAGGCTGAGGACTCTGTAAACTCAAAGGTTTTCTCTTTTGTCGTCCTGGACGTCGGTTTCAGCCATGCGAATGAGTTAAATAACATGATTTTAATTTAATCTAATCTCTGTGTGTTGATTTGGTTGATTGGCAGGTGTCGAAGCATAGATATACTTCCCACACTGCCAAGATAGAGCCCAGCCCAGAGGAAGAGGGGAGCCCGGAGCCCGCAGAGACGAAAAACACGGATGCTGTTGCGGCTCCGAGGAGAGAGGGATTGAGACCGCGGCAGGGAATAAGGCCCCCGAGGCTAGAGCTTTCGTCTCAGGACTACGAAGATGACGATCAGAACTCATCGGACAGGGAAATGGGGATGAAAGGTAGCAAATATCCAGTCACCGCGAAACACATCAGGCACATGTCTCTGTGATTTTATTGGGAATGCTCTTCAGCTGAAATGGGACTGGAGATTGTAGCATAGACGCTGATTGTGTGGACGGGCTCCGTGTGCAACTTAGATTAATGCAACGGAGTCGTTCATTTTACGTGATTCGATATTCGAGGAAAAGGTACTTGGCGTGCTAAATATCCACCGTTCCTAAATGCTAGCCACCTCCTTCCCTCGGTGCGGGCTGGTTGAAGAGTTGGGAAAACGCAATGGCATGCGTTTAGTTAGACATCCGCTCGACTGGGTTCTGTTAAATGTGGCTCTAAGACTATAAGCGAGTCCGGCCATTGAATTGTCCGTATACTGTACAGGAAATATAGCTTGTGCGAAGGTTGAGGGTGGCTTTGCGGTTGGGATGGGATTTTAGGTTTGCAATATTGCGGTTGGGTCCTGAGTCCATTGCACATCCTGGCCGCAACTTGTTGTAGTTGATGGAACTCCGAAATTGATCCTGAGTTCATAATGCTACAGTTCAGGTGACGTGGTTGAAACGAGTTTAACTTGAGTGTTTTGTCTTGGTATATGCAGGTGGCGAGGAGGAAGAGGAGGAGGAAGAAGAGGAGGAGGAAGAAGAAGGGGAGGAGGAAGAGGAAGAGGAAGAGGAGGGGGAAGAGGGAGAGGAGCGGGATGGTCGTCGTCGCTATGCCCTGCGAAACCGCACCGGAGTTCAGCGGTTTTCTCCGCGAAAGGAAGAGAGGACGACGGCAAGAGCTCGATCCCCTCGAAAGATGTTTCACGGAGGTTTGTTCGACCTGGAACTCTAGGCAAGCGCATGAACGGGGCGGTAGTCGCATTGGTTGTGGTCATGGATTCGTTGTCCGAGTGGGTGCCGCATTGTCAGTAGTATTGAGTTTAAGAATGTTTGCACAGCTATGGATTCCGGGATTGCAATAGCTGTGGAGGTGCAGATTACTACTTTCGCGGTGTTTCTGTTTCCAACTAATTCGGTCAAACTCAAGACTGAGCTTTGCTTGGTTTCTGTGACTTGGACTGGTAGGCATTGAATTACTCACTGAGTTGTAGAGGATCTCCAAGCAGGATGGGCTTGCAATCGGGCCCAAGGCATGCGGGCATGGGCGTATTTTTTGGGGGCTTTGAATTTAGTCTTGCTGTGACTATGACTGTGCCTTGTGATCATGATTAGGCACAGCGTGTCGAAGGTTAGTTGGGTTTGGAAGGCTTTGTTGTTAGGCCTGCGAGTGGCAAGAAGTGGATTTATAGTTTGAGGCTTTGCGAGGTCTTCCTGACGGTTGGAATTGGTGTTTCAGGGAGCAGCACAAAGCGCGGACGGGAAGGTCGTCGGTCAGGAAGCAGGTCATACAAAAGACATCGTTCGACAAGAG
Source organism: Antitrichia curtipendula (assembly GCA_951230915.1). Taxonomy (NCBI): domain Eukaryota; kingdom Viridiplantae; phylum Streptophyta; class Bryopsida; order Hypnales; family Leucodontaceae; genus Antitrichia; species Antitrichia curtipendula. Next base: position 8,692,242 of record OX579633.1, on the reverse strand, counting down.
CCGACGATTCGGACGACTCTCTGCTTGTGGACGAGCAGGACCAAAGTGCAGCTCCGTGGTTGCGGATGGGTCGGGGTTCCAGTCATCCGTGGTTACCTCCGGGTCTGGAGGCGCCTGGTATGAGCAATTTGGGTATGGCCGCGAGCGGTTGGGGTCAACCCGGGAGCCATTGGGCTTCCAGCACGCCAGGTATTGAGCTGATCTGAACTTTGTTACTTTGTGATGAGGTTCAGGGTGCATTGTAAGATTACGATGACGTGTTTCGCGATGGGAACTATCTTCGTCCGCGAGACAGCTGGGCAGCGTGAGCCGATACGGTGCACTGCTGCTCAGCAGATTCCGAAGTGGAGCAGCCATTTTCCATTTCCTAGATTTCGCGTTTTCGTGTTCGTGATTTTCTGGTTCATTCGTTTGCTTGAATTTCTTTGGGTTCCGTCAGTTGTGATTGCTAATTAACACAATGCGTATTTGTGGCGGTGAACGTGGGAGAAGGTGGTGCGCAAACAGCCGGCCCCAGCTCGAAAGGAGGTGCTGATATCCAGCCCGTGCAGGTGGATGACACGGTTGGCTTCGATCAGATCGGGGGTTTGGCCCACTACATCGATCAGCTGAAGGAGATGGTGTTCTTCCCGTTGCTGTATCCGGATTTCTTTGCCAAGTATCATATCACTCCTCCTCGAGGGGTTCTCCTTTCCGGTCCCCCGGGCACTGGCAAGACCCTGATTGCTCGTGCCATGGCCAGTGCAGCATCGAGGGCGGGCCAGAAAGTGAACTTCTACATGCGGAAGGGAGCGGACGTGCTTTCCAAGTAAATTTGCTTGCCGCGGTCTCATGTGTTGGGGGGTGGATTTTTTGGCCGTAGGGCGCAGGTGGTAGGGAACGCTGGTGTGCATTTTTGGCCATTGTGTACGGGTGTTTGATCGTCGTGGTTGCCTATTGTAATTTGCAGGTGGGTGGGAGAGGCTGAGAGGCAGCTTCGTATGCTTTTCGAGGAAGCGCAGCGATGCCAGCCTTCGATTATTTTTTTCGACGAAATCGATGGTTTGGCTCCCGTGCGTTCCAGCAAGCAAGAGCAAATCCACAATTCGATCGTGTCGACTCTTCTGGCGCTGATGGATGGTCTGGATTCCCGCGGTCAAGTGGTGGTGATCGGTGCCACCAACAGGATCGACGCCATCGACGGAGCCCTGCGTCGACCTGGGCGTTTTGACCGAGAGCTGATATTGAACCACCCCACATTCGAGGCGCGTGTTGAGATTCTGGACATCCACACTCGGAAATGGCAGAAGCCTCCGTCTGAGGAGTTGCGTCGCGAGCTTGCAGCGTCGTGTGTGGGCTACTGTGGAGCCGATTTGAAGGCTCTTTGTACGGAGGCGGCTATTCGAGCTTTCCGGAGAAAGTTTCCTCAAGTTTACAGGTTGGTACCGTTTCGAGGACAAAGATATGTTTTGGGGTCATTTGCAGGCGTGATGCGTCCGCTGCACATGATCTCTAGTGTTACGTGTTGCCAGTTTGCACCGTTTGTCTGTCGTGAATGTCAGTTGGCAGGGTCTTTGGAGGTGTCTGACTACGTTGGAGGCTTTAGGGTAGGTCTTTTTGTGACCTTGGATGTTTGTTATTGTGGAGATTTGATTGGTTGAGTGTAGTGAGTGTTGAAGCATGCCGACTTGATTGGGGCGATGATTTGTTCAGGAGCGACGAACAGTTCGTGATTGATGTGGAGTCTGTGGATGTGGAGAGACGGCACTTTTTGGAAGCAGTATCTGCCATTACACCCGCATCTCATCGCGGGGCCGTGACTTATGCGAGGCCTTTCTCTTCTGTGATCGCTCCGTGCCTGGAAGGACATCTTCAAGCAATTATGAAGAAACTGTCTGACATCTTTCCAGTGACGAACCGGGATATTTCCAGCAGTGCCCAGTCCGACAGCGAGGAGGACGAAAGTCCGGAGCAGCTGGCTCGTTTGCTTGGGTTGGGATCCGGTGCCCCTTTGGTTTACAGACCCAAGTTCCTTCTGTGCGGGACGGAAGGAGCTGGCTTGGTACGTTCTTAGACCAGGTCTTGATTTGTTCATTTCGTTAGGACCTGGTCCGGATGTTTGTATACTTGTCCGAAAGTTGTCGTATGAGTAGTTTTTTATTAAGTTCTGCTGAGACTGCTGCTGTTTAAAGACATCGTTGATTTCCATTAGTTCTCTATGGCTTTGGTGTGTCTATCATTTAGTAGTTGGCGGGTCTGATGATTGTGGTATTCTTGGATTCCGTTTAGTCTGGCGTGCCTTTGAATTCGGAACCGAGGTGCCGGGCTGAAATCCTTGAGATTGTTATTGGGGACAGGACCATGTTGGACCGGCGGTGCTGCACGAGTTGGAGCGGTTCCCGGTTCATTCGTTAGGTCTGCCGTCACTTCTTTCGGACCCCAGCGCGAAGAGCCCCGAAGAAGCCTTGGTTCATATCTTTGGAGAGGCCCGTAGAAACACACCCTCGATACTTTACTTGCCTCAGTTTCATCTTTGGTGGGACACGGTACGTGTGGTGTTTTTTGTTTTCCGTTGGAGTGGTGATGTTGTTAGTCATCGATGTTGTATTTCGGTACGTGCTGCTGACGGATGGATGCATCTGAGGTTGTCTCTCTGGAGGTGGTGCTTACGCTATTAATGAAGTGCGTGAGTCGGTGACATTCCATATTTCTGGGTCTCGCGTTTATTTGTTACTTCTGAAAAAATCTCTCGAGTGTCATGTTTGCTTACAATTTAGGATATTTTGTTGTCCATTTTGGTTATTGTGAGGAGGGTTCGGTACAATTGGTTGCAGAGATGGCTGCAGTAGAGTTGTTTTTGGTGCAGGGTTTTACACAGGTTTGATTGATTGATTGATTGGAGGGTTTGTGGATTTTTTGTCGCTTTCGTTGACCTTCCTTCCTGGAATTAAGCAGGCTCATGTCCAGCTACGAGCTGTACTGAAGATGCTGTTGGGTGACCTGCCTTCCGATCTTCCCGTCCTGTTTCTTGGGACTGCTTGTGTGAGTGCCAAGGACCTGGATGAGGACATACTTTCGTTATTTGGCCACAACTGGTGAGTATATGAGAACGTCGATTCATCTGGTGTCTTTAGCCCAGGAGTCATTATGTTGTCCTATTTATTCTGATGCAGTGGACATGGCTAGCGTCGAATGCTTTGGGATGTTCTATAGCGAGCGGCGGATTGTGCTTACTTGTTGTTCACCCTGGCTTAATTCCCGCCTGGCGATTCTGCAAATTTGAGAACTGTCGTACCAATGCTTGTTTTGGTTATTTGACGCAGTTACGAAGTGCGGTTGCCGAGCACAGATGTGAGGTCGAAATTCTTTTCGCAGCTGGTGGATGCGGCTCTTTCTGTTCCCCGGAGGCGGGCCGTGAGTCGGAATAACCAGAAGGAGGTTCTTCCTGAGCTCCCGAAGGCACCTAAGGTGGTGAAAGGACCCAGCGAGGCCGAATTACGAGAGCGGGCGGAAGTGGAGGAGAACCAGCTGAGGCGCTTGCGGATGTGCTTTCGCGATATCTGCAATAGGTGGAGTTCACATTCCTGTACCCTTGTAGATCCCGGAACTGAGTGGTGTTAGTGGTAGGGAAGTTCAGTTGCATTGAGAGAACTCTCCTTTCACAGCGCTACTCTTATTAGCATATGGTTCCTTTTACTACATAAGTTATTAGACAGCTTAGTACTGGGTTGTGTGTGTTTGTAGTCTTCTGACGGTTTGGGGTTTGTGTTTGTTGCTGGGTGGAATTGTGGGCATAGGCTTTTATGCGAGAGACGGTTCAGCATCTTCCATTATCCAGTCCTGGACGACGAGGCTCCCGACTATCGGAATGTAGTGCACAATCCGATGGATGTGGCCACGTTGCTGCAGCGTGTGGATAGTGGACATTACTTGACGAAGAAGTCTTTCCTGGCAGACGTGGATTTAATCCCAGCCAATGCCCAGGTAGGTGTTTTTTTTGGTGACAGCGTCGTCGTATGACATGTTGAGCATGTTGATTTGGAAGTGTGGGGTTTCCTTCCCCGGTTATTTTGGACATGGTGGGACATTGCAAGGCACGAAGGATAACTATGGCGATTGATAGAGGGCTTTGGTGTGCTCTTTATGGCTTTCAATATTGAGGAGATGCCGTTTTGCAGGAGTATAATGGGGATGATTACCAAGGAGGTCGAATTGTCAGCAAAGCATGTGCACTGCGCGACGCGGTATGTGGGATGTTTGAACTCTCGTCTGTTTGTTGATTGTTCTAGAGTGCTTTGTTGGGAAATGACGAAACTTGTAAGTGGTAGGGCGACGGTGCCGTATTTGGAATGAGGTGTGGCTTGTTTATATTCCAACTTTACCTTGCGGAGATCTTCGAAGAGTTTTATCTGGGTTGTTGAGTCTTGTTCGCGCAATGTAGGTAGGAGTTTCGGGCAGGGTTTCGAAATTTCCATTTTCGGGTTATTTTTTGCTGCAATATGTGTGAGTTGTCGAAATCTCGGTTTTTACGGTTTTCGGTTTTGCAGTTAACTTTGGCTGTCAGTGTGTTAGTCCCCTTGTGGGGCTGTGCTTGTGGATTCGCATTTGTTCTTTGGAGGTTTTGACTAGTTTCTTGACATTATGAAGTACTGTTGACGTCCAGTGTAGTCTTCTTGTAGTGATGGCAATTGCAGAACTGAGGCGGGTAATGTTTGTATCGAACAGGTGCTTGGCATGGCGTCCACAATAGACCCCGCATTAGTAAAGATTTGTGATGAGATAGCTGCGCGTGGTGGCCCAACGCGGCTCGCTGGAGTTCCCAGCGGCGTGTTAGTTCCGGTGGCTGCTGCTCCAGTTGTTCGAGCCAGCGCCAGGCTGCGTGGATTTCAACCAGAAGTTGATGCTTTGAAGACTTTTGTTCGGCGCACCCGGAGAAGCAGCGAGGGTCTCCTTCCTGGTACGAGGGGATTGGATAATGTGTAATGCGTAAGATGTGGCTGGTTTGCAGAGGAGTGTCGTTTTTGGATTAGTGGATTAGAGGGAAGTGTGCTTGAACGGTGAAGTCGGTTATGATTCGGGAGTTTGTGACTGGTTTCTGGAAATGCCAATCTGCGATAGAGTGTGGGATGTGTCCCCTTAACTGACGAGTCTTTGGTGTGCAGAATATCTGTTTCGATGTTTGTTAGGACCGTTTTTGATTGCGCGCACTTATACCTTTGCTTGTGTCTGTGCTTGGACAACAGGTGAAGGAACAAATGGGAACTGCTCGGATGAGGCCGTTGATCGTGATGCATCAGAGGAGCTGCAAACGGAAGGTGCGGAGATGGTTGTTGACAGGCAGTCTTTACCAGATCCAGGAGCATGCGATGATGTACGACCCAATACCATAGACGAACTGAATGGTAACGGTGGTTTAGTGGCAGTGGAGAGAAACAATGACAGTGGAGAACCTTCCGAAGATCAACAGAATATGTCCCGTGAACCCTCGAACGAGCGGGAAGATGGTCGTGATGATTCGTTGGACAAGGAAGCAGAACTTTTAAAATCCCTGAAGCCGAGAATCGATGCTGTGAAACAGAAGCTTGTTCAGTGTACAGATAGATTTGGAGTGTACCAACTGGAGATGTTGCATGCTAACATTTGCAGGCTACTCCAGCACGTTCATGGCGATTCCTGCTCATCAAGGTTGGCTTCGCTAGAGGAATTCATTGCCGAAGAATCAAACTTGACATGCTAGCATTTCAACAGGGAATGGGACAACCATGCTGATCTATCCAGAGCGTTTTCATGTCTACATTATGGAGAGAGCAATGTGGGGCCATGGGTCCTGAAAGGCCTAATCAGGCAGCACCTGCAGTTCCTCAGGAGTTGACCTGATAAGTGAGAGTGGAAACTCCTGAACCGTAACGCAGAACCCCTGAGGGTTTACCCCGCAGGTGGTGAGATATTAACCAAAACTGGACCACCGCCAAATAGGAATTCGATGGCGGTGGGTATTTTTTTTGCATGGGGCAAATTCGGAAACCACTTGGAACCAGTACTTTCAGATCGACAAATTCTTGCAGTGGGGTTTGTTGAGTTTTGGAGCGGAGACGATATGCTGGGAGGTGGTGTGGCGAGGTATTCAGGGGGAATTAGTGTTAGTGTAAGCATACAAGCATTAACTTGGTGGCGTGGAGTAGAAGTTTTTCCCCAAGTATGCTGCAGTGATAGAAGGTTATCTCAATCCGGAAAATGTGAAAATGTTCCTTCTGATGATCTGCAGAATTTTGAGTTACGGGTAAAATTTCCGTGTCTTGGTCTTGTTGCCGTTGACACCGTGTGGGCAGAGTTTGGATGTGCCTGTGCGAAGCTAATTTATGGGGGTGAATTGAATCTTGTTTACTTGCACAGACCTACTTTCCCTTGAATGTGGCTTGAAATGCAATTTTTTTTTATGTTTCGTGTGTGTTTTGCTATGGGAACGGAGTGGTTATTGTTTCTAGGCTTGCGATGGTTGTAGATTAATATGGTTGCATGGAGTTTGAATTGCTGAGTGAAGATTGCTGCAATGTGCAACATAACACTACTACATATAAGATCTTTTTGCAACAGCAGAAACGTTGCTAACAACACTAAAAATCTTTTGACAGTTTTACAAGAAAACATTACTAAAAATGTCGCTCAAAATGAGCCACGTTTTGGAACATGCTTATGCAACACTTGTTCTCACTTGCACTCTCCTTTAGGAACATTTGTTCTCCACATTATTCTATTTTTAGGATAATAAATATTTAATATTTCGCTAATTTGGAAACATGAAATATAAATTTTTGTATACGGTACAATTACAGTGATTTAATATACTGGTGTGTTACCAAAGTGCAAACTGTTGGTTATATGTACTACGAATACACATAGTACAAATCATGTATATTCAATATCGTACAATGTACATACTATACATATATTGCCTTATGCATTGTGGACCTTGCACAATTGGGACAATGTATTGATGAATGACGCCGTGTATAAAATTTGTAGAGAGACATGACTATTATACTCTATGGAAGTTTCACTGAGGACAATCCTTGTGGGATAATGCTCTCAACAACAAATGAAGATGGGAACAATATTGGGAACAAGCAAAGCAACGTTTTCCTACCTAAATGTTGCTATTGAACTCCAAATTACATTCTAAGTACAAACGTTGCTAAGTATTTCTCAAACATTGCTCATTGGAAAAAATGTTGCTCAAAAACGTCGCAAAGCGTCGTCATATGTCGTAGTGTAAACTTCAAAGAGTTTTTATTTGGTTTACTTTTGTGATGCCATTTGCTATACGATATCCTCTAATAATGATACATGATTTATGGAAACTGAGTCAACAAATAGAAGAAGTTCTCCACGCTAAAGCGCATTGCTCCCTCAGAAACAAAGCTTTGAACACAAAATTTTGTAAGGAGGTAAACTTGCCAATCACCCCACAGACAAATGTCATGATAAGATTCATATTCAAAATAGAATGCAAAAAAAAGTCTTCCTACAAATTTTATTGCAACTTAAAGGCAATAAGGTTGAAATTTAGTTAAAAATTTCTTGCAGTACCTTAGAGCACAGTGGGTTGGGCAGCAAGTTGGATCGAGGCAGCACACTTTCACAGTGTGTGCTCACCAGCCCTTTTATTATGCTTTTTGAAAAAGTGCCAGGGTGGCGATCACTTAAAATTTGGTGAAGCATTGTATTTCTACATTCATCCATCTTTTGGACCAAAAAATATGACTTTTCAATCATATTTATGCACTTTTTCATCCAAATTTGGCAACTTCATCCACATTTTTAATAGAAATGGGAAATTTTTGGCAAAAAAAGATTACTTTTATCTCGCGAAAAGTAGAATTTTATTTTGAAATGGTGCTATCTGGCCCCATGGTGCCAAAAAAAAGGGCTGGTGCTCACTGTTCGATAACATGAAATTTTAATCCATTTTGTTCCCCCAAAAGGTCTGGATGAACTTTCCGTTTCTGGATGATATTTCAGGTAAGGACCAACGACTACTGTAGACGACTACTGTAGACGACTAAGGTTTCCAAAGTGGCGGCTTTGCATGTTTGGTTTCTCTGTCTTTGTTTCAAGCTCGCCGGCCGCGTTGTAAGTTCCCTCCGCTGCTGCTCGCGTCGTCCTTCCGCTGCTGATCATGGTGAGTTACCGTTTCAATTTTGTAGAAGATCCTGATGTTTTCCTTCTTCATTCTCTGGCGTTTTCTGGAGAGTGTGTGATTTAGTGATTAACTGAAGAGTGAGCTCTGCTGTTGTTTGTAATGTTAGTTTAGGTTTCGCTTCAGGTTTTCTGTCGTTGTTGTTTTCGCGAGGTGGTTGTGCGTTTGGTAGCTACGTTCTAGCAGTCCTGTGCGGGGCTTCCGCATTGTGCAGCATCGATGACTGCCGTACTCTCATTCTCGAGCTCCTATGTTTAAAGTTTTGTTTCAAGCCTGTTTTTTCTGTTTTTTCTGTGCAGGCGTTTCCTGGATGTCCTAAAGTGAGGTCCTGCTCATGGTAAGGTTTCATGCACAATGGCCTTGACTCAGGGTTTACGAGAGTAGCATGTTCTAGGTTGCTGACGTGCTGAAGACGTGCTGAACCTGGTTAACCCTTAAAGTCCCAAAGCCATTTTTCCATCAAAAACCACTCAAAACTGCCATTTTTAGAGCAAAGAGAAAAAAATAAATTTAATGTTTTTTTTTGCATATTTAACTGTAGGATCTTGTACTAGACTAGTGTAAGAATGTGTGGAAGAAATTTCAGAAATTTTGACCGTGTAGATTGCAAGATATTTACATTCAAAGTGAAAGAATCTAGTTTTTGTGCACCTTGTTCAATTACATTTTTTGGCTTTGAACCTTATTAACTTAAAATTTCTGCTCTAATGATTTTGAATTTCTAATTTTATATCATGAAGAATTGAGTTGAGAATCTAGAAGAAGAAATACTTAATTTTCATTCATTATAAAATTATTAAGTAGAAGTAGGTTCAAGATTGAAGGAAAAATTAAATCATTAATAGCTCTAAGATAGAATTGAAATGTACTAATCTCAATGGTGAGATTTTTCTAGCAAGAAATCTTGACCTTGTGAAACCTTTATTTTTTTAAAGTTGTTAAAATTGAGTTCAGAAATGAATTCTACAAGTTATTTTTTCAAAAAGATGCTCTAATTGTCCGAAAAACAAGATTGACAATAACTTTTGTATAAAAAACCCAAATGGAATGAACCAAAGCTTTCCATGTAAATAAAAATAAAATCTTTATAAAACAAATTTTTAAAATTTTTAATTTAGAGTTTTTCTGAAGATTTTTTTCTGCCCGCCGAACTAAAATTTGGGGGTTTGGTGCCATAACTTTTGCTCCCAAGTACCGATTGAAATAAAAATTACGTTTTTGGAAAGCTAATGTGATTCTCTATCTTTGAAAAACAAATTCAGAAAATCACAAAAAATATTGAGAGCCAAGGAGCATGTTCGAAATCCATTTTGTCCCCCTAGGGGACAACGGGACTTTAGGGGTTAAAGAGTTGGGGGTGATGTGGTCCAATGCACATGCTTCCCTTTCCTGACCACTGATTACTCATCACTGATTTAGGTTAAAATCCCTTCACAGAAACAGTTCATAAGTCAACAAACTTCCATGCCAATATATGTCTCACGGTTTAGGGCTAATTCGTGAGCGTCTTCTGACCTTGGGATTTCATCATCGATCTTGGTGCTCTGTCTTGTTCTTGCGCACTTGAAATAGGCGGATTCCACTTGACGGGATTTGGAATTTTTCTTGCTTGTCTGAAAGCGTATCACTGATTCAGAGAATTTGCTAAATGTCAGCCAAATATTAATCTGAGGGGAACAGTTATATCTGTTTTCTGATGTGTCGATTTCGGTCTCTGAAGGATCAAGCATTCTGGTTTGCTCTTTTAAGAAAAATTCACGATGATCTTAAGGATTGGTCTCTGAATCTGAAGTATGCTACTGTTTACGCACTTTGTGAAGTCGTGAACTCAAGAGCGTTCTGTGCCGTTACTGTGCGGTAATAGGGACGGTCGCTGTCCGGTTTTTGGATCTGTCCGGTAAATGGCAGGCTTACTCTAGTGCCATTATTGGCACTCCTGACCACAGTTACTCCACCATCGTCCCAGTCTCCCGATTGGCCCCTTCTCTGACGACGCTCACTGTCTCCCCTAAACCCCAGCCTCTCCAAATTTTCTACGGTGAGTTATTCTTTCTTTTCTGCATCTGTTTTCCATGTATTTGTTGGCGGTTTTCGAGCTATGGCGTCTCCGAAGTGACTTGCTATGAGTGCTCTCGTACATGTGACGTTGGTCTTGGCTGTTGAGTACTTCAGTGCTGTGTCATTTCGTCACTGCAGAAAGTATTACAAGCGAGAGAGACGACCCTAGTTCCTCGTGGATGCTCACGGTAGTCAGATGTGCACACTGAAAGAGTCTGAGCGTGGTATCTGCATTAGACTGATTGAGATTTATTGGGGTTTTGGTAGCACTGGAACAAGAATGGCTGTAGATTTTTCTGCTTCTAAGCGTCCATGAATGGAAGACATTAAGAAAATGGAACGGCACACTGATAGAGCAGGCGTTGTCTCATTCGTAAGTCCCGTCGTACATGTCTTGATATTTTTTCAGAAAGCATTTTGAATTTCAGGACTTTGGATGGATCCTCAGCACCTCGGAAACATGATGAAAATTATGATTCATGCGAGTTAAAGAATCATGAAATTGGTCTCTCAATGAGACATAAGTCTTGGACAATTCTATTCCATTTAGTATGTTGAGGTGCTGGGCTGTTGATGTGTTAATAAGAGCATACCGTGCATCAGAACGAAATCCTGAAACCTTGGAATCATAATCACCATATTACTCTAAATAACCTTGGAGAGCTTAACAGCCTTCAGAAGGTTATGAGCCTAAAGGGCAAGTCATTTCATTGGATCTTGAAAATTTTGGTTGATCATTTGCCTCGTAACATGATCGTGTCCCTTATGCGCTGAAAAAACAAAAGAATGCCAATGAGAAACGAGTCTTTAACAATTGAACAGTAGTTACTCATACTCCTGCATACGTTGCAACTTTATTTTTCTCGTATGCGCACGTCTTGCGCATGTTGCAATTTATTTTTCTCCGTTCCAGTATCTCCGCTACTGAAGAATGTTTGGATGATCCTGACGGCAATTCCCCAGTACGTTGATTTGAGTTCCTTGTCTAAGAATCTACTCTTCTTATGTTTCACTTCACCAACCGGGTCCTAAATTTTGCAGCAACATGTTCCAGGTGAGGGAGTCTTATTCATTATACATCCTGGCTGATCCTTTGAAACACCCTCGGTGTTTATCCTGACTTTGAAGTTTTCCATTTCCTTCGAATGGTAACTGAACAATGCAGATTCTAAATGTTCTGTTAACAGTTTCAGCCACTGATTCTAGATTAGTTCTGGATCTGTGCCAGAAAGATGGAAATGATAACACAACATGATGGATTTACAGGCAGCCTTCATTTGCTCGAGTTATGTATATTTTTCCAGCTCGATCCCAGGTAGCATACCTCTCACTTCCTGTTTCAGTTATTCATCTGTGCAGAATGTGCATGTGTGCAGCACGAGGGACGGTGGACAAAAGCTTTCTTTCATCCCGGCAGCTCTGCAGAAGGCAAAGTAAGATAACATGTACCACCAGTTTTTATTAGCAGTCAATTTCGCATCTTTCATGAAAGATGTAGAAAGGCATTGCAACTGTTAATCAATTTAGAAGATGGATCTTGAATTTTGCACCAAGACACTGAAAGGTAGTTTCTGACACTGATGAAAATGGGATTTTCAGCAAGAAATTCTCCTGTGTGGATAAAACTGTTGAAAAACTCCCAAAACTTGGTATCATTAGATTGGATCCGAGTAGAAACTTGAACAAGCATGTTTTTAGCCAGACCTCGTGTGTTGTTTTGTGATACCTTATGATTGAATTTTGCATCTTGGGAGTGATGTTCTAGGTGTTCCTAGTCCTGATCGGCTCATGTGTTTGCTGCTTGTGTTGCAAGTAGGTTTAGTAGCCAACAACAGCCTCTACTTGCAGTTGTACAAGAGCTCCAGGAAGGATACTTGAGTTGCATTCATTACCTTCCTGTCATTGTTTTACAAAAGCATGTCAATACAAGGTTGGTATTCTTTCATGGGTGAATTTGTTGAATATCATATGTTTAAACAGTGAGTCCCACAATATGTGATAATCAAGTTGGCAATGGCAATTGGTGGAAGAATTTGGCTTAGCAAATGAATGGTTGCAATGCTACTGGGATGAACAAACTTGTGAATGTTTGCAGTGATGGAGGCTTTAGACCTCTAGTGAGAAAAGCTGGTGAAAATTGTGCACATTGATAATTTATAACATGTTACAAATTTTTGGGAAGAGTGGTGGTGAAAGCAAGATTTCATTTGTTTTTGGTCTATCATGATGCAAAAAAATTTCCTCGATGGATGTGGATGAAGTATGATTTGAAATAGTCTTTTCATCCACAAACATTCATTCTCTGGAGGAGCAGTATTGTTTCAGACTTTGTTGCAATCCTAGCAATTTCTGCCATTGTGAAATGGGTGTCCATGATAGAGTACTTTCTTAACTTTCTTTGTATCTTTTTCCAGCATATTATGTGTCCAAATGAAGTCTTTGGGTAGATGGGAGGCATTTTAAAAATTGAATCAATGACAAGAAAGGAGCTATTTGTTGCTTGAGATTGAAAGTCTTACATACAAGGTAAGGTAAGTCCTAAAATTCTCTTTTGCAAGCATTGTATTTTTTATTTTAGAAAAATATTTGGCACTGCATATCATGGAGTGCATGTTTGTCAGATGAAGAGTAGTAGTTAGTGACTGCCTATTTTGGGTGCATTGTTGTGTGACAAAAGTGTCACAATGCACCTGAAATTCAATTTTTGGTATTAACTCCCTAGTAATCCTTCAAAATTTTCTGAAATTAATTTCAAAATTAAATTTTTTTTCATCCCTTCCCCCTTTCCCTTGCCCTCTTGAAGTTTTCAGAAAAGAATGCAATTGACAAACAATATGGGATAAACAACATCATGTATCTATATTTGTATTCATATCTAGTATTGTATTCTATCTATATCCGTATTTATATTTTGTATTTATTGGGTATTTGTATACAATATTGTATTCGTACCCAATATAAGGCCATATTCTTTATATTGAGACTTTTTGCAGATTTTGAGACAGAATGTTAGTTATTTGAAAATTCATTTAAAAAAATAGTAACAAAAATAAGAAATAAATAATGTTAAAATATTGATTTCATAAAAAAATTCTAAGAGTTCGTGTTGTTACCTATTTATGAAAAAATACTAGTAAAGAGATAAAGCGATTTATCCTTGAGCCGAGAATAAAAATGAGATTGCGAAAACAGTTCAAGTTAAATCTCACAAAATCAATGGCATGTGATTTTCTGAGAAATCAATGGCAATTTCAAAGGTAAACATTTAAAAAAAATAAACAATCAATGGCTTTTAAAATTTTTGAGAAAGGGGGAAGGCAACTTATACAAACCAAGGGTGACAGTCTCTTTTCATTGGATTGTGAGTGGTGTATATGGTGGATAATATAGGATGATACTATCAATTGCAACAATTATTTAATTGTTAGACTTAAAATTTTTTTTAGATGATTCTTAGAAATATTGATGTTAGCTACAAGTAAACTTTCCTACTCATGGTATACTATCCGATTGAATCCTTTAGGGTCATGAATTTCTCTTTGAAGGCATTACTATTTTGTTTACAATAATATATTCCAGTTTTACTTTTTGGTGTATGTAATCTAGTGAGAACGTGCGGTAGTAGTGATCCGAAGCTAGTCATTGCTTTGTAAGACAATTTTAATTAGTTCTCCATCAATCCTATTAAAAACCTCCAAATCAATTTAGGGTTTGTACCATTAAACTATTCCATTTATTGATTATGATCATTGAACAACCAATCTAGAATTCAAATCATGTGTATCCACTCCACCCTCCATTACACATCATTTTTTCAACAATCAATAATCAAATTTAATAAATGAAACTTTTGTAGTGTCACAAATCCTAAACCAATTTAGAGGTTTTTAGTAAGATTGAAGAAGTATGTATTAAGTAGAGGATGAGATTTGAACTCTTTCAAAGGTAGCATGTTTTATCTTGTAATTGCCTTGATCTTTAGAATTTTGTTACTCCAAATGCATATAGATGTTGAATTGTGATTTATTACAATTGGAGTTGGATAATAGTTCAATATTGTAACTAGACCTAATTTCTACAAGTGACATTTTTGTGGTTACAATGAATTATTTAATTGACATAATGCATCCAATGAAACTAAAGCTACGTATAGCAATTGGTACATGTTTGTTCATTCAAATTTGTTATGTTGGGTTTTTTTTGTTATTAAATTTTTTTCCTATTACTAGGGTCCGAGTTCAAGCATACATTCATGGCTTGAAGTTTATTTTAGTATTAATATTATAATGGATGAGAAACAAAAGTCACATCCAACCTACTTTTTTTTTTTGGAACTTGTCATACTAGTTATGAATTTTTGAAATTAGATTGACAAGTTCTTAAAAATATCCCTACTTTGAATTATATGTTGGTCCATTCAAGAATCCAATATATACTTTTGTTTGAGGATCTCTTTCTTCTAAAATGAAGGAGTGATATAGGTTTGGTCTTCAAATTGGAAAACTTTATCTTCAAGCATAAACTGTTGTCATGTTCACTTTGTACTTTAGAACATCAATGCCAATGCAATAAAGGAAATTGATTAGTGAACTTCTTTCGCTTTGTTCATATGTTCCCAAAGTCCACATCCTCAAATCCAAGATATGAGATACTTGTCATTTTCAAACAGAATATCATTAATGTTTAATTAATTTGAATATAAGTCTACCACTTGTAAGTTATGTTGCCTTCCTAAATTGATGGTAAATTTATCCAACATTTGTTGGTAAGTTTAAGTTCTAGTTGAATTACCAATATTTTAGCCTTTCAAGGAAATCAAAATCAACTATTATGATATAATTTGGTCATTAATGTGAATTATGATTAATATTAGACAATTATCATGTTTATCTTTCAATTTTTGAAAGATAAGCATGTAGGATGGCTTTAGGAGAAAGTATATGCCATTAAAACACTCTTCATGATATTTAGTGTGAATTTGTATAAAGTAGTGGTGGAAAATGGACATTAACCTCTAAATGCTCCGACGTCCATTTTCTAGACGATGAACAGATTCAGTCCTTTGTTTCTGTCTCATTCTTGCTTGGATGAAAGTCATCCTAATTTTTGGTGATACTTTATCAAGCTGTTGTCCTATCCATTGATTGGATTTGATGTAATCAGAATACATATATTTTTAAAATTACAAATGTGGAAGTATATCAAGTGGTCAACTTGCATTGACTCTAGTTCAAAATTAGATGTGCAAAAATGAGGTCAAAGATACAAAGGTTACAAAAATTTCAGAAACTCACCATATCAAGAGAACCTCATTTCAAATCCATTCCTACAAGCTTTACTCAAAAAATGATAATATTTTGCTTGTAATTGAATTTTGAAGGAATTTTGAAATTTTTGTTTTAAAATTTATAGAAAAATCTTGGTGATAGCATTAGTGGATCTAATCGTATGGATAGAATTTTAAAATCAACATCTACAACTTTCATTTGAATACCAATTCCAAAATATTCTTCCAAATTGTACTTTATAATGGGTTTTTCCAAATTGTCAATTCTGGAGATGAATCCAGATGTTTAGGGGTTAAAGAATAGGAGGTGTAAACCACCTTGTTATATTGGAGTTGGATAAGAATTTTGAGAACGGGTGGAAGTTGATACGGTATTGATTGGTTGTTCATTTTAATTGATTTGAGGATTTTGGAAGTATGATTTTGGACCAAGGGCACCGAACATTTATAATGTGATTATGAAGACTGATTTTTTTGTTATAGTTTGAATTACAGTTTTGACAATCCATTGTTGTGTATTTAGAAATTTCAATCATCATCTAGTAGAATTCTTTAAAGCAATTTTTCTTCAATGCATTTAATTGTTAAAGTAGTCCATTTAAGGATAATTCCATCTCCATTCTCCACTTAAGAAGAAGGGTGTTTTTAGAGCATACTCCCTTATGGTGGATTTGACGTAGAAGGTGCATGGATCTAAGTGTACATCAGTGGCAAAAGTTTATTTTGTGCAATTTTGGATTCAATGGTCCTCATGGTGTTGTATTTGAATATCTAAACATTAACAAGGTGAATCAAAATGCATACGGAAGAGAATCATTGTCAAATAACTTATCTTTTACTATATATTTTATTAATTGTAATAAACTATTTGAATTCTAAGAGATAAATACAATGTTCTAGATGTGTTTGCTAAGGCTCTTTAAAGAGAGGTACATGAAATTGTTTTTGCAATATTTACAAAATATAATTTTAAGATTATAGCATGGGCCTTAGAAGGTGGATGCAAATGTGGTATCTTTTCCATTTCCTTGGAATGATAATAAACAATGTAGATTCTAAAGGTCCTGTTAATATTTTCAACCAATGATATTAGATTAGATTTGGATTTGTGCCGGAAGGATAAAAATGATAATACAGTGGAATGAGAGGCAACCTTCATGCAAGTGATGTATGTTCTCGCAGCTCAATATCCCTCTCCTTTTTTGTTTCAATATTTCATTTTGTTGATTGTGCAGCATGGCGGACTGGGGACAATGGCTTTCTTTCATCCTAATAGGTCTACGGAAGGCAAAGTAAGAGAAGATGCACCATTGTTTTCATTAACTGTTAATTTTGCATCTTTCAAAGATGTAAATAGGCATTTCAACTGTTTAACAAATTAAAAGATGGATCTTGAATTTTGCACAAACTCACTTAGAGGGAGTTTCTGTTGGGTGATGAGAATGGGATATTTGGTAAGAAAATCTCCTTGTTTGTGGATAAAATTGATGAAAACCTACCGAAACTTGGTATCATTGGATTGGGTCTGGGTAGCACTTGATCAAGCATGTTTTCAGCAAGACTTAGGGTGTTGTTTTGGGATACTATGTGATTGAATTTTGCATCTTGGAAGTGTTGTTGTAGGTGTTCCTAGAGTGTTTGGTGCTTGTATTGTGAGTAGGTTTAGTAGCCAACAACATGCTCTACTTGAATTGCACTTCATTACCTTTGTGTCAGCATTCTATAGAAAGTTGTCAATAGAAGGTTGATGCTTTTTCATAGGTGAATTTGTTGAATACAATATATCTTGACATTGAGTCCCACAACATGTGGTGATTAGTTGCCAATTTGTGGAAGAATTTGGCTTAGCAAATGATGATTGCATTGCTACAGGAATGAGTTACTTGCCAATTGATCTTTGATGGGGATTGAGATTGAAAGTCTTCTTACTTGTAAGGTAAAAAAACTCCTAAAATTCTCTTTGCCAAGCAATGCCTTTATAATTTTCTCAAAATATATGGCATTGTATATCATAGGGTGTATGTTTGTTAGATTAAAGATAGTGTATGGTGTAGAAGGTGGATAACATAGAATGATGCAACATTTATCTAAATGATTGTTTTTGTTGCATAGATTTAGTGAAAAAAGGCCATAGTAATGGTCCAATGGTAGTCATCCCTATGTAAGACAATTTTAGTTAGTATATACTAGGTAGAGGGATAGACCCAAAGGTGTCATGCTTTATCTTGCAATCGCCTTGAAATTTATAATTTTCTTCTTCCAAATGCATATGAACGTTGAACTGTGAGTTATTACAATTAGAGTTGACTAATAATCCAATATTGTAATTAATTAGCCCTAGCTTCTATGAGTGAAATCTTTGTGCTCATGTTCAATTAATTAACCAACACAGCACATGCAATGTAACTCTAGGTACTTTAGTGTAGCTATTAGTACATGTGTGTTCATTCAACATTTCTTTTTTGTCGTTGTTTAGTAATTTCATAATTATTTTGTTGTTGAGGTTTGAATTTAAGCATGGGTTCATGGCTTGAGGTCTATTATCATGCTAATATTATAACGGAAGACAAGGGCTTTGAACATCTCTAATGTGATGATAGAGATGGACCTCTTTGTAATTTAAACTCTAACAAAGAGGTTCAAAGCCCTTGTCTATCTCTATGAAATTTGAATTTCATGGTCCATTGTTGTGTATTTTCAAATTTCAATCATCATCTAGTACAATTTTTTGTAGCAAACTTCTAACTACATTGTTCTCTATGTATTTCTCTAAGGTTCTTTTAGGTGTTGATATACATCATAAAATTGTTTTGCACTATTCACAAATTAAAACTTTAGATCATGACATGGGATCCTAGAAGTTGATGAAAATGTGTTATCCTTTAAATTTCTTTATTATTGTATGCTACTAAGTATATATTGAAATTGCTTGTTTGTTTTGATATGACTCTCTACATGGTATAATTTTTAATATATTAGTTATTTGATATCCACTGGGAACTTCCTACATTTCTATGTTCAAATGTTATTTTCTAACTACTTTTTTTGGATTTTGTTTGCAGCTCTTGTAGAATTTAGAAGTCGTTCTATTCATTGATCAAAATGGAGCTCTTTTTGATGTTGATGGCTAGCTTCTTTACAATGGCAATCTTTTGGAAATGCATGGGTATTGCATGGTCTACTCGGTGAGTATAAATGTTATTTATTAAGTGTTGGCAACTGAAAATTACATGTTAGAATTCAGTATTCTTCAAATTCCTAAGTTCTTTGTATAGATTTTTATTTGATTTCCTTGAGACTTGAGAAACGCTTGATGGACATGGAACTGATGGAAGCATCTCCAAAGATGAAAGTTGTACAACCAATCTTATGTCATGGATTTATGTGTATGATTGAACTAAAAATTATGTATCTTAATTTCAATTGATAGGCAATTCTATTAATAATGTTAGATGAAGTTTTAGTTTTAGAACATGCTTGATGAAATTATTCAATAGCATTGGGTAAAGGCTCTTTACATATGCAAAAAAGATGTCTTATTAAGATTACATATTCAATTCTTTGCAGGAAAGACAAGGATGTCTTACAAGTGCAAAGTGAGTATTGTAAAAGATTATGCAATGATATAGCAAGACTTGAGAAATACTTAAAGGACATGGAAGCATCTACAAAGATGAAAGTCTTGAATAAAAATCAATGCGTACATCTTTTTGGCAAGCTCGTACGAGCTATGAAGGGAATTGACAAAATGTTGTCAACTGCTACTAAGGACCTGAAGTTCCAATCTATTTTTGAAGAGTTGTGTTATCTTCAAAAGAAAGTTGAGTTTGTGGGAAAAAATTGCATTGAACATGATCAATGGTGTCATTCGGCTATATTCCAACTCCAAAACAAAGAAACTTTTCGTGAGTTGATTTTGGATTTGAAGTGTTGTTATGATACAACATGTGATGTGTACTTATTCCACCATCCAAATCATTCAAGCAATATTTTACCTATTCAATTTGATGCAACTACCTATGATCAAGTCCTTAAAGATGAACAATTATTGAAGAAGAAGCTTGAACTTGCTATTCAAGAAGAGAAGTCAAAGGATTGTGAAATAGTGAAACATCTATTGTTGAGACTTCGAAATTTGGATCGAGTAGGTGGTGGGGACTTGGATGCGTTGGAAATTCCAAATGATTTCAAGACACCAGAGTTAATTAATCCTATAGGTGTAGGAGTGCACAAATCCAATTGGTTGGGCCTTTTGTGTGCTACCAAAGTGTTAAGAAAGGATTCAAAATTTGTAATTAGTTCTCAAAAAGAGCCTGGTATCTTGGCAGGCTTAAGCCATCCTAATCTCGTTCAATTTGTTGGTTGTGGGACCAATGAAAAGTTGAAAGATAAGATTGTTGAGGAGGATGAAATTGTTGAGATACATTTGGTAATGGAGCTTATGGAATCAAGCTTGTCTACCATATTGAGCAATGAAAAGAGGCCTTTGCCCTATTATTTTTCAATTGACATTATGCACCAAATTGCCAAGGGTGTGTGTTACCTTCATGACATGCAAGTTGCTCATCTTGACTTAAAACCTGCTAATATATTGGCAAGTTCAATATCTATGGAGGATTTGGTTCCTTGTCGCATATTCAAGGTGACCGATTATGGAACTTCTCAATTGGAGGTTTGTAGCAATCCCAAGCCTCTGAAGTCTCTACAACCATTAAAGTCTCCAATTGGAACACCAAGGTATATGTCCCCTGAAATGATCAAGGGGAGTAACACTTCATTATATCGGTTTCAAGCTGATGTGTGGTCATTTGCCATGATATGTTCAGAGATTCTATCAGGATAAGTTCCATATTCTAGTTTGAAAACAAAAGATTTTTATAATCAAATATCTGGAATAGATGGTATGGGCAATAAAGGCTTGCGACCTGATCTACCCATCAATTGTGAAGAACTCACTAACTTAATCAAAGAATGTTGGTCTCAAAACCCTCTTCTACGACCATCATTTTTTGAAATTTGTGAAAGACTCACAAGTTTAAAGAAGTCTTTTTTGAAGGGAACATATTCATGCAAGATGGTTCCAAAGTATGGTTCACCTTGCACCTTAGGAGATTCCAAATCCACCATGGACCATGGACCAAAGGTATGAAATTGCGGAAGTAGAAAATTCATTTAGTTACATTTGCATTTAATGATTTGTGTTGGAATTTTGTATTCATGGTTTGAAGTTTAATATTATATTTTTATATGAAAATGATTTTGTGAATATGACTTTTTATGTTTGTGTAGAAGGATGAACCATTTGAGCCTCCAAAGGAAATTTTTGTTGATTTGGGACTTCAATTATCTAAAGCCAAAAGATTTTTGAAGATGAATTATATAGGCATTGTGGGCATGGGTGGAATTGGCAAGACCACACTAGCAAAGGCTCTATTTGATGATGCAACCGTGAATTTCTCATACCATGCATCATGTTTTGTTGGCCAATCCAAAAACTATCAAAGTTCATATGAAATATTGTGCGAGATATTACCAAAACTTGGAAATGATAAAAAACCAAAGGATTTTGGAGATGCCCAAGAGATGATGAAAAAACTCTTGGTTGAAAAGAAGGTTCTCTTGATATTAGATGATGTCAAGGATGAAACTCAAATAAATGATATTGTACCCAGTGACTTTGTTCGGGCTAGCAAAGGTACTACAATCATTCTTACCACACGCAATTGGAGTACCTTAGAATCATTTGTCAATGTTGATGGAAAATTGGACGTTGAATTGTTGGATGAAAAGGCAGCAACAACACTTTTTACCAATCACCTTTCTTGGGGTGTGGCTCTTCTATCACCAGATTTTGAAGACTTAAGCAAGCGTGTGGTGAAAGCTTGCAATGGCTTGCCTTTGAGCTTGAAAGTGATGGGTGCATTTCTCCGTGGTAAAAAGAGGTTGCGAAGTTGGGAGCGAGCATTACAAAGGATGGCAAGAGGAAGAAATTTAGACGGTGATGAAGAAATTTGGAACACTTTGAAAATTAGTTACGATGGATTGAAAGATGGTGTTGAAAAGATGATGTTTTTGGACATTGCTTGTTTTTTTTGTCGAGATGTATATCCATCTGGCATATCGAAAGAAATCATCTTGTCCTTGTGGTCCAAAGATGGTACCCTACCAATGGCTGAGTTGCAAAGATTGATTGACATGTCATTGTTGAAGCTGAATGAAGATGGTGACATTTTAGAAATGCATGACCAACTACGTGATATGGGACAAATGGTTGCCAAGGCTACAAGAATTTGGAAAGCGTCCATGATACCAGAGGGTGGATTTACAAGCAAGGTAATATTTCAATAGTGCATGTATGCAATTGTATATCAATAGTATGCTTTGTTATATACATTGAATGTAGTTAATTAACATTCAAACTCATATATTTTTACAAAACATGAATTTTGAAATTTGTAAGAAAAATCAATAATCCTTTGCATCTACTATATGAAAATGTAATACATTCTAATCTACACTTTTTCAATGTAGGATGTTGAGGTCCTTGAAGGCATTTCTTGGCAAGAGACTATGCACCATCAGTTCCCTTTGGTTAAAGAAGGCCAAAATTTTGATTTTGCAAAACTTCGTGTATTCATTTTGGTGAGCGCTTTGGGTACATCTAAATAGCATGTTGGCAACTTCGACTTTCTACTACAAATGGCTTTACAATGTTCTCAGTTGGAAGCAATTATAATCGGAAACTCTCAAACTTGGATTGGATTACCACAAGTATTTCCATCAAATGTTTCATTTGTTCTACAAAAGAGGATATTTGATCTTTGTAGTAATTGTGCATCTCTAAAGATTTTAGATCTAATAGGTCTTGGATTCCTTACGCAATTACCAAACAAATTTGCATCAAGTAATAACCTATTGCGACTAAATCTTAGTGATTGTTTGAGCTTGGGGATATTACCAAAGAAAGTAGGGAACTTGTTTTCATTGACCAATTTAAATTTGAGTAGGTGCTCAAGCTTGGCGGCCTTGCCAAAGGAAGTTGGGAACTTGTCTTCCCTAACCACTTTATGTTTGCATGAGTGTTCAAGCTTGGTGGCCTTGCCAAAGGAAGTGGGGAACTTGTCTTCCCTAACCACTTTAGATTTGCATGAGTATTCAAGCTTGGTGGCCTTGCCAAAGGAAGTGGGAAACTTGTTTTTCCTAACCACTTTAGAATTGAGTGGGTGTTCAAGCTTGGCGGCCTTGCCAGAGGAAGTGGGAAACTTGTCTTCACTAACCACTTTAGAATTGAGTGGGTGTTCAAGCTTGGCGGCTTTGCCAAAGGAACTGGGGAACTTCACTTCTTTGACCACTTTAGATTTGAGTGGGTGTTCAAGCTTGGTGGCTTTGCCAAAGAAATTGGGAAACTTGTCTTCATTGACCACTCTAAATTTGTATGACTGTTCAAGTTTGGCGGCCTTGCCAAAAGAAGTAGGGAACATGTCGTCATTGACCACTCTAAATTTGTATGAGTGTTCAAGCTTGGCAGCCTTGCCAAAAGAAGTAGGGAACTTGTCTTCATTGACCACTCTAGATTTGTATGGGTGTTCAAACTTGGCAGCCTTGCCAAAGGAAGTGGGGACCTTGTCTTCCTTGACTACTTTAGATTTGCGTAGGTGTTCAAGCTTGGCGGCCTTGCCAAAAGAAGTGGGGAATTTGTCTTCATTGACCACTCTAGATTTGTACGGATGTTCAAACTTGGCAACCTTGCCAAAAGAAGTGGGGACCTTATCTTCCTTGACCACTTTAGATTTGCGTAGGTGTTCAAGTTTGGTGGCCTTGCCAAAGGAAGTAGGGAACTTGTCTTCATTGACCACTTCGGGTTTGCGTGGATGTTCAAGCTTGGCGGCCTTGCCACAGGAAGTGGGAACTTCACTTCCTTGACCACTTTAGATTTGTATAAGAATTCAAGCTTGGCGGCCTTGCCAAAGGAAGTGGGGAATTTGTCTTCCCTAACCACTCTAAATTTGAATGGGTATTCAAGCTTGGCAGCCTTGCCAAAGGAAGTAGGGAATTTAGGTGGAAGCATGTTAATAGGAGCCAACTTGGCCGTAACAACTCCTTTTTTTTAAGAATCTTCATTCTAACTCTTGAATATAAGTTGAAATATGACAAAAAAATTGAAGAGCATTGTCTCTTAGTTATGGCTACATGATATAATGTAAAACAAAATTAATTATGTTAAATTTCTAAACATCAAAAGGGCTAAAATGTAGATGTAACCACTACTTAATCACTAGAAGAAAACGGGGGAGTTTGCCAACTACAATGCAACTACGTTTTTAGTCGCGAATGGGTTTATGCAATTGCGATGCAACTGGGTGATAGTGATAGAGGGATGGATGAGCCCGTAGTTCAACCGGACACTTTTTCAGTTGCATCGTAGTTGCATAAATCGTCACATTTTTGGATTGCCAGAGGACGATGATCAATGAATTCTTCCTACGTGGTTTCCTACGTGGTATTATTTGCACGGGATATTGAGGAATATGTTCAACTTCATATACAAAGTGACATCTACAACTAGTATAGATTATAGAGATCTACAACATTCGTAGATTTCAAAAATCTATGACAAATTTAGATTTCAGACCATGTGATTTACAAAATATAGGAAATTTATAGATTTCAGATATCTAGGGAAGTTGTAGATTTCAAAAATCTAGGATCGACCTTCATTTCACGCCGCATCGTTGGTCACAGAATGCTAATTTGCAACTTATATGCAACTGTTGTGCAACTACTGTGCAACTTATGTTCAACTGTTGTGCAACTACTGTGCAACTTATATGCAACTGTTGTACAACTACTGTGCAACTTATGACCAACTTCTGCGCAACTATTTTGCAACTAATACGCGACTTATGATCAACTTCTATGCAATTGTTGTGCAACTAATACGCAACTTATGATCAACTTCTATGCAACTATTTTGCAACTAATATGCAACTTAGGAACAACTTCTATGCAACTGTTGTGCAACTACTGTGCAACTTATGGCCAACTTCTATGCAACTATTCTGCAACTAATATGCAACTTAGGATCAACTTCTATGCAACTGGTGTGCAACTACTGTGCAACTTATGGCCAACTTCTATGCAACTATTTTGCAACTAATATGCAACTTATGGCCAACTTCTATGCAACTATTTTGCAACTAATATGCAACTTACGATCAACTTCTATGCAACTATTTTGCAACTAATATGCAACGCACAACGACACGCATACAACTAGTTTGCAACTGATGAGCAACTTCTTTGCAACTGGTTTGCAACTTACTTGCAACTTATAGTCGACTTGAATACAACTAACAGATTTGCTGTATGAACTATAAAATATAGTGTGCTGCAGATCATATACAACTCATGTGCAACTGTCTGGCTATGGCTTGCAACTCTAACTATTCCTATACAAGCATCAACAAAGTTGATTTTCTACAAAACAACTGCATCCACTACGACTACTATAGGAAGAACAAACTACTTGCACAATTAGGATAAACAGAATTGGTGATCATTTGCTTCTAACTTTCCCCTGGCAGTCTGAAGGAATCTCGCCTGCAACACGGGCAATGAAGACTACAAATTGCTCATTCCAAAGTGTACTACTTCCCACCACATCTTTCAACTTGTATTCATCTCCAGTTGGATTTGGATGCATCAAATCAACAAACCCTCCTGGTGCACGTGCAATGTCAAGTCTGTACCATCCCTTTGAAATTTGGGACCCATGATACATCTGTGGGCCACCTCCACCACCAATAGCAGTAATTGTTCCGGATGCCACCACTTGCTTTGGGGCTGATGGATTCAAAAGTGAAACTTGTTGTCCAACCTCAAACTGCCATCACATAAAACCAAAACATTCATGAGTAAATGATAACATTTATTCAACAAAGTCTGTGATGAGTGAAGGAAACAATGTCAACAAGGACATTTGCAAGAGATTAGACATGTAGGTTACTCACTTTGAATTTTGGTGGAGGTTTCACCTTCCGATTTTGAATAGGTTGCTTCGTCCTCCTTCAGATCTCCTTCTTGGCAAATGGCTGCTGCACCTGTATACCACAGTTATGCTCCATATTAGAGGCATGTAAAAACTTATAAGAACTTGGAAAAGTGTAAAACACATATTACGTTATTTTCCCTCACCTCTCGATCCTTCCCTCTCCGGAGTTGCATAGAAAATTCTGTATGTTTGGTTGTGGCATTAGCTGTGCCTTGAACTTCGGGTTGAAGTGTGAAGGTGTCATTGTTCCCACCGCATTCTCCACTATCTTTTTTTTGTGGATCTCCAAGAGGTTGCTCTTGCTCTCCATCTGTCTCCTTTGGATCCCTCTCTTTCTTGTTCTTGTTGTTGTCTTCAGAAGATGCCCGCTTGTGTTCTTCAACCTGCAGGTCAGGAGGAGTAGTTGATTTCTACACCAGGTCAACAACAGGCTCTAAAGTAGGGGATCCATCGAAATCCCATGGATCACTGGAATCCTTGATGTCTTCAACAGGGTTGGTTAATACTTCGTGGGTGCCTTCAACAGTGTTTTCTTTCTGCAGAAACTTCAACAATGTCTCTTGCAACCCTTCCACAGCCTTCGTATTGCGATCTGTACTAGCTAGGACTTCAACCCTAAACTTCTCCATATCCAGTAATCTGCTTTCCATGGCGGTTAATTTTCCTTGCAAGCCTGAAGTCACCACCTATGACACACATAAGAACAATGATTAGACATGATAAATGCAAACGCATAATATAAGAGCCGCAACGTTGTGAACGTGGCTACCAGTTGCATGTTAGTTGCATACTAGTTGCAATTCAGTTGCATACCAGTTGCATATTAGTTGCATGTCAGTTGCATATTAGTTGCAATTAAGTTGCATACTAGTTGCAATTCAGTTGCATACCAGTTGCATGTCAGTTGCATATTAGTTGCAATTAAGTTGCATGTTAGTTGCATACCAGTTGCATGTTAGTTACATGTCAGTTGCATACTAATTGTATTCCAGTTGCATACCGGCTGCATACTAGTTGCAAGAGCTTCTAAAGACTACTCTACAACTACACGTACAACTTCCATGCGTCTCCAGGACTCCTATGACTTCTTCATCTTAAAATTGCAATTTCAGCGACCAATAACAAATTACCAAAACTTACCGATGATCCTGATGGTTCTGTGAGTCCTGGACTTCTTGCCCTTTTTCCTGACTGATATAACGTCAACAATGCCACACTGTTGTTAGAATGATTGGAAAAGATAGAACAAAGCAGTAACAAATTGATTGAAATGCAAGACTACAAAAATTCTTTGATTAGAGGCTCACCACATCAACGAGATCGCCTGCCTTTCCTCGTCTACCGTGCTTAGAGGGATTCTGCACTTGTTTTCTCATATTGGACATCTGCTCAGACTTCTTCACGTAGGCACCTCCCTCCCAGTATGCCTTCAGCCGCTTCCATTGCTCAGGAAAAATATGCACTGGGCATTCAGCATCTTCTCCTGAATCAAATAATTTCTTCAACCGGTGACGTTCCGCCTTCAAAAATCTTTGCACTGCAATGCGGAAACCCTTACCGTTAAGGGGGTGCTCCAAATACTCAAAGTCCTCGTCCAAAATGGTGCGGAGTTTTTGCAAAGTTTGAGGTTTGTGGTCATTCCAGTTGATGACACTCATATCAAGTACCAAGGGAGCATACGCCCTCATGCCTTGATCCCACGCACTCTTCCCGGCAGAAGAGGTACTGATTTCACCGTTTGAGTTCACGTGGACTTCGTTCGGTTTGCGGGCACTCCCGCTTCTCTCTACTGAAGTCTTCTCAGATTTCTGGGATTTGTTGCGCCTTGCTGAACGCTCTCTGCTATCTGACTGACGTCTTTGACGTTTTCGACAGCTACCCAATGCTTCTTTAGTATCCTTTCCAAATAGGTCCTCTTCATTCCCTAGAAAAACAACAAAATTAGTAGAATGACACAAAATGTATAAAACAGTAAATACTATAGTCATTGAAAATTTGACTTTCCGTAAAGCAAACTCATTTCCATAAAATGTGTTTGACTCACCTTCTTTGCTGCTGTCACAATCACTTGGTTTGGAGTGCTCATACTCAGAAGTGATATCTTCAGAACTTCCATGAACAATGGTAGGTACTGTGTCTTTGCTAACAACTTCTACACTCTTACGAGTGGCCAATGGCCAATGGCAAACCAGTAGTTTGCCGTTCTTTTGTCTTCTTCTGCCCCGCTATTGAAGTTCCTCTGTCCATTTCACTCTATTGAAAGGAATGAATAGTTAGAACGTTGAAACTGAATGACCAACTGCTCAGACTTTGCGACTGAAATTAACCTAAGTTGCAACTACACTGCAACTAATTTGCGACTTCATTGCAACTAGTGATATACAACTCAGGGTCAACCATTTTGCAACTAAGTCACAACTACAATGCAACCAACTTGCGACTGCAATGCAACCAACTTGCGACTGCAATGCAACCAATTTGCCACTGCAATGCAACCAACTTGCAACTACAACTACAATGCAACCAATTTGCTACTTGCGACTACATGAACAACTTCAAGTGACTTCAGACTCAGCAAAACTTAAGTGGAACGTAGACAGGGAAAATTGAACTGTAAAAGTATCAATCTCTAAGATTCTCCATCCCTTACAAGAACCCTGCAGCAGATACTGGCAGCAAGAGGACATGGCGAGACACCAAAAGCGTCAGCCTCACCAACCAACCCTAAGACCCTAAGACCCGATTTCTACAGTCGAGGCTGAGCAGTGAAAGTTGCACTTTGCAACGGCGCTTTAGGATTCAGATAGTCTTTTTCAGGAGCCTCAAGATAGCTGTTGTACATGAAGGCAGATAGTTCGAATTTGAGAATCCAAGGATCCCTTGAGGCCTTGAGTGACACCAGAACTGGAAGTTCTAAAATCCACGAGCTAAGCAATCCTCTTCGCAAATGATTCACATGACGCTGTCACCGTAAGGCAATAATTACAGAGAGACCAAGAACCCAAGCCGTTATTGCGGTGGTTACATCTAGGTCACTAAAGCAACCTTAAATCGCAAACTGGCTAAGTCCTACCCTATAGAATCAACCCAACTATATACGACAACGGAGATCAACAAATTGTATAACAACAGATCAGAACTTCTTGCCCCAATGTCAGGCACACTCAAACGAATCAATTGACCAAGACAGACGTCTCAATCCCAAGGTTCCATACCGACAAAGATGCAAATGCAGCCACCTATACCTTGAGGTGAGAATTCGCACGGAGCTTGCACGCTTTTGTACCCCTCAATGGCTTCACGACTCTGCAAGAGAGAATATCACCATAGATTAGTATCCAAGATCGAGCATATCCACTTCCGCACACCAAAATTGAAACCCTAAACTCCCAGACCACCAAGACCGCGTGCCCAAAGCGTGATGCGTAACGCCAGACAAGGAAACCTGTTTCCCAAAGCCTGATGCGTAACGCCAAACGAGGAAACCTGTGACAAGTACTGTGTGACAAGTACCGCAACAACTTACAATACAAGCTGCTCTTCTGCATGAATATATCTCAGAGAGGGCTTCATTTTAATTTGTTGATAAGCCCAAGAGAGCGGAGACTTCACCACGATCGACAAGCATTTGCACAACCCACTAGTCGAAATTCGCAGGAGAGCTTGAATCCGGCCTTCCGCGAGCGGGGCAGCCTCCACTGCGTTCCTCAAGAATGCAGCGGCCCTTGCCGTGGAGTACCGACGTCGGAGAACAAGGAAAGGGTCTCTTGGCTCTCTCAAGAAGCTCGGTGTGCCCAGGACGACACCACCACTGCTACAGTACTATGTCTACAAACAGTCTTCCCTGTTCTCGCCCAAGAAAATTATGTACCCCACGAATCTGCAAGACGGGACATCGCCACACATAAAAAACTGCAAGTCGAGCATAATCACTTCTGCAATTCAAAACTAAAATACCAGACCAGACCTGAGCAAATGATTCACAAGACACTCTGTCATCCTAAAGCAATAATTATAGAGAGACCAAGAACCCAAGCCGTTGTTGTGGCGCACTAGATCACTTGCCCATGGCAAGGCAATCGTAAATCGCAAACTGGCTGAGCCTCCTGCCCTGTACTATCTACCCAACTAATTAAGACAACGGAAATCAACAAGATGCATGACAACCGATTAGAACTTGCTTGCCCCAATGTCAGGCAGACTTAGTTCTGAGCATTTGCTAAACTGAAAGGCAGGAAGAGAAATTCCAGTTTGGCTCACCAACCCCAACCTCAACATCAGCAACGTCCAATGAACACAATGAAACTCAACTTCAGCAGAGACAAAGAATCATGTATGACTGGTAATATCCTCAAGTCTGTCCAATTGCTTGTCTGATTTCATACCTCCTTCCCGGCCTTCAGCACCAATAATTCCAAGGTCTGCCGCTTCCAATTTTAAAGAGAAGAAGTTCAATTCAGTCCACACAAAAGTTCCACATATATATCCCTGTCTTGAGATCTTCCGCTCCCCGTTAACTGAAAATGATCTCCTCCTATTTTTCGGAAACCCCTCCAAATTGCCCAGCCCTCACGGTTCTGAGAGAAAAAAACACTCATTAGTTCCCTACATCAACCACCACCGACGTATGGAGCCTTAATATTTAGCTTCAGTCAAAAAAATAATGGCCTTCTGCTCCCTTGCATCTATGTCTACTCGATTCGTCACACTGCTCAACCCGGAACTCTCAAGCCACCAAGCACAAAGGAAAGAACAACTGCAGCGCTTGACCTCAAGTTATTCAACAACTTCAAATGACTTCAGATTCAGAAAACTGGACTGGAACGGAGTCCCCTAAACCCTCAAATGTGAAAGTATCAATCTCTAATATTCTCTAATCCCGTACACACTCTTCTAAAGGCAGCAAGAAAGCTGCAACAGATATTGCAACTGAAGAAAAACCCTAAAACTGAACCACAACATCGCACACCCTAAACCCCAATATCTGAGCTTCCCCCTCCAATCGAGTAAACCTCCAACTCCAGCAGGAACCCTAAACCCACAACGCCCACAACTTCCAACATATCCAAAGAGCTTCCAAATTTAACTTCAATGTACAGAAAAGATATCATGCTGCAGTGAGGAATTGAAATGAGGAAGTTCGGCTTACCTGGCAGTGGAGACTCAGCGCGCAGACAGGTAAATCTGGGAGGGAGACGACATGGCGAGACCCAACCAACCAACCGTAAGCCCCGATTTCTACAGTCGAGGTTGAGTACTGCAACCGCACCCTGCAACAGTGTTTCAGGGTTTTGATGATCTTCTCCAGGAGCACTCGGGCAGTACAGCTGCGGTACAATTCGCACAAACCCAACAGTGTTTTAAGAATCCAGGGTTTAGGTGAGGCCTTGAGTGACAACAGCAGAACTAAAAGTATGAATCTCTAAGATTTGCTAATCCCGTACACACTCTTCTAAAGGCAGCAAGAAAGCTGCAACAAATATTGCAACTGAAGAAAAATCCTAAACCTGAACCACAACATCGCACACCCTAAACCCCAATATCTGAGCTTCCCCCTCCAATTGAGTAAACCTCCAACTCCAGCAGAAACCCTAAACCTACAACGCCCACAACTTTCAACATATCCAAAGAACTTCCAAATTTAACTTCAATGTACAGAAAAATATATCATGCTGTAGTGAGGAATTGAAATGTAGAAGTTCGGCTTACCTGGCAGTGGAGACTCAGCGAGCGGACAGGTAAATCTGGGAGGGAGACGACATAGCGAGACCCAACCAACCAACCGTAAGCCCCGATTTCTACAGTCGAGGTTGAGTATTGCAGCCGCACCCTGCAACGGTGTTTCAGGGTTTTGATGATCTTCTCCAGGAGCACTCGGGCAGTACAGCTGCGGTACAATTCGCACGAAAACAACGGTGTTTTAAGAATCCAGGGTTTAGGTGAGGCCTTGAGTGACAATAGCAGAACTGGAAGTTCTAAAATCCACGGACCTAGGAATCCTCTGCGCCCCTCAAAATGGTGTCTGTCCTGCACCAAAACCACGAACCCCTGCTTATCCGAGAATCCCGGCAAAGGACAGCCTCGAATCGAACGAGAATTCACGACAACGAGAGATTAGGGTTCAGTTTAAACCGTTTGCACCACTAGTGGGCTGATCTATATTCTTCGTCGTAGGAGCGGCCAAATTCTCAAAGAAATTCCAGAAGTTGACAAGAAATTAACAAAAAACTGACGAATTCCCCGGAAACACAAGCATCCAAATTCCCAAGCGGATGATCGCTCCAGCAGCGGCGAAACAAGAAAAAGGAGTCTGACCTTGGCAGGCAGGCACTTGAGAGAGCTCGTTCCTTGCTAACTGAATTTAGACGGGCTCAAGCAGGGTTTGATTCATTTCATCTACGTTAGTGAAGGAAGAAAGCGCCGGATCTTTCACTAGTGTGATGAGCCAACTTTCATCCACGGGCATGAATGAAACATCATGGAAATACTGCTTCTACCCCTGAAGACTCCAGAGCACCGTCGGAGAAGGCAAGGCCGCCTCTTGGAGAGAAGTTCGCTCGAGGCGTTGCTGTAGGCAACCTCCGAAAGCGACTCATATCTTTCACAGCAGAAGAAGTAACATTATGCGCTTTGTTCTCATTTTGTGTCATGATTTTCTGTGTTCTTCTAAAGATTCAAGGCTATTTGAGAAGGTTTAGGATTTCTAATAGAAGGCTACCTTACTTGGGGGTCTTCTTATGTTAGTTTAGTACTCCATCTCTAGGGTACTTCTGCATTCTTGAAGCAACTGTAGTCACTGTGCAAGATTGGAGGTCTATCAAGGGGGATGGATACAGGAAATGACCACGTACTAGTCGGACAGGAGCGGCGACAGAAATTACGTGATGATAGACTCTGGGTGAGAGAGTATCGCCGAGCTACGATGTTAAATTTGCAAAGATTGAATTGCCCGTGTTGTAAATGTAAGGGCGCCAGGAAGTTCAGTGTTTCCAAAGTGGGGCAGCATCTACTTCGATATGGGAGGAATTCAAATTTTAGGGTGTGGCGAGGACCTGGGAGTAGGGAGACATCAGATGAAGAATGGGAGGCTGATTTCTGAAATTCAACAGGAAGTCAAGAAGTACAAATTGATAATGAAGTGGACACTAGAAACATGCTCTCCAATGTGTTCCAAGACTTCAGAGACTCAGAGACCATGGAAGAACAGGTACATGACACAGAGGCTATGGAAGAACGACTACATGACACAGTAGTGGAGGCCTTTACAGTAGCAGACCGCGTAAACAACGAATGCATTTGTAGAGCAAGTGGGGGTACGGCAAATTCTGCTGAAAATGAAGGAGCTGAAGCGGAGGTCGAAAATGCGTTGCCACAGGAAGAACCCATAGGTGATACCAATGAGCAGCTAGAGCTTCAAGGTCAAATCAATTTTGATGCTCACATCTTGGAAGAGACTTTGCATCCACTATATGAAGGTGCTCAATGTACTAAATTGGCAGCCACCATTCTTATCATGAATGTGTGTACTGTCCATGGGGTGAGTAACAACTTTGCTGATGAATTGTTTACTCTTTTGGAAGGACACATCCTGCCACAAGGCAATACGTTGCCTAAGAATTACTACGCAGCTCAAAGACTAACAGGGAAATTAGGATTGGGTTATAATAGCATCCATGCATGTGAGAAAGGATGTGTACTCTTCAGAGGCGATTTTAGAGAGCTTACACGTTGTCCAAAGTGTAATGGTCCAAGATACAGGGATGAGATTAGGAAGAAGTTCCCAGTGAAAGTGTTGAGGCACTTCCCTATCATCCCAAGATTGCAGCGCATGTTTCGTAGCCCAGAACTCTCGAAATTGTTACTGTGGCATTCAGAGAATGGAAGTAATCGTCCAGGGGGAGACAATTTAGTGCGACATCCATGCGATTCAAAAGCATGGCGCCACTTTCACGACAATGTGGATCCAAGCTTTGATGAAGACTCTCGAAATGTCCATTTTGCTCTGGCCGCAGATGGAGTGAATCCATTCAAGCAGACCAAGTCAAGTTGGTCTATTTGGCCAGTAACCTTGCTAAATTATAATTTGCCCCCTTGGTTGTGCACCAAAAAATTCTTCATGATGTTAGCTTTGTTGATTCCTGGAAAGCAATCTGTAACAGCGGAAGTATTTGATGTGTATCTAGAACCCTTGGTGGATGAATTGTTGGAATTGTGGAAAGGAGTGCCAACATATGATGTTGTACAAGAAGTTGGTGCTTGTTCTTTCAACCTTAGAGCAGTTCTTATGTGGACAATACATGACTATCCTGGATACGGCACTGTAGGAGGATTTGCACACCAAGGATATGCAGGGTGTGCATGGTGTGGTGTTGACTTAGGAGCAGAGCATTCAACGGAGCTATGTAAAGAAATTTATCAAGGGACTCGTAGATGGTTACCTGCTGATCATCCTTATCGCTCGGAGCATATGAAAGATCACTTTGATGGGCGATTGGAAACACGAGGAAAACCCAAAGTTGTATCTGTGGAGGAACAACTGGAATATGCGGAGCAGTATAAGTCATGGAAGGCAGCAGGGAACAGAGAAGGTGCTCCAAGGGATCCGTCCAAATTGCATGGAGTAAAGCGGACTAGCATTCTTTTCAAATTGTCTTATTGGAAGGTGAGATCCTCAAGTCTTTCAAGTAAAAGGACTAAAAGGCAACCGTGGGTTACTCCCAACCTAAGTTCTCGAAGTGAAAGTTTTCAGTAGAATAGTGGGATGTCAAGTGTTCTATAGTTGCATATTAGTTGTAATGCAGTTGCATATTAGTTGTGTCATAGTCGCATATTAGTTGTGCTGTAGTTGCATATCAGTTGTTCCGTAGTTGCATATCAGTTGTTCCGTAGTTGCATATCAGTTGTGCCGTAGTTGCATATCAGTTGTGCCGTAGTTGCATATCAATTGTGCCGTAGTTGCATATCAGTTGTGCCGTAGTTGCATATCAGTTGTGCCGTAGTTGCATATCAGTTGTGCCGTAGTTGCATATCAATTGTGCCGTAGTCACATATTAGTTGTGTCATAGTCACATATTAGTTGTGTTGTAGTCGCATAGCAGCCGTGCAATATTCGCATAGAAATTGTGCTGCATTGGTTTTGAGCAGTGGTAGCACAGTGTTTGTCATGAGCGTCTGTAGTCGCCATTGAAGCATCTACAATCAGCTTTCAATAAATGTGATATCCTACCAAAGTAGCAAAGCATTTTTTTGGGAAGATTTAAAGTGATTAGAAAAACATCTGGGATGCAGATATGTCTACATACTGTTTGTCTTTGTCTTCTGTCAATCCAAAACTAATTGCAGAGTACTATTCATGTGTCCAGAGGCTTCTTATCCGCTACATGCTGGATGTCATGCATTGCGAGATGAATCTTGCAAAGAATTTCTTAAAAACAATAAGCGGGAAAAAGGATACTGTGAAGGTGCGACGAGATCTTCAAAGAAGAGATATACGAAGGCATTTGTGGTTGACACCAAACCCTCGTAGAGCTGATAAGATGTTGAAACCAAGTGCAGGGTATGTGCTATCAGAGAAAGAGTATGAGCAGTTTGCAGACATTATTGCATCTGTGAAGCTTCCTTCAGGATACTCCTCGGCATTTGGTAAGCATATGAAGGCTAAAAAATTTGGAAGCCTCAAATCGCATGACTATCACGTGTTAATGCAACAATTGATGCCATTGGCTATGAGGGGTTTATTGAAACCTGGGCCACGTATGGCCATCATGCGGATGTGCAAGGTGTTTAGGAGAATATGCACAAAAGCTTATAATCCAGCAGATTTTGAGTCCCTTCAATTAGATGTGGCTGAGACTATGGCACTATTAGAGATGGAATTCCCACCGTCTTTTTTTGACATGATGACACACCTTCCATATCACTTGGTTCAAGAACTTGACTTGTGTGGGCCTGTCAGTACAAGGTGGGTGTACCCAGTTGAAAGGTATATGAAAACATTGAAGAATTATGTTCGGAGCATGGCTAGACCAGAGGCTTGCATGGCAGAAGGATACGTGAAGGAAGAAGGTCTGGGCTTTGTGACAGAGTATTTGCAAAGATTTGATTTGGTCAAGAGACGCGTGTGGGATGCAGAAGAAGAGTTTGGCGATGCTGAAGAAGTTCTAGAAGGTGCAGGTCGGCAGTTCGTGATGCCTACTACGCTACGGGATACAGCGCACAATTATGTGTTGAACAACGTTGCCGTTTTGGAGCCACTCATCAAGTAAGTTGTAGTAGTATCATCATCTTATACAACCCAATTAGTGGAACAAAGTTATGTAAGTGTTTGCCGCAACTGCTTTCAGTAGCACAGAGGCAAGTAGAATGCAACTAACATGCAATTACAATGCAACTAGAACGCAATTACATTGCAACTAGAATACAACTAACATGCAACTACAATGCAACTAGAACGCAACTACAATGCAACTAGAATACAACTAACATGCAACTACAATGCAACTATAATGCAACTACAGTGGAACTAGAAAGCGAGTACTGTGCAACTAAAACCGCAACAAGGACACTGCGACTCTTTTGTGCAACTATTGTAACTACACAATATCTGAGGTAGTCATAATTTATCACAGCCGACCAAAATGTCTGAGGTAATCAAAGGTAACTTGAACAAAATGCTTGAAGAGTTGTAGTAGTTCGTACATGTCAAATTTTGATAGTGTTGGCTTTAACTTCTTTCATACGCATGCAGGAAGTGGAAGGAAGAATGTCAGATAGATCCACACACAGCACCCCTTGAGGTGTGGATACAAACGGCTGTTTGCAACAATGACAGCGGTGCACAAACTCCTGAGGACAGAGATAGGATGTTATTAGCCAGGAAACCATCACAGAAGGCACTTCAATATTCTCGTATGAAAGCTTTTGGAAACCATTTCAGAGTGGAAGACAACGCCTCCAACCAATTGCAGACATATGATTGTGGTGTTGCATCTGTATTCCAAATTCCAGCCTCTGATCTTAGAGATGTCTCTAGTGACTCCTATGTTGGAGTGGTGAAAGATATATTGAAACTAGATTATGGGCCTGTCAGCAACCCTGTGATATTAATGCGGTGTGAATAGGTGAAGAAAACAGACAATCGAGGAAATCCGACATACATTAGAGATGAGGCTGGATTTCTTGTAGTAAACTTCCGCCACAAAATGAGCAGGATGCTGGATCCTTTTATATTTTCAAGCCAGGCAACCCAAGTTTTTTTTGCTGATGATGTAAAGAAAGAGGGTTGGAAAGTAGTACTACATAAAGAAGCCCGTGCTCGACGAGAATTTGTGGACACATCAGATGTGTTCGTCAACACCACTGTACAAGCTTCTGGTTTAGCTACTCCAGAGGATGTGCCCCCTCTACCTGCTATCCCGTCTTTAGTCGGAGCCATAGAGTTATCTGAGGAGGACAATCTCTTAGCATCAGCTGGATATTGAAATTATTAGTAGAAAATGTTTCCTACTTTGAAATTAGCTTTGCAGTGTTTTTCAATTCAAATACAGTTAGTGCACAACTGCATGCATATGTGCATACTCTCCATTAATGGGTTTAGGCAACTAGAAATGAAACAGACCATTACAGATTGTAGAACTTCTAATATTATAAAGCCATACTTCTTTGGTCTATTCAAGTGTATGCAGTAACTAGTTGTGGATGATCTTCATGCATGCACATGTTAGGTTGCATCCCACAATGAACTTATGGTGAACATTTGGTCACAACTATATGGCAAAACGAGGTTGTGACTACAATTTATAAACAGCAAGTTCCACAGCATTTCGACTGAACTCAGACTACTACGTTTGTCTTGGAGTCAAATTTTAGTGATTTTGTAGTTGAATTCTAGTCATTCTGCAGTTGCATTCTTGTTGTTTCCTAGTTGCATTTCAGTGATTTTGTAATTGAAGTCTAGTCATTCTGCAGTTGCATTCTTGTTGTTTCCTAGTTGCATTTCAGTGAACTTCTAATTGCATTCTAGTTGACATGGCAATTGCAATACAGTTGTTTTCTAGTTGCATCCCAGTCGCTTTGTAGTTGTAGTCTATTGCAGTCCAGTCGTTTGTTAGTTGCAGCCCAGAAGTTTGTTAGTTGTAGTGCAGTCGTTTGTTAGTTGCAGTGCAGTCGTTTGTTAGTTGCAGTGCAGTCGTTTGTTAGTTGCAGTCCAGTCGTTTGTTAGTTGCAGTTCAGTCATTTGTTAGTTGCAGTGCAGTCGTTTGTTAGTTGCAGTGCAGTTGTTTGTTAGTTGCAGTCCAGTCGTTTGTTAGTTGCATTTCAGTCATTTGTTAGTTGCAGTGCAGTCGTTTGTTAGTTCAGGTGTAATTGGCGCGATTGCCGTTTGACAGCACGGAGTCCACGCAAAAAGTAGTTGTCCACGTAGAGAACTAGCGGATGTAGAATACCTTCTGTTACTTCTTCGTAACCCACTGTTCGTTATGCAACTACTTCGCGACTAATACTGCAACTAGGTGCAAATACAGAGGGACGCAGTTGCATATTAGTTGCATGTTAGTTGAAATTTAGTTGCATAGGCCCGTAGTTGCATCACAGCGGGTTACGAAACCCCCCTTTTCCTTCTAGTGAATTCTGCTTAATTGGATTCAATAAAGATCCATTATAGATGATTTAAAGATTATTTTAGATGAATAAACAATAATTTTTGGTAGAGTATTGCAATAAGAATCCATTACAAATGACTTAAAGATTATTTTAGATGAATAAGCGACAATTGTTTGGTGGAATATTCCATTAAGGACCTCTATAAGCACCTCAATAACGTCTACGAGTGGCTCCTATTAGCATGCTTCCACCCATTTGTCTTCCTTAACCACTCAAAATTTGTATGGGTATTCAATTTTGGTGACCTCACAATAGGAACTTAGGAAGTGGAAAACTTTAACATGTCTAGTTTGAATTTGCATTGTATGGTTACAATTCAAAAAATTTATACAACTTATCAAAAAGTTGGCAATTTAAAGCAAATTCTTAGAAGCTCAAAAAGGCACCCGGTAAAAATACAAAAATGAAAATGTCAAGGGACGTCTGGTAGGGAGCATACATTGGATGTTGGATGTCCAAACAATTATGCTGTAAGAAGTATGTGAAGGTATATAGAATGGTGTAAATTTGTGCTTACAAACATAAAAAAACGTCATACTCTTCACAGTTCATGGATACGATTCTATGCAGGCAAAGAATATAAAAGGAAGGCGGTCATTCTTTAGTCTTTACGTATTAAATGAAATTTCATGTCAATATTTATAGTGAAGGCATGAGGCTTTTGGATAATTTGAATTAGAGGACCTTGTTATTAATAAAATCAACAAGACCATTACTTTTTCATTTCAATATTAAGAGATGTCCAATTAACTGTTAAAATAGTGATTGTCAATGTCAATATCAAAAGATAGGTTGTTTTTATGCTAGTGAAAGTATATTTACAAAATCTAAAGACAAAATAGAAGTGTACATTATAGTTTCAAAGACATGGAGCATTGTGTATAAAGCCTGTCAAGGCATCTCCACCATTACTTTTTTAAATAAACATTTTTTTTCAAACTATTCATTCAACAAAAATACATGTGCTTGACATTTACGATTGTGTAATGTCAAATGCAGACCATCAATGGCCTAAACATTAGAGGACATGTTGAAGCGCTTGAAGTAGGTAAAGAAGAATAAACATTATATTCGTTAAAATGGAGGGGGGGGCCTTCTAAAAATAGTCTTAAGTATTTGGAGGCAAAACATATGAATTACATGGGCTCTAATTTAGCCCAAAATCACTCAATTAATTAGTTTAAAGTAGCAATTTCCATTAAAATGAGAGTCATGCAAATAATGAACGCCTTCCAACAAATGTTGTTATGTTTTGTGTCAAACATTCCACGTGTTCCAAGAACAAAGTATATATAAAATGCAATAGTAAATACATGAATACAATATATAAATTTCATTTGTAATATGAATACAGTAAATGCGTCACCAAAACATGTATTATCTACTAGAAATCTATATTTATAGATTGTATTCATGAAAATCAATTGTTAATCATTGAAAAAAATATAATCTACATGTTTACATTCATGAGTAGACAAAATAATGTCTTTCGCATATATGCAAAAACATATTGTAGACATACAAAATTTCAAATGACAAATAATACACTATCACATAAACTTTGCCTCTTCAAATCTTCTTGCCACAATTTCATTCCGCAACTTGCGCCTTTGGGCAACCTGTCCAAGTCAGTGCACAACAATTTGTACTTTATGACAAGACAACTAGTTGAATGACTTGAATCAAGGTAGAACTTCACTTGTTGTGGCTTTGTGTGCCCAATCATGATATCACTGTCGTCTAAAACACTAGTTTAAATTGTCGTCCAAGTCAACAAAATTTTAGAATTTTCTTGTTGACTTGGACATTGCATCAATCGTGTCAACAGTTTCGCAAGTTTTCTATTCACTTGCTCTAGAAGTGTGTTTTCTATTTGTTAATTTTGGTACTATGTTTTCATGATGATAGATTGATTGCGTTTTACATTCTTGAGCATGCAACTTCTCTTCACAATTCTTCTGTGCACAAATGTAGCTTCATTGCTTATTGGAAAAAAAAGAATATTATACCCTCTATACCTCTATAACACACTGTGCATTACATGAACTTTTGATTTCAATGTCAAATACTGAAGACAAACCATAGCTTGTGCATATTACAGGGTGTTCTTACCATTTCCTTATCCTCTATTAAACATGGACACAAACAAAATTCTAAGTCTCTAAGGAAGAAATTCCTCTCCTCCAAATACACTATCAGAGTTCAGTTTCAAAAGAGCCACAAAACGAATTCTCTATCTAAAATTTAGTGTAGGGGACACTTATGTGATTTCATGCAGACTCAATTCCATTGTACATCCACAAACACTAATATTCCTATGAAGCAATAATTTTCCTAATGCCACCCCTACCCCATACCTAGCCTATTACACTACAACAAAACGGACAAAAACGTGACTACGCAAATGACTGCAAAACAGTCGTATTGCAGTTGCATAACGGAAAAAACGGAAATGTGACTCCTGGCACTGCAGTCACTTTGGATGAGAAGAGGCTTCGTAGAGTGAGATAAAGAAAGGAAGCCTTAGGAAAGATGGCTTTGACATGCCATCTGGAAAGTGCAGTTTCTTGGGCCAAGTTGGACCAGCAGGAGACCCCTCGAAAACCTGACATGGACATTTTGCGTGCAGTCACGTTTAAATCATTTTCGAGTTGCGTCCGACCCCTTGTAAATCTGACGTGGACATCTGGAACACAGTCGCAGCGCAGTCATTCTACAGTTGCATCCGACCCCTTGTAAATCTGACGTGAACATCTTGAACACAGTCGCAGCACAGTCATTCTATAGTTGCAGGGGACCCCTCTATAATCTGACGTGGACTTTCACGTAGGCATCATTTTAAAGTGATGGATTTAGGGTTTGGAAATTGCGGCGATGTGTGCAAAAAAAAATGTATTGACAATTGCATGGTTAGTAGTCATTCTACAGTCACATATGAATACATTTTAAATATTGCAAAAATACATCATACACCGTATACAATACAGCATACACTATGCTTAATATAAAATATACCATATATAGAATATTTGGCAAATATGCCACATGGCTCTCAAAGCCACTTAGTGTGTGAATATGAAGAGTTGAAATGACAAACCTTTTATACAAGTGGAGTGATAGGAGGCAAGACAAACCATGTGGGGCATGTAAAACACAAAAATTGTGTTATTAGTAATATTTTAGATCTCATTTAGAAATAGTAGATTAATTGTTTTCAAAAAACTTTGAACTAATAAAAGTTGAAAATGAATTTTATTTTCATCTCCAAAAATTTGTTTTGGATTTTGAACCTCAAATCAAAAGTTGTGGACAAATTTGAGAAGAAGATTGGAGATGTTATTTTCTTAACATTTTTTTGATTCTAGTAGTGTAGAAGACGTAATGTAGTCATTTCCATGTCGTTATCTGACTGCAGTACTGTAACACAACTTCCACTTGACTAGGTGCAGTCACATGGAAGTCATAGGTGGCCCCTAGTGAACTAGAATCGTAGAAGATCACTGTCACTGTTAGTAATGTTGTTCAAGTTTTTTTTGCAATGTGGTTCTTAGGGGTAGGCTTAACAATAGAATTGTATGCATGCACAGAGAGTTAAGGTTCAACAAATGTGCAAATCCATCCACTCTAGAGCCTATAGGGTTGATTGTTCCTCAAACATTGTCAATTTGGGTGGAATTGATAAATTTAGTGGGTGTAATTGAATTGTTTGTAAAAAAAACCTTGTTAGCACAAAAAAGTAGTACGGTGAAGCCGCAAGATACACAAAGTAACCCTACTACTTTTTACAGCTAACAAACCTGGATGGAAAGTAGTCTTACGTAAAGAAGCCTGTTCCAAACATGAAGTTGTCGACCGCACAGATGCCTTCATCACCACTACTGGAGAGGTTGTAGGGCTCACTGCTCCCCAACGACTGCTGAGTAGAAGCTCCACCACCAATCTAATTGGAGCCATCGAATTATTTGTGGAAGAAAACTTACTTGCGCAAGAGACATACTAGGTACACACTTCTTATCTAAACCGCGAAGCCTTGTCATGTTGACCATGTACTTTGTTGCCTAGTGTTTGTGTCAGCAGAAGCATTTTTCATAACCTCAACTCCTCAAGTGCATACAATAGTGAAGCAGGTCGACGAATTGGAGGACGTTAGAATGGTAGTAGTGCAACCCGAATCACTTTCCAAAATGCAGTCATGTACTAGTTATAGTATAGTTACGTGACAGACAAACCGCAGTCATAGTGCAGTCACATCGCCTACAATTGCAACTTCAACATCTTGTCCCCCGCCATCCTGAATGTCTTACCATTTACTGGGTAATTACAGGGCTATGTTCACTTCTTTTCATTCACGCTCTATTGAATTGCCACAAGTTCTGGCTTCAACAACTTTAAACATTTTCCTACACCTTGTGCTCTAATACAACCCCTAAACCTAACAACAGGTGTGGAAGCGCCTTAAACACTGATGACACTATCCATAGCACGGTTTCCTCAAAATGAGTTTGTACAACATGTGTCCAAGTTACGACAACCCAAAGAAATGAACGCAATTATTTCATTCTCCAACTAATGTTCAACCTCTAAAATAGGTGCAATAAGGCTCGCAAACCTTGCTCTCCCAAAATTAGTTCATTTGAGGTACCCTAGCACTACATCTTAGCTGACTTGCATTCATTCAAACATTCCTAAACCCCAGTATTCCAAAAGATGCCCCTATTGCATGCCTCTCTATGTATTTTGTTAGAAAACCCATAGCAGTCATATTGTAGTGACATACCCGAAACCGTCCTCACCCTATCTTTCCTGTACCACAAGGATCCATCTTTTTCTTTATCCATTAGTAAAAGAAAATGCCGATTGAGTGACTCTTCCTGGCACTGCAGTCATTTTGCAGTCATGCTGAAGTCAGCTACAGTCGTAAAAATTGGAACCGCACAACTCAACCGTGACTTTGCCTTCTGCAGTCGCATTCCGTTTCGTCATATCATTGCATTGTCGCCCCTGTGAACGGAACGTTGTGGATGAAGTGTCCACCGCGTTCACTGTTCATCCGG
Organism: Antitrichia curtipendula; assembly: GCA_951230915.1. NCBI lineage: Eukaryota > Viridiplantae > Streptophyta > Bryopsida > Hypnales > Leucodontaceae > Antitrichia > Antitrichia curtipendula. The sequence continues at coordinate 8,648,956 of OX579633.1, read as the reverse complement.
CAGTCATAGTCACGACTGCAGAATGACTCCAACGCTTTGGACGCGCTAGTACAATTAGGGAGGTGAAGTGAAGCTGAAGTTGCAAAATTAGTGCAGTCATGTTTTGCAGTTATGTTTATGGCCGTTTTCTTATAGTATTACTTCCTCTGCATAAACTTCCAACTCTATATTGCTTAAGCTCATTTCTAGTGCTACACAAAGAATTCAATGCATACCCATTGTTTCCTTATGTACAACATTTGAGGATATAATTTGAATCAAAGTAGTAGTTCAAAACAACACAACATTGTCTTCAAAAATTTAATCGTCTATGGCTACAACTATTACCTTCTTCTACATGTAGTACAATTCTTCCATCTATATTCCTCTTGCTTCATGCATGTTCACCTCAGCCTATGTGTATGCTCACTTTCAATCCATTTCTGAACAAGGGAAAAAAATAAGAAAAAGTCAAGCTCATATACATATTCATGCTATTTTACATAGTCATACATGGTGAGTGGGTGATTTTAGAGCCCTATGCCACTTCAACTTCAAAATTTCATAATTAATTCCTTAAAGCTCCAAAACATATGAAACGACTTGGGCTTACATGCCAATTCCTCTTGTCTTTCAAAGAAAATATACTGAAAAATATTTTGAGACGTTTCACCTCCCCGTAAATTTAGTTTCAGCCCTGAATTGGATGATTACTGAACATGTTACCTTACTAGTTCCATAGTCTCCTACCACAACATTCTTCCAAATTCGTTCTAATGTTATATATTTTTATTCCTACATAATTCTAGTAGTGGGCCTCCTAAAACACATATAGAATTATGTACCTATCTTCCTCTTCCATGCAGCTAACAACCTTGTCCCTCACACGTGCTTAACATGAAGCACATGATAGTGACATTCTAAGTTAACACACTCCAAACTCGCACAAGCTCTCAAACCGCCCACCATCCTTACATACACATCACTTATACTTGATCCTTTCACATAGCCTTCGGCAATGTATAGTATAGTTACGTACATTTCAAGAGGTGCATGACTTTAGAGCCTTTTGCCATTTCAACTTCAAAATTTCTTAACTAATTCAATAGAGCTTCGAAAAATATGAAACAACTTGGATTGGATGCCAATTCAAGTTTTCTTTCAACATAGATTAACCAAAAATTATTTGAAGAAGCCTAGCCTTCCCAAAATTCAGCTTAAACTCTTAGTTGGGTGATTTGGATACATATTACTTTATCTTCATTTCAAACAATCTTCACATCAAAGTCCAACACAACGACTGATGTTAAAACAGTCGTACTAATTTTTAATATGTCAGAATTGGGCTTACTGTACATTTGAAGACTTCTCTTCCTTTAGAGGTGGACACACCTCTATCCCACCACTTCCTAAAATCTTCACAACATCACACAACAATGACTAGTTACGCTACCAACACTTACTCACTTTCACAAATTCCTTTCCATGTACCACCCACCTATTGAGCACTGCTTAGGCTACAAACAATTACTGAGACTCTCATTTCCCTTCTTGTAAATAACATTGCTTCTAAGAAAACTACTAATGTGCATGGCATAATCATTACTCCCTACCAACTTCTCCATTCTCAAAGGACAAAATAGTTCCATTTCATTTACAATTTTGTCTAATGTGCTAAGTCCCACTCATAATTGACAGTTACAAAAAAATCATTATACAATATTATTATGAATAATACTTTCAATTTTGTTAGAAAACTACACCTCAAGATTCAAACCTCCAGGGTAGAAGGCTGCAACACGGAGCTGGTGTGCATTAAGAATGGACGCTACAAATGACTGTGAAACAAAAATGAATTTGTTCTAAAATAGACTTGTATAGTCATTGAATAAATCAAGGAAAAAAGCATTCTCAATTGCATGAGCCAATTACTCTTCTTGCTTTCACCATTTTTAATTAAAATTGCAAGTGAACCGTTCATAAAATAACTAGGTTCACAAATATGGACCTACGACCCATCTCGTTCGAAAATCCTTCAACACTTCAAAAACACTTAGAAAAATACAAAACCACTTGGGTTACATTAATCATCAACTTCTCTATGTCTGAAAAATGAGCTTAAAAGAATGAAATACATAAAAAGGGCGGACCAACTCTTACATGCTCTATTTCTAAGCCTCCTACCTTACATTTCATGAAATGGTCAAATTTAACAACTCTTACTCTAAATATTCTTAAACCACTAGAAAGGGAAAAAGTGTAATTCTTTCCACTTCAAATGACTAGCTTAATTTTTTTTCTTTCAAATTACAAATTTTATGGCATGCCACTTAATTGACATCCTTTTTATTTGATGATTTTTTAAAATTATTGAACTCTTCAACTTCCTAAATCCTAACCTTCCAGCTATTACTCTTCTAATTTTTGATTAATGCAATTTCAAGTTCTCTAAACGTTTCATTTCAATGCACTTTCCTAAATTCATTGAATAATGTATAGTTACAAAAAAATCCATCCACTACATTCCACATAGGGCTTCCCTCAATATCTCCAACAACAACTACAACTGTAACCCTAATTCTATGGCAAAAAACTAAGAACATCAATCTTCTCACTGCCTTGAAAACAGACATCACACCACTCCCAAGCAAGGTTGACAAATTTGAACATCCGGAGGCAAATCACGTCCAAAAAATCGGATGTCTAGATGTCTGGATGCAGTGTCTGCAGACGATATTGCAGACACAGTGATCATCGTCCGTCGGACAGCAGCCACCCGGGCAGTCGGATGGACGGGCCGACGGGAGCGAATCGGCGGACAAAGACAAACGGGGCGATAAGCAGACATGCCAATGGGTGGACAGGTGGATAGGGCAACAAGGCAGACAGGCAGACAGGCAGACAGGCGGTTTAGGTTAGATAGGGTTTTAGGACGGGCCTTCTATTTCATTTTTTAAATAATGTCAAAGTAGTCATAAAATATTACAATGGATTATTGGAATTTCAGATTTCAACATTCCCTAACATATTAGATAGAAATATCATATTAGCACATATCACATGTCTATAATTTGATTTTCATTCATAATTTCATCCAACTACTTTTGAGATAATAAGTATTTGAAAAAACAAAATCTTGATTGTGTGCCCAACATCAAGGAGCAAATTTGTATTACAGTGAAATTTTCAAACAATCAGTTGCCATAACATGATGTATTTATCACAAGCAACTAAGCACCTAAGTCTACATCTTTTTAATAATTTAATCTTTATAGACTAAGGCTGGCAATCACTATCTCCTTTAACAGTATATTCATTATTTTGAGAGGTTGGGACCCTCTCATAATAATATTTCTTGTTTAGTCTCTGAAAAACAAATGTTAGTTTTAGCTAATTTAGGCTGCTAAATGTTGTGCTCGCAATTTAGGTGTAAGTATCTTTAACACAAAAATGTGGTAAGATGACACAAGTTATCGTCCCAGGGAATTCTAATATGTTGTCATAAGCTAAGGTATCCGGTTGCTCTTACTCTCCCAAAACAACCAAGCAATCCGTAATACCTATTGCTCCTTCTTCCGAAAACTAATACTTTCTGGATTCCAATCTAGATCCATCCTCTTTCGAATTCCGATATACTTTTCTACTCAGTGGTTTGATATACTCCTGTTTTACCTTCAGGGCAGGGTTGTCATAGTGGACGGGTCGAGGTGATCGGACGGACGAGCGAACCGGACCGAACGTCTCGGACAGCCCAGACGCCTTTCATTTTTCCAATTTTCTAATTGACAACTCGCTTCCACGGTGGCGGTCCACATTGGAATCAGGGCGCGGATGTGAAAGTTGGGGCGTGGACGTCAGGGCACGAACGTCATCATCAGGGTGGGGACTTTACAGGGCGCGGACAGATTCGTCAAGGCGCAGACAAATTTTGCAAGGGCGGGGACGTCAGAGAAGGGAAAGTTTGGTGAAAACATCATGCTTCTTTCTATCAAGGCGCGGACAGCATGTCCAGGCGCGGACGTGGGTAGTGTGGACGCCTCGCCAAGGCGCGGACGTCCCACTCCTCAGCTACAGTATAGGGGGAAGTTGAAATAGAAGTTAAACTTGGTCATGGGATTCTTCTTTTCCATGGAGAGGGGGAACCCATTAATGCAGCCAGACTTTAATTTGATTTAAGGGGAATATCTTCAAGTCAATGGCTACATTAAGGGGTCCAACTACTTTTTGAGTTCAAAGATCATGTGTGGAAGCATGTTGCTCCTTTCTTGGGCCCGGACCTCTCCTTCATGCCTTCATCATGCACTTGCGAACTAGGACTCACCCAAAGAATAATAATTTTGAAAATGAAAATGAACTTCCAAACAAGAAGGATAAAATTGTGTGAGTAGAATCCCAAAGGGTTTGGAGTTCTAATGAAAGACAAGGTACATATTTGTTTATATTCAAATTTAAGGATTCATTTTTTCTTCTTCTAATTATAACCTATTTGGGATTTAGGGTTTGGAGTTTACAAATCAAATCATAACCAACTTATACTTTTTTGGCTTTTTGTTGAAGGATTTATTTTGGAAATAAATAGCTACAAGGTTTTGGATTGAAATCAAATTAAAATTATAATGCATTGAAATGTATTAAAAGGATTTGTTTTTGCAAAAAGAAGCTACAAAGGTATGGGTCTTCAAAATTTCAACGGCGTATTTTTAGAATGGTAATCCTAAAAGGTTTTGGGATAGAAATCAAATACCACTTAAGTTATTTTGGAATTCAAGTTCAACGGTATATTTTTGTAATGGGGATACCAAACCGGTTTGGGTCTTGGGGATTGAAATTAAGTACTAATCATGTTATTTTTGGAATTCAATCGTTCAACTTGAAAATTTAATTTGTACAATGGGATGATCCTAGAAGGGTTTGGAATAGAAATCAAATACCACTTAAATTATTTTGGAACTCAAGTTCAACGGTATATTTTTGTAATGGGGATACCAAATCGGTTTGGGGATTGGGGATTGAAATTAAATACTAATCATGTTATTTTGGAATTCAATCGTTCAACTTGAAAATTTAATTTGTGCAATGGGATGATCCTAGAAGGGTTTGGAATAGAAATCAAATACCACTTAAGTTATTTTGGAACTCAAGTTCAATGGTATATTTTTGTAATGGGAATACCAAACCGGTTTGGAGATTGGGGATTGAAATTAAATACTAATCATGTTATTTTGGAATTCAATCGTTCAACTTGAAAATTTAATTTGTGCAATGGGATGATCCTAGAGGGTTTAGAATAGAAATCAAATACCACTTAAGTTATTTTGGAATTCAAGTTCAACGGTACTTTTTGGTAATGGGATCGGCGAAGGCTTTGGAAATTGGAATTGAGATGAAACACTTGTTAAGATTTTTGTGGAATTCACCTTCAACATTTTTTTTTGGTAAGGATCTATTAGAGTGTTTAGGATTGCAATGAAGTACTACTTAAGATATTTTTGTATTCAAGTTTGTGAGTTCGCGTGTTCAAGTTTGGCTTGGAAGGAGTTCAAACTTGGCTTGGAGGGAGTTCAAACTTTTCTTGGAGGGAGTCCGAACTTGGTTTGGAGGGATTTTAGATCTGTCACTTGGATACGTTTCCTCACATATATCCAGGTCAGGGCGCGGACGTGTGGTCAGGGCGCGGACGTAGGGGCACGGACGTCCCATTCCTCAACCACAGTATGGGGGGAAGTTGAAATAGAAGTTGAACTTGGTCATGGGATTCTTCTTTTCCATGGAGAAGGGGAACCCATTAATGTAGCCAACCTTTAATTTGATTTCAGGGGAATATCTTCAAGACAATGGCTGCATTAACCCTTTAGTGACCGTGGTTGATTTGGAGGGCGGGCGTAGTTTTTCAAGAAAGTGAACTTTGTGGCCACTCTAAAGATGTAGTCTTAGATCAAACCGTATAAGGTGTTTCCATAAGGAAGATTCTTCAACCTAACAAAAAATCAAACTCATCCAACGGTACAAATCTCTATAAATAAGGTAGAAGGTCCATAAATGAACCTTTTAAAGGCTAAAATTGAATTTTTGGGAGGTGAAACATCTTTTAATATTTTTTAGTAAATTTTCCACCAAAAAAAAGTAGAATAGGCATCTAACCCAAGTCGTTTCATATTTTTTCAAGCTTTGTGAAATTAGTTACAAATTTTTGAAGTTCACAAAAAATGATCATATGTGGTCATCAATGCGAATTCCCTTCTAAAATGTGCAGATTTGGTACATTGAAGAAAGTGAAATGTACCTCTACATCATGTTTGCTTCTAGAGCCTTGTTGGAGTTTGAGTTGCTTTCCTTAATTCTCAAAAATCAATGATTTGAATGACCCTTTAGAATTTGCGCTACATAAATACCAATGCATAAATTTACTTTGGGCATTCATGAGATTACAAAGAAACACTTATGCCTTGTCAAGACATCAAGTTACAAAAAAATCTCACAATTTGGTTGACATTTTTTTGTATATTTGTTGAACACTTTCCATTTGAAGGTCTAGGCCATTTGAGTTTGCAACCTCATAGCTAATTCACCAATGCTCCAACTCCCTTAAAATTGGTTTTGTTTGAAGCGCATGAAGACACTCTAATTGCGTTACTCTTTGAGTTTTTTGTGATCAAATGTATTTTGAATAGCATTAGACCAAGAGTCCCAAAGTCGACCACAAAGTGGTCGACCGGTCACTAAAGGGTTAAGGGGTCCAAACTACTTTTTGAGTTCAAAGATCATGTGTGGAAGCATGTTGCTCCTTTCTTGGGCCCAGACCTCTCTTTCATGCCTTCACCATGCACTTGCAAACTAGGACCCACCTTGCAGAAAAGAAAATTTCAGAAAATGAAAATTGACTTGCTCGCTTCAATTAAAAAAAATTTGAAAGTAGACACTAGAAGTTTTTGGATTTATAACAAAAGATAAGGTACATATTTTTTTTAATTCAAGTTGAAGGATGCATTTATGAATTCTCCAAATAGGAACTAAAAGGGTTATGAATTCAAAAAACAAAATCAAACACGTCTCATATTTTGTAGAGTTCTAATTGAGTGGATTTATTTTTGGTAATGGGGGCTACAAGGGTTTGGAAATAGGAATTCTCATCATTGACATATTACAATGTATTCAAATGTATTTCAAGGATTTATTTTTGAAAATAGAGGCTACAAGGATTTGGAAAGGAAACAAAATGCAAGTTCTAATGGTTTTGAAGCAAGTTCAAAGCTTTAGTCTTGTTACTGGATGCTACAAGGGTTTTGATTTCAAATCGTATAGAAGGTATGCTTTATTTAGTTATTGTTGAAGGCTTTATAGTGTTGGTAAATTGTTGTTCTAAGTTTTTAAAATTCAAATCAAATACAAGTTAAATGCTATGTGCTTGTACTTCAAGGGCTTCAAGTTAAAGTACGCGTTATAAGGATTTGGAAATCCCTTCAAATACAAGTTAATATTTTTGGGTTCTACTTCAAGGGTTCATTTGTGTATGGGATGTATTTGAAATTTTAATAGAAGCATACCATTAAAAAGATTACTATGTTTAGAATAGTAGGATGTGTGGAATTAATTATAAAAGATATTGAATGTAGGATTTTTAGATTTTAACAATTATTGATGCTCAATTATGGAAGCGAAAAATACAGCTTTTGGAGACGAAAAATTATAAGAAGATGAATAGTGCTTTTATCCCCTTGGAAAAAAACTGTTTTGGAATCTAAGGCAAATGCAGTATTTCTTTATTTTAAAAAATGAGAAATAAAAAATTCTCTAGAATTTATACAAATTTGGAGACAGAAGGAATAGAAAGCTAGAATTAACCGAATTGGATCATACCAAAAAAATTTAAATTTATATATACAGTTCTTTTAAAATTTAATAATTGATAGCTAATAGCATAATGTTTGGAACATTAGAATAATTTTTGGAAGATTCCAAAAGATTTGGAATCAGTCCAATTATTTTTGTGTTCTTAAGTCTTAACCCCCAAAGGACCAAACATTGTTTGTTGGCAACATAGTTATTTTGGGCTGCTCACTACAAATGGAATTTTTATTTTTTTTCTTTGAAAATTTAACAAATTTTTTTTCCAAGGAGTAGCTTTAAGGCCCAACAATTTTTATAATTTTTCACTATACGATTAAAAAGTTATTGTATGATTTGTAGTTTACATTGCTCGGCAAGCAACCCGGACAACAAATAAAACTTTTTTTTAAATCACTTTTAAGAAAAATAAAAATTTGAAATTGGTTCTCTAGATTTAGATATACATGGGAAGCTTTGAATTATTCTATTTTGATTTATGAGATGAAAGTTATGAGGAGTTTTAGTTGAAGGTAGTTAACGGAGAGTTATGGAATCTCCACTCTAAAATAAACTTTGAAGTCCTTCATTTAACTCAATTTTCAATACTTTGGGAAAAAAATAAAAAATTTAAGTGTAGATAGTTTATTACAACATTACAACCATTGGGATTGGCATTTTTCAATTCTATAACTAAATTGTTACCAATTTAGTATTTTGAATCATTCTCTACTTCTTTCTACTTACAAATTTTTTCCTATATGTTGTAGAGTTCGAAGTGATCTAAATTTTTTGAAGCATGTAGCCAACTTGCCTTGAAAAATGAATCCAAAGAAGCACCACCATTTTGGACATTTTTTCATAATAATCTGCCCTTGTGAAGTGCAGCTGCCCGGATTTTCGCATGGAAAAAAAAGGGATTTTTGTCACTTTAGACGCCTATATCTTGCAATCTATAAGGTGGAAATTTCTGAAATTTTTTCCCCATCTTCTCAAACCAGTTGACTACAAGATCCTACGGTTACATGTATCCAAAAATGTTTTTTTCTCCAAAACTTGGTACTTGTACTAGAAATGGCAGTTTTGGAGCGTTTTTGTTGAAAACACAGTCAGAAACCTTTATGGGAGAGGGCTCTAAAACGGCCCAGGCATTTTCAACCATCCAGTAGGGGCTCTGAAATGGACATGTGAATTGTGGAAAATGGAAATGTGAATTACAATGGAGCTTGATGAGATTTATTTTAACTTCTTCAATGGATGGTTTAAGAGCCACATGGGGTTCATTCCTAACTAAGTGGTTAGGTGTCTACTAATTTAATTCAAAATTAAAATTTGTTGTTCAACTACCTTCTTACAAGCATTGAAAAATCTGAAATAATGATTAAATCAAGCATTCATTTCAGATTTAGAAAGGGATGCTTTTAGAAACCATTTCAATTGCTTTGTACATGTTGCAATGCTAGTTTTTGAACAAGGCCTGATTTTTTTCAAACTATGCATGGATGGGTTTTTGAGGGCCTATGTTCACAAATAGGGACCTATAGCATATTGTGTTCAAAAATTTGTAACTAATTCAATAATGCTTCGAAATATATGAAACAACTTGAGTTAGATTCCTCATCTATTTTTCTTTGACTAAAAAATAAACTAAAAATACTTCCATCTGAGGAGATATATGAAAAAGGCAGATCAGTGCTTAGATGGTCGCTTTTTGTGCCTCTTACTTTAGGGGTTAATTGCACCAAATTAAAATTTTAATTCATGAATTTCCTCAAAATCCAAATTTGAATTGTTTTTTGGGATCGAACCACTTTGTTTGTGCAAAATAATGATTAGGGATGTCCAAGAATATATATTTTGCATCCCTACTATTCTGTTCATTTTAAAAAAATTATGTCTGCTCCCTTTTTTCTATTACACTACATTTTGTAATTTTTTTAAAAAATAGTTAAAATACTTCTCACATTGAAATGTTAATAATCATAAAGTATAATAAGTTTATAAACTTATCACTCAAGAAGTTCTTAGTCAAGGAATTATACATGCATCACCCAAAGGAATTCAACAATTCAATAATCATTAATCAATATATGTATTTCATATACATCATGTAGTACAAAACTGAAAAAGTATATAGCACGTTTTCCATGAGAAAATATGCATATCCACAAGTCTTTGTCTAATACTATTTAAGAAATCAAACTACCGAAGTAGCAATTCTATAAGCATTGGTTATAGTAAGTGCCTAAGTGTATACACAAAATATGATTTGCTAATTAGTAATTACCACACTAGAAAATGCACTCAGTCGATGTTCATTGGACTATTTGCAGTGCCACTGGGTCCAGCCTCATCGTCGTATGTGCCGTGCTGCATGGGAAAATCTTCACCTTGAACAAGGGCTCCTTTAATGCTTGTTAATGGCGAATGAATTAAATTCATTCGCCTACAAGGAAAAAAAATACGGGTCCACGGAGCAAGGTTTGTCCTCTTTACTTTTAAATTTACATAAAATTAGTTTTTCAGCACATTGTGCGACTAGATGTTTTGACTTTGAACATTTTAAACTTAAAATTTTTGCACTAATAAGTTTAGAGCTTTAAATCTTTACAATGGAAAATTGAATTGAGAGTCTAGCAATAAAAAGAAAATTCGAAAAGGCTTCATTTTCATTATTAAAAAATTGTTAAGCAGAAGTAGGTAGGAGATAGTAGGAAAATCTAAAATATTAATATCTTTTATATGGAATGAAAATGCATTAATTCCAATGGGGAGATTGTTCTAGCAAAAAACGTCCGCGCTCCAACTACTTCCGTTCGTGCCCTGACTTCTGTCCGCACCTTGTCTGACGTTCGCGCCCCAACACAGTCTCGTCCACGCCCCTATCGATGACGTCCTTGCCCTGGATCCTACTTGGCAACCAGGTGGCGTCAAAGTGGCAGCCACATCACTTGTTATTTTAATGGCAGAAAGTCAACTTAGTGTTGACCACATCGGATGGGCGAGACCTCTATTGGACAGGTGAACCGCACGTCCGTCCATTATGACAACCCTACTTCAGGGGGTCCACCTTTGATCTTTCAAGGGATAGAGACTTTACCACTTAGATTTCTCACAATCTTTGTACACTCACACATATACACAAACACATACACACAAACATAGTTTTGTAGTAGTGAAGAAAAAAATTGAAATTTTCACAACTCTCCAGATGTCCTATCCGGAAAGCAGGTCACTCAAAATATCTTCCCATCTCCTTTACTACAACGACAGATCTAGGCTCTTGTAAATGGCAGAAATCTGAGTTTCTAGATACTTAGACCGATCCTATGGTTGGCAAACCTTCCGGTGAGTGGGGATTTTCCATTGGCGGTTGCTTATCTTCGCATGGAACCTTCCCTAGATTCCGGACTTGCCTCCATGCCATTCTAACTAATGGATTACTATTCTAGTAAATTAAAGGTACCACACGCAAATCCTTAGTCACAAGTCTTAGAACTTCCTCACAGACATACGCACTTTGTCGGATCCAATAGCCCACAACCCGGATTCCTTCTCACCCAACCCTATTCACACTTTGACACTCTCATAAACAAACCAAAGAAATCGTGCGCATAGCCAGAATCAGAATGCTCAATCAATATCTTTGATTAAAGAAAGGAGAGGAACATAAACAAAATGCACTCAAAACGAGCTTGGATAGAATGGAATGGGCAACAGTTCTATCCACCCTTAAAAACTAAAATAATAAGGCAAAAAGGCCATCCGAAATCAAAGTAACCAACCATTGACACTCCGAGACATCCAGAACATCTATGCCAATTATCCCTACAAATCCAAAAACGGGATCCATACACAGAAATTCCGTTCTAGAACAAAAATCCAAAATTCAAAAACAACAACCTACAAAGCAACTATCTATCTCCCTTGGCGCGATTTCTTCAAACTGCTTCCGCCTTGATTTGCAGCTCCCTTTGTGTCTGACTTCACTGGAGTCGATCAGACTGCCGCTCGGGTCTGAATCTTGCACAATGGTGGGGGTGATTCCTCATCCGTCTCCGTTGCAGATCTGGTCTTGAAATCCTCATCGTTCAAATCCTTGATGTACTCCACGTTCGACTCCTTCCCCTACTCAGTTTCCCCCAAATCCACCATTGTACTATCCCGGATAGGCGTCGACTGCTGCATGTGGAAGAAGCCTTCCGTATGAGTCCTAGTCAGATGAATCCTAGCTGGATTCGTTAGGCCTCCAATTTAGTCGATGAGGTCTTGACGGATCTTTAGTCTGGACATTGAAAATGACCCTATCACATTTGATTGAGTTGGCGACACGTTCTGCAAGGCTGTAATTTCCGGCTGTACTGGAATAGTTTTGGAACACGGCTCCTTCTCGGCTTCAAGAACTAGAACCACGCTTGTCATCGGCGTCTGCACTGGGCTCAAAGAAAGATCTACAGGTGGCCTTAAGAGGGGTCTCAGGCCCCTCAGACTGAGATTGCTTTAGAACGATGGTGTCACCTTAACGGGAGTCGCCATGATCAAGGAGTTGAGGACATCCAGAAACTGCGAGAAATCCATTGCCTTTTCCGGATCCAAGTGCCCCAAGAGTTTATTCATCTCCTTTAGTACTCTCTCCATCTTGGCTTGGAATCAACCAAGATGGTCACCACTTTGGATTCGGTAACTTGCCCTTCCTTCATTAGTCGATCATTGAAGAGGTTGGACCACACTACGAGCTCTGCGGGCTGTGCGACCAATCCGGAAAGGTTCCAAACCAGTTGAAGCGTCTCTGTTTTCTTCTACCTCGCTACACTTAGGTGACCTAGCTCTCCTTCCATCCAATTGACCCGGGTTTGGAGATCATCCCGCTCCTTCTTTAGGTTTTGGATATGCTTGTCCTTCGCAAGCAATACTTCCGGATTTGGTCGTTTCTTGATCTCTTCTACGAGCCTATTCAGCTCCACCTTCACTTCGTCTATGATTTTGATCAACAAATCCAACATGTTGTCATGGAGATCCCTCGCCTGCCGCATCCAATTGAATCCGGCATTGAAGAACTTCAATGTTCTTTCGCCTTCCAAAACCAAAGTGGGCTCTCTTTCTTCCGGAATTGGAAGTTTTCCTCTCGACTCCGGATCAATCGACTTCCTCCGCTTGTCTCTACGCTCAACAAGTTCCGTCTTCTCTTCTGGATTGTCTTCCTCCTCGGATTTTAGATGATCCAATTCCACCTCATTTGTAAGGCTATACTGCAGGATGGTTGCTCCTGTGTTGTATGCTACCACTTCCTAAGCACTCAGAACTTCCCTCTGATTTATAAAGATGGAATAGGTAAGGGTTGATGAGGCTGTGCTTTCCCCTCGCTATATGTTTTGCCAAATTTGCTACCACTCCTGCAATGACTCTATCCCAATGTACCATCCTATCCTCCAAGGCACCAAAGATGGTGTTGGCTACGGTGACCGTAACCCGGGTTGGCTTTTTTAGATACAAGAGTGGAATTAGGAATTCCAACCCCCGTCTATGTCTATCATCCTTACATTCGCTAATCGCATTCCCCTCCTTGGCATTGGCCAAGCTCTGAAATTTTTTGCTCGCGTACTTGTCTGTCTAGGAGACTAATCCGGATCCGGTTTTCTTAAATGCATACACTTCCACCCATACATCTTCAATCCAGGCTATGGGTTGACCTCTCACTATCAACTTGTATTGATTTAGAATTCCCAAAATGAGTTTCTGAATCATTTCCTCACTCTTCAGATTCCATGGCCTCCATATCAGCCCGATACACCCTATACGCATTAGATCCTCTTCCAACTGCTTCCGGGCGTTTGGATCGGAAAGGATACTAGGATAGACCATCCGAGCTACAACCATAACCTTACGACTGCTCTCCGCCATTGTATATCGACACAACAATTTCTAACCCGGTGCAATTGGCACCAACCTCACCTTTCTCTCCCTGACACAAAGCTAACTCACCACTCTTTCGCTCTCTACTTGCACGCGCAAAATGTAGCGAAATAGAAAGAAAAGAAAGAAGGTGGCGGCGGGTTTATGTATCCGACGGTTGGTCGACAGTTCCCGGAGGAGAACAAGTAGGAAACCATTCCCATAACGATACCCTAGTTCCTAGCCTGGAACTCTAGGCCGTAGGTTTCCTCAATCCGGGTTCTATCCGGGTTCCGGATCCATTTTCTTTCCAGTTTCGGAACATTCGCAACAATTCTGGTAACTCGGAATTATCTATCAGATCATTATCCATAATTAAATGGATTTCTCTATTTGTTACCCCTCAAAAAATGAAAAATTTGATCTATTCTAATCCTATTCTAATTTATTTTTATACATTGTGAGTTTCTATACTCCCACACTAAAAACTAAATTTATTAATTGTGAAGCATAATTTTCATTAAAATGAGAGTTTTTTTGAGCTAGGGAGTCCTGCAATACATTTTGCTACTTGTAATAGTAGTCCTTTGACTCTTATAAGTGAAGATCATGTTATATTTGAACACCAAGTCATGATCTCTGCGGTTGGTTGTGAGGAGTTGTTTATCTCATCGGGGCGGTTTGGGTTCAATTCCTTTGAATTTGTATGAGTGCGTGAAAAAAATACATGACTAGGTGGGGCCGTGGGGCGAAGTGAGCTTTGCAGGCAAGAAAGTTGTAACAATCAATCAACCCCCTATCTAAAATGTGAAAGTACTTAACAAGTAATCAAAATATAAAAAGTGGATATACCCACTATTCTTTTGTTTCAAATTGAAGTAGAATTTCAAAAAATATAAACACAAAAATAAAAACAAAAAGAAAATGATTGAATAATAGAGAAAACAAAATAATATAATTTTATTTTCATATATTTATACTATATGTAAGTACAACTTCTTAGTAAATAAAGCACATATTACTAGAAATAGATATGCAAAAACAAACAATAATATAAAATCAATCAACTGAAACGTAATTCATCTACTCTAACATTAAAATACCATTTGTTGTAGGAAACATGACGACGTGCTACAACATTATTAAAAAATATGCTTCACATATGCTACACGTCTTTGGATATCAAGTGTATGATGCAAGACTCTTGTTGATGACTTCAATTTGAACAGACTGGATCTTGATCATGCAATGGACGGTGTCACTTCTTATGGAAGAACTCCACGTTGTCATTATGGCGTTTGTATGCTCCCAAATTGATGGCTCAATTTCTTCAACCTTCCATTGCAAACCTCTATCACTGTCCCATCTAGTGTAGTTGTCTTGAACATCCCGATTTCTTGATGTTGGACGGAAATATTGAATGAGAATGCAATTCGGTTTTTCAGGGTTACAATTTGGATCAGACAATGCCCTCGCAATCCAAACTAGCACCGTCTGCCGGTTGAACTGCAACAAGGTATCCATTGTAGAGATCGTGTCCTATCCTAAAAGATGATATTGGGCGACCAGACAACGGCCCAATGTAGGTGTCATCCTCTACAAACTCTTCACGATCCTTGCCGTCATCCCTCAATTGATCCACTTGTATCGCTCGTACACATGTTGTTGGTCAGAAACAACATTTTGTACTTCATCACAGGAATTCCATTAGAATCTAGGTAAAACTTCACTTGTTGTGGCCTCATGTGACCAATAAGAATATCACCACCGTCAATAAATGAACCTGCAATGAACCCCTTGAAATCAGGCACTTCATCGATTAGATGAGGGATAGTAGGCATGGATTCTACATCTATGAACGACTTCATAAGTGCAGGAACTGTAGGGAAGCTCTCCTTCTTCAAGCGCATGTTCTATCTCCCAAACAACACATCAATGTCATCATGCGTGTGACCAACAATCATGAAGTTCACATACACTTCATAAAAGATCTTGTTTGCAACATGTAGAGACCAAAAGCAATACACATATTGATTTTTGTTGTACCCGGTGGCATTGTCCATTTGCACATTCAAAATGGGTGGCAACGGTGTCGTTGAAACCAAGCTTATCGGTGGTGGGGGGAGCGATGCTTCACACATCTCTTTTCCCTTTAGTATTGCTTCAAACAAAGGTGTTGATGTTGCATTGACAAACAATGCCCTTGAAGAAGACTTTGGTAGTAGTTCAAGGTCACGCAACAACTTAGTCATTGAACCAATGGTATAATTTGAATCATATTTAAATAGATCCAAACCATAATGTGCATAACGGACATCAGCATGCCCATCCGCATTCATGCCCGTGATGGACACAAGCAACTTCATTAGGCCATCAAGTTCTTTACTTTTGTGTGAAAAGATAGGATAAACATTTTTTGCATGATCCATCTTCTCATGCATGATTGTGATACATTCATGTGGAGAACTTTGCGACCAATATCGATTTGCATAATAAATTTTCCTGTGAGCGCGAGCAATGGCGAGGTGTTTATCCAATCTCCTTGACCATAACATAGCATTTTGAGATCCTGCAAGAGCACTCTTTATAAGCTTCCGCATTTTGTCACAAACAACACATCGAGCAAAATTATCTCTAGGCTGCTTTACATTGTACTCTAGAAATCTAGTAGACCTGATCTTGCTCAAATTTGATGTAGATACCTCTTGCAATCCGAAAGCAACATGCCAGCATTGATCTCGTTGATTTTTGCCATTTGACCCTTCCATTGAAACGTAGCTGGCAAAATCTTCGAGACCACCTTCTACCCAGACTTCAGAGTCCGAGTACGATGTGGCATGTGATCCGCTTCTTTCCCCAAAATGTATTTCAAAGTAACAACCGCTTGTTCCATGTATTCCTTTGGCTTAAGTAGTTCCAAATTACTATGTTTTCTTGCTTCTCGACCATCTTTTAATGCGTATTTTATATAGCAATAGAATGTAGATTTCCGAAACCCCAGCAATATGCATCCATGCTTGCATACATACAACAATTTCATCAATAGTCACCATCCTTCTTCCTCGCGAATCATGATACATTTGTCTATGAACTTCAGTCTTCATGAAGGCTCTGGGCTTGAACGTTGAAT
Source organism: Antitrichia curtipendula (assembly GCA_951230915.1). NCBI lineage: Eukaryota > Viridiplantae > Streptophyta > Bryopsida > Hypnales > Leucodontaceae > Antitrichia > Antitrichia curtipendula. Next base: position 8,632,131 of record OX579633.1, on the reverse strand, counting down.
TTTGATACATCCGCTCACAAAAAGATCGAATTTTTTCTCTTGGAAACGGCTGAACACAATTCTTACTACAACAGGTTTTGCTAGACATTAAGTTGATGGAGTCTTAACTGAGAAGGTCCTTCATTTTGATACAAAACTCACGAGAAGGATTTCAAATACTACTTGTATACGACCGGCTGGACTTCGAAGACAGAGGGTTTTCACGACTAACTTGTAGTCGGTTGAAATTCTCCCTCACATCATAGTCATGCAGGCTTGCCCCACAATAGTGGACTAGCTTAATTGGCCATGCTACCAATGCACGTACTTGCTCTTGAGGGATGTCCGCTTCAGAATGAGTTTTGGAAATGTGCATCGCCACATGAGTATCTCCAAGAAGACCATTGGCACCAAGCACAAGATCCAAGTTTGCATTATGGCATATACCTTCACCAACAAGAATACTTGCATCATTATAGAGGATAACAACACTTGTATTCCAGAGCCACCTTGGAATTCCTTCACACTCGGGAATGTCAACATCCATTTCAACATGGTCCTCAGTATCATCGTCACCCCAATTTATATTCTCGAGAAGATCAACTGGGAAGCTCATTTCACCTGCACACGTGAGAATAAGGTAAATTGTTAGAACTATAAGCATTAAATGTGCAAATTCCGTACAAAGTACTAGATGTCAACATTTTAGGTCGAATTGACCTAACCATCAAAACCATCCAATGTGCATATTATAAAGGATAATGAACAACCCAAATCCAAAAATTCCTCTACATGATGATATTGATACCATAGCTAAACAAGAAGGCTACCAGATTACCTACAGCGTAGATCGTCTAATGTACGGTCTAGACAAGCATGATTCAGTACATCAAAGCAATAGAAATAACTACATTGATCCACTATAGGCAGGCTCAATCCAAATGCCAAGGCTACTTAATAAGTCATATTAGTCAAGTTAATGAACATATATGGCCCACCAGGTCCTCCAATTAGATAAACTCCAACAATCTTAAAGAGAAAGAGTCTATAAACCAAACAGACCTACAAACTTTAGGTCGAGTCGACCTAATTCAGTTTTTCAAATCTTAGTACAGATATTTGGGAAGGAGACACTCACGTAAAAACAAAAAATAAAAGAATTATTTCATTAAAACAATTAGAAAAATTCTCCTTGTAGAAATTATTGACATGAATTGATTCCAAAACTCATGTTGTCTTCACATTTAGGTTGAGTCAACCTAATGGCGTAAGATTGTTCACTTCACTTGACATCATACTCGATTACCATTTTCTTATTAGCAAAGCAACAGAGTCCGTAGGCTTCAGATGATACAAGAAAATGCTAAATGCTGGTAGATTTTCACTGTTTAGGTCGAGTTGACCTAAAGTCAGTTTTGAAGAGAAAGTCTTGAGGACAAACAATACCGGTCCCATTAGTGCTCAAACAAGATATCCTTTAGGTCAAATCGACCTAATCGTCCGATGATACAATGACATGTACCATATCCAAATATTAGGTCGAGTCGACCTAAAATATGTAACATAACTGGTGTATTACGATGTTGGTCGACTTGATTTTCTCCGTTAATTCAAGAATTACAAGAACGCAACTATCCAAATGTTACCTCTTGTTTTCGGAAAGTACGGTGATATAATCGGGTATTTTAGGTCTAAACTAGAGAATTCTTAAGCGTCGCAAGGGTCTGAACAATCTTGCGTACGATTCACATCATTGCTTAATACCACAACATCTAATCAATTTTGAACAAGACTGACAAAGATACAAATGGGAGGTGTAGCTAAGAGGACTTATGCATCTTCTGCGTAAACCTTGCACTGAAATTGAATGTGAGTTTTCCGTGTGCAACAGGATTCGCGCATGTTATACCTAGAGCTCGAAGCGCCTCAACGAACTACTGAACACAAGTCACCAACATTCCCTACTAAGCAATTTGCAACAAGCACTAAGCAATTCTTAACAAGGTAAGAAGTTAACCAAACATGCAAAGTGCAAGTAGAACGAAAAGAGCACTGCGTCCACAGAGTTGCAAACGCATTTCCAAAAGTATGAAAAGAGGAGTCATTGAAGCAAATGTCAATAGACTCTGAGCACTTCCTGGCGGGAATAGAGACGGCGGGAAGTACAGAGCTTGCATTCAAATTTTTAAATGTCAACCGGAAAGCAATGTTGTTCATTGAAATTCCTTGAGATAACTCTATTATTCATAAAGAAGAAGACAGGGGTAGTACGTGGCCTCCATTCTCCCACTGCCTTATTTAGGGCCGAAAGATCAATAGAACTCTACATTCTATTGGATTTGTTTTTTTTGGATTTGGAGATTGTTTCCAGAATTTTTTTTTTAATACCGATATGAAATCTTCATTGCCATTGCACTTTTTCAGATGATGACTTTAACAATTGCTATCAATAATTTTGTCGTTGTTTAAATGTCAACAACATCATTAATCCCTATACATGATGGACCCATGAACATTGATTTCAAGCCTCATTGTATGTCACTCAATTTACATGTCTACTTTACTTTAGGTAGAAAATTTTGATTCTTTTCTGGAAATTGATTTTTTTGAGAATTTTTGAAGAAAAAGTTAAAGAAAATCACATCAATAGGAAGTTATTTCAAAAATATTGAAAATTTCACTATGTGTGTATATTAAAATGAGAAACATTATGGTGTAAACTCAATTTCCGTGTCATTCTATAATTAGAAAAAATACACATTGAAAGTACATCCTAAGTTCAAACATTGCAATAAAACATCCAATATTAGGAATATTTTCAAAGTTCAAAATGGAGTTGGAACTAAAATACATGGCTTTCATTTTATTAGTTAGGCCCAAAGTCATAAAATACCATGTTTGTGGAGAAATTTCAGATTTAAAGCAAGGAGCAACAACTTTTTCAAATACATTAAAGTAGCATATTCTATGATCCGGTGAAAAAAAAATATACACAAGTTCGAAATACATCCCTCGTTTAGAGTCCATGGCCATTTCGTTCCAATGCTACTTGTTTGCACTTTAAAAGTCGATTCAAAAATTATAAAAATAATAAATACCTTGCAGTAATTTACAAAATCGAAGAACATTTAACTTAATCAACCAGTCATCAGAAAAATTCAAAAGATGTGGGAAAAAAATGCATATAAGTAGGAAATACTTCAAAATGAACACTTAGAGTCCATGGCCATTTCATTTCAATGCTATTTTCTTACACTCAATAAATGAGTCCAAAAATTATTGGACCCCTCCGACGTACTATTTTACTTTGAGACTCTAAGTATTAGTCTTTACACTCATCAAAATAAGGCTAAGTGGTTGGAAGAAAAATATACATACATGATGGAAATACATCCCTCGTTTAGGGTCTATGGCCATTTTGTTCCAATACTACTTCTTCGCACTACAAAAGTCAATTCAACAATTATAAAAATAATGAACCCCTTATAGTAAATAATTTACAAACTCCAAGAACAAGACCTCAACCCATATTTAACTAATTATGGACAATTACACCAAATATGGACAAATTCATACTCCATAATCACTTAAAAAAAACAAAACACGTGATTAAAATGATGGAAAAGTGTTGGCAGCCCACCGACATATTGTTGAGCTTGTCTAACAAAATGGATTCATGAAGGACAATTTGCTTCAAATAGAAATAGAAATAGTAAATAATTCAATTGCAAACGTGAAATTGTGATACCAGAAGAGTTGCCTATAACTGTGGAATCAAAACCAAGGCGGATCCCTAATACAAATCCTATAATACAAATCATATCACATTCAAATCCTAAACAGAAAACACAACGAAGCTAGCATACGAGCATGGAGCGGGAGCGTAGAGCGTAGAACATACAATCTTGAGCGTAGAGTATTGATTTTGAATGGATTAGAGAAAAATAAATTGCAAAATGATGGATGAGAGAATTTTGAAGATGCGGATGAAGAAAAAAACAACTGCAGTCTGTCCAAATGGAGGAAAATTGGATGATAAGTACATTGACTTTGGATGAGAAATTTGGATGAAAAGTACAATGATTGTTGATGAAAAAGTTGGATGAAAAGAATGATGACTATTGATGTGAAGTTGGATGAAAAATACTGAGTTTATGGATGAGAAAATTGGATGAAAAGAATGATGACTGTTGATGAAAAAAATGGATGAAAAGAATGATGACTGTTGATGTGAAGTTGGATGAAAAATACTGAGTTTAGGGATGAGAAAATTGGATGAAAAGAACGATGACTGTTGATGAAAAAAATGGATGAAAAGAATGATGGCAGTTGATGTGAAGTTGGATGAAAAATATTGAGATTTCGGATGAAAAAATTAGATGACTGTGAATGAAAGATGTAGTGACAATGGACAGAAAAGAGCGTGGATGCGCTTTAGACTTATGAATGCATGTGGCCCAAAAATGTAATGGTTGGGGATGGAGAATAGTGTGGATGTGGTGTAAAATAGGATGGACGTTGATGAAAAAGGATTGAATGCGCTTAAGGATATTGACTTCGGATGGAAAAAAGGGTGCATGTCGATGATGAAAATGGATGAATGTAGATGACAACTACAATGCCTATGGATGAAAATAGGATGGATATGGATGACAGAGAAGGATAATGCTGATGTGCAGAACAATGCCTAAAAAGTACAAGCTGTATAAAAAAGTGAGGTTGGATGCAGACAACGACATTGTCATTTAGCCCAACAAAAGGAAAGAAGTTCACTTCACATTGACTACAAACCTGGTTCATGGTTTTGGAAATAGAAAAGACTGAGGTCGGAAAAATGGGAACCCTATAATTGCAAGTGATGTGTGCATGACTATGCATTAATATGGTGGCTCCTATACCATGTTCGGCTTTACTAGCTATGTGCATGAAAGTATAAAATGTTCATTTGTAACTATATGTGCAGCCGTGAATCTAGGAACCTCAAAACTTACAGATTAGGAGGTAAGACCAAGACTGGATCATGCCACACTACACTTGGATCCTAAAAGAATGGAGGGACGAATATGAACCTATGATCGTGGACGTGGCACTGGATTACTGACGTTTCTCATATTCATAGTCGGATATGTAGTAGGCCTACGCCAGGGTTAGAAACTTATGGAAGTAGAGACATCTATAATGGTGGAAGTAAGTGCCTTGCGGATCCAAAATTACAGAGGATGATTCAGAAGATGATCAGGTGCATCCATAGCTTTATGATGTGGATGAACCCGAGCATCAATGTCGACCCTGACGTAAATAAAATAATCCAAAGGTCCTTGAAATAGGCTGTAGAATGAAAGAATTGCACACATAATGGTCTCAACCAATTCAGACATCAATGTGGTAGTGGCCCTTTTAGTCTCACTACACTTACTATAAAACAATTCAAGTACCATGAGGAACTTTGGTTACATTGCTTCCCTAACGACATTCCGCATTTGTCGAACTACCAGCTACAGAATGCTAATGCCCCGCAAAATCCCACTCTCTAGAATGTGTCTGATCTCATTAAAGCTGAAGCTTGGAGCATGAATGAAATCATCTACTTTTGCATCCAAGCGACAAATGACAACAAATAGGAAATACAAATGCTTGCAATTGGTCCATTGTCCTCTCTTCCCTAGTGCCTTAGTAGACATTTCTTTGAAATAAGGACATGAGCATTCCGGATATGACCCTATAGTCAGTATGTATTGCTGAATGTTAGGCTCAACACCAGAGTCCATTGTAACAATGCATCCAAACCCTGGATGGGGAATCAATGTTATTTGTCGTACAGCAGCCGTCAAGGTAATTGCAGAACCGCAATTGTTCGCTTGTTTCGTGGTAGGAGCAGTTGGGTTCCTCCGAATTTTCCTTCCAGACCTGGTGCTCGGATGCTGTGCTGGAAAATCAGGAACATTGATATCCGATAAATCGGTCGGTAAAGTGAATTCACCGAAAAGCCTGCGTGGTGACATTTCAAGGCGTTCGGGTAGACGGAAGCCAGCATTTTGAAGCTGCAGTATCTCCGCAGGCGTAAGATTTGTTCCTTTCAAGACTGGCCAAATGCAAGGCACATCGGGTTTAGACATTACCCATTTTCTCTTTGTACCTTTCACGCAGCACTCAATGTCGTCGTTGCAGAAGAAAAATTGTGTTCTTTCAATTCTTTTCTTTTGGTAACAATCCATGTCGCCAATGTAAGTTGGAGTAGCGGTTCCTTTGTTGCCTTGGACAATCTTTGCAACACATTTTTTCCTTGTTATAGCCTGCAAGGCAAAGCACGCCTTCGACGAAGTCTTTGGCAGTCTAGCAATATGCCACTTTGACTGATTGCATGAAGTCTCCTCGACGCTGAGTACTCGAAAGGACTGGGAAGTGGATGGCGCATTTACAGGGCCACCAGGATTATCCGACATTGTCCTTGTATCTTGTGGTGAGGCTTCTTCAATAACTGTATCAAGAGGAGTAGTTGATGTACTCGCCCTTGTTCTTCTCGTTCCCGTCCGAGGTCTGGAGAAATTGACTTTGTCTGGGCGATGTGACTCATGCTCAGACCCTAACGGCAGGTTTGGCGTCCGCCCTTGCGATCCAAAAACCTCCGCCCCGGGTAAGTGAGGATCCCTTTTGCAGTATTCACCAGCACCCGGGATAGTTTGCATTGCATCGTTTAGCTTTCTGGGATCCCCAGTGCGCTGCGCTACTCGGAGCTGCAAATCTGCCTTGCCTGGACCAGTTCCGGGGTTCTCACCCTTCAAAAATTGGTAATAGCGAACCATCTGCATAAATGCTCTTACATAATCATCAACCGTTGCAACGTATAGATCATTTCCTCGCTTGCCTGACTGTTGCTGCCATTTATTATGGATCGTCTCTGCCAAGTTGCAAGATGGCATCTCTGCCACCTCATGAGCAAGCAAATCCTATGGACAAAACATGATAACCAAGATTCAAAGACGATTTCAACAAATGCTGACATCATTATGCTTGTAGGTAGCAATTCACTAACGCCTACATTATACTTGGCGGTAGTACATGTCAAAGAAGTCAATGTCATTCTATGATGTCATTAAAAGCCAAACCAAAATTCCATATTAACATATTTGTACATGCACATCCAGAATACCTCAAACAAAGTAAGAATGAAATCAAGGGATAATCTTACGATCTGCATGAAGCCTCCCCACTGTCTGTAACGAAAGTGCCAGAAAGCGAGCCATAGCTGGAGGCGATGAATCCCAGCTTCGGTTGCCGCCCCGGATGAATGCCACCAACTTCGGATAGCATTGAACCGAATGTCTGCCACTGCTAACGAAGTCGCATCCTTATACTGCTTACAGAGTTTTCGATGCTGATCTTGAAGATCCGAACGAATGTCTGCTTTTGTATGCTTCTTCATGGATTGCGTCCAATGAAATAAACAAGTACGTTCTCGATTGACCATAGGTTGTGCGGGATCACCACCCCCGTAGACGATTCTCACTGCATTCCAGTTTGCCTGTGCGCAATCTGCCATAAAACCCTTGAAATAAGGCAAGGGAATTCCATGCCTTTCCATAACCGCATTCAAATTTGTCCAAAAAGAAATTTGTGCTGTAGTATCCTCTGATTGCATGTCACAGACAGCGATTGTCATGACCTTGCAGTAAATGGGATCGTATACATGACATCCTATAGTTGTCCAGTCTTTCACTCGTTTGACATGATCAAATATGATCCAAGAGTTTTGAAGGTCACCATCCTTTTGCTTTCGTTCCACCAGATCAACGCCACTTCCCGGTCCAACCTCTGACATTTTAAAAATGAAGACCTTGTCCAAATCCGAGCCCTGACCAGGAAACATGTTTTCTTGAACATAAGCCCAATTGCTGCAGCCGCGTAGCTTCAGAATGCTATCTATTACACCGAATCTCCTAAAATACTTGAAGGTGGTGACTTCGTTTCAAATGCTTGGCGAACTCATGAACTTGCACTTCTCTATAATTGGCACGAGTTCATCCATTCCAAGATTAATTGATGGTGCTCCCTTCGGCCGCAGAAGCATCCCTCCCAAAAATTCCTTGCTTGCTTCCAAAATAATAGAAGAGTTCGTCCCAGAAGGGTTCCTCTCCACTTGATCCGAAATGAGATTCCGAGTTCTCTCTTTCGATGCACGACAGTCTCCGTCTTTCATAGGATGATTATGAAATCCGAGGTGAACACACGCTCGCCGCGTCCCCGACATCCCAACTACGTAATATATCTTAGCAGAACAAGTAGCAATACATATGGGGACCTCACAACAAATTTTGCTTGAAATGGTAGAACCAGGAGGAGGGACAGGACCGACCTCAAAAGCTACAGGAGAACATCCATCCCATTCTGTTTCATTTGTGACTGCCACACGGTGCTTACGTGATAGATACTCGCAGTCGCCATTTCTACAACGAAGGTGCCCGACACAAGCTGATAACCGAAATGTCAACCCGTCTCCATTTTTTATGTTAGTCGTATGCAAGTTGGACCAAACGTGACCATCATAGCGTCTCTCCATCCCGCTTAGAAGCTTCGCCTGACTTTGCTGACCCGACTCTCCGAGCGCCGGTAACTCAAATATGATATTGCCATTAAACACTGGAGGGACAAAGTCGACTTGATGTACTGGAATCGAATCGTAATCTATCTTCTTCAACTGATTCCGTGACCCTTTCGTGTGGCACAACTTTCGAAGGCATGAAATAATGGATAAGCCCGATCCACTTGTAGAGGTATTCAGCAGCGTTGCATCAGGTACAGAAGATGGTGTTGCAACTGGACGGCAAGGAGACGGCATCTGTTTCTGAAGCTTGCGCGGCGGTGATAAGTCGTCTGATTCGTCACTGTCAACTAAAATAACATCAACTCCAGGCTCTATTTTCACTCGTGATGTAAGGGGCGTCTGATACGAACTAGTCGATGACAATTTCAGCGAAACCTCCCCATTAGACGAGTGACCACTAGCCAAGGGTAGGCCGTACACTACATATGAACCCGGCTTCAGATGCCATATGCTAGGGATCTGGTCTTGGATAGGCTCCTGGACTAGTGTATGGGACAGTTCTCCGATGGTACTATCAAAAATTTCCTCGTCAATGTGCATTGAGGTATCAGAAAGGCGAAAACGAATACTCAAACGCAATGCACATACGACCGCAAATCCCGTATCCCTAACTGGAAAAGATATCGGAACCGCATCTCCTAATGTCCGCACAAGTGCCATTGAATTGCGTAAACTGACATCACTCATTGGAAGTGCACAAGAGAAGTATCACTAAGCATATCAGTGAATGACACAAGAATCACAAACAAGAGCAAGAGATGGATCATTTGCAAAGGTTTGGACACTGAGAGAGTGGCCAAATTGAATCCGTTCCTAATAAAGGACGCCCAAGCTGATAAAGACCCCCACCTACTTAGTACCCGTCATTTGAAGGTGATCAATTTCTTCCAACCATAATGGTAGATAACGCAAATTACGGCAACTGACATAGAAAATCCAGGCATATACCCAACCGCCAATCCAACGAACATAATCAATAACGAAAAATAATTTATGAGAAAAGGTACCATTCATAATTCTGTTGCAAGAATACTTATACTTTAGAATACAAATACTAAATCCAAAAGTAATGCAATACAGTGTATACTTCCAAGTAAACCCGAACTATGAAGTCCAGCAACCACTGACAACCGTCAGGATATTGTCACTCCTATTCACTAAATATGTCCTCATAAAATACAGTCAATCGTATACGAAAGAATGTGAATGATTACTAAAATCTCATCGGAATAAGTGGTTGATCATTTACAACTCGCACAATACCACACCCATCTCAAATTAAATGCACGTTACACAACCAAAGCCGGCCCTCCAAGGGTGGTTAGCCACAGTACGTCCAATGCAAAAAGAATCTCTATAATGGAAGGATCCGAAATTAATCATTGTATCTCCAAGATCCATGACCACTGAATATATTGTAAATTATAAAACTCGTAGGACATTTGCAATAATCTCAGTAGCAAATCCTGAACGATCAAGGAGCAGTCTAAGTTGGCGTCATCCATAACCGTCACTATATTTGTAATCGTCACTTCCAAAGTGGATCTGAAGATGTAACACGAGAGTAATTTGGAATTCTAATTCTATTGCGAATCAGGTTCATCAGTTTGTGCTATCCATTAACACACAATATGTAAAGAACCCCAAAGTTGAATGGTCATGGGTAAGGGTACCCCTGGTCGAAGGATTTTGTGATAGTGAATTTCTTGAACTGAATTCCTCCAATATATTGAGCTTTACCTTCTAGAGGTGGTAGTTATATGTATTAATTAAAATGAATATGGAGTTTAGGTGGATGACACCCCGATCCCCTTAAACACCAGGTTCAACAGGTGGATGACACCCCGATCCCCCTGCCAATAAGGCCTCACCCATTGTTGGTGACGTCCCCCTTCTCGGCGGCTACCTAATCCGTCCAGTTCCAAGCAGCAGCTTATCGCTGAGATCTCCCACCCTCACCCGCCGAAGAAGAAGCACCTCGGTATGATTTGCCTGTGTGATATTTTCTCATTGTGTTGCTTGCTTCACTGCACTGTATGTTCATTCAAATTCTCATTTCCTTAGCCAATGCTCGCGGTTGTGTCCTCAAGATTTTTCAGGCTTCTATTTGGGTGGAGTGTTTGGCAGTTCGACATGGAGATTTAGCGACCAAACCTCAGGTCACGGCGAAACAAGCAAGGAACGGAGAACATAGAGTCTATACTGCGACCACCTCCAGTGGTAAGTTCTTCCATTTCCAAAATTAGGGTTTTAGCGCGAGTGATGAAGGAAATGAGTTATCTAGGCAGCCATGAGTGTGGATTGCAGCGGCGTGATAGGGGAGGGTGAATTTACAAATTCAATGTCAATGAGGGTTTGTCAACGACGTTGTGATTCTCCGGCTGTGCATACGGCTTGTGGTGCGCTTCCCAGTCTCGGGACCGAGAGGGCCACTGGGGGGGATGAGGCTATGCTTGGTGATCGCACCAAGTCTCCGACCACTTGTTGGTTGTGTCCTCGCAGTAATAATATCTGGACAAGGGAATCAACATTCTGATACTAGTCGAATTCCCGAGACCGATTTTGATTTAGCATGCCTGCCCTTGTATTTGAATTGGTTTCTCGGCTGTGCTTACGGCGTGTGGTTCCCCCCCCAGTCTCGGGACCGAGAGGGTCACACGAGGGGGTGACCCAATGCTCGGCAATCGTCTTAAGTCTCTGACCAGGTGTTTGTTGTGTCCTTGTAGTAATAAAATGTCAAGACTTAAATCACCCTTTTCGTATATGCCTCGTTCTCGAGAACAATTTCTCTTTCGCATGACTGCCTTGGTATTCAAATTGGTATCTCGGCTGTGCATACGGCGTAGGGTCAGCTCCCGAGTCTCGGGACCGAGAGGGTCACTTGAGCTCCTGAGGCTATGCTCGATGAACCCTCGAGTGACAGGCGGGCTGTTGGTTTCGTTCTCGTAGTACTTAACTATGTACAGGAGAGACGGCATTCAACTCGTATCCCTGTTTCCGAAATCACTTACATTATCTCTTGACTGCCTTGATATTCAAATTGGTTTCTCGGCTGTGTATACGGCGTGTGCTGTGCCTCCTAGTCTTGGGACCGAGATGCTCACAGTGGGGTGTGAGGCTATGCTCGGTGATCGCATGAAGTCTCCAACCGGTTGTCGGTTGTATCCTCGCAGTAATAAAATTTGGACAGGGGAATGAACATTCTGATACTAGCCTCGTTCTCGAGAATGATTTCGTTTTAGTATAACTGCCCATGTATTCATATTGGTTTCTTGGCTCTGCATATGGTTTAGGGTCAGCCCCCCAGTCTCGAGACCGAGAGGCTCACATGAAGGGGCAGCATGTGCTCGATGATCGCATTTAGTCTCCGACCACTTGTTGGCTGTGTTGAAGTAGTAGTAATATGTAGTGAACATAATCATCATTTTGATACTAGTCCCGTCTCAAGAACGATTTCCTTTTAGCATGATTGCCCTTGTATACATATTGGTTTAGCGGCTGTGCATACGGAGTAGGGTCACTCCACATGTCTCGGGACCGAGAGGCTCACACGGGGGTACAAGGCTATGCTCAGTGATCGCAACAAGTCTCCGATCAGTGCTCGGCTGTGTCCTCTTAGTACGAATATCATCACAGGAAAATCGACACGCTAATACATCTCTCGTTCCCGATATCGATTTCCTTTTCGCATGACTGCCTTTGTATTCATATTGGTTTCTCATCTTTGCATACGGCGTGTGTCGTGCCCCAGACTCTCGGGACCTAGAGACGGGTCGGGGGTCTTGAGTCTATGCTCGGTGATCGAATGTAGTCACTGAACAGGTGTTCATTTTGTCCTCACCGTAGTAGAATCTAGACAGGGAATCAACACTCTGACACTAGTCCCATAATCATGAACGATTTCAATTTCGGTAACCGCCCTTGTATTCTTATTGGTTTATACGGCTGTGCATACGGCTTAGGGTCAGCACACCAGTCTCGGGACCGAGAGGCTCGCTGGAGGGGTTGAGGCTATGCTCGATGACCACAACAAGTCTCCGACCAGTTGCCGGATGTGTCCTCGTAGTAATAGAATCTGGACAAGAAAATCAACGTTCTGATACTAGTCGCGCTCTCAAGAACAATTTAGTATAACCTCAACTGCCTTTGCATTCATATTGGATTATCGGCTGTGCATACGGCTTAGGGTCAACCCACCAGTCTCCGGGCCGAGAGGGCCACCTGGGGCGGAGAGGCTATGCTCGGTGACCCCACTAAGTCTCCGACCACTTGTTCACTGTATACTCGTAGTAATAAAATCTGGACAAGGGAATCATCATTCTGATACTAGTCCCGTTCTCGAGAACAATTTCATTTTACCTCGACTGCCTTCGTATTTGAATTGGATTCTCGTATGTGCATACGGCGGGTGGTCCCCCCCCAGTCTGGGGACCGAGAGACTCACATGAGGGTGTAAGGCTATGCTCGGTGATTGTCAGAAGTTTCCGACCAGTTGTCGATTGTGTTCTAGTAGTAATAAAATTTGGAGAATCGAGTCAACATTCTGATACTAGTCCCGTTCTCAAGAACGATTTCATTTTCGCATAACTGCCTTCATATTCAAATTGGTCTCTTGGCTATGTATACGGCGTGTGATGTGCCTCCAAGTCTCGGGACCAAGAGGCTCACAATGGGGGGAAAGGCTATGCTCGGTGATCGCAGCAAGTCTCCGACCAGTTGTCGGTTGTATCCTCGTAGTAGTAGAATCTGGACCCGGGAATTGACATTCTAATAAATGCTTGGCGTCCTCGAGAACGAATTGGTTTCCACAAGATTGCCATTCGTCTGTGCATACGGCCTAGGGTCAGCCCACCAGTCTCGGTACCGAGAGTGCCGCTGGCGGGGGTGAGGCTATGCTCGGTGGTCGCATTATGTCTTCGACCAAATGTTGGTTGGGTCCTCATAGGGGAAACTTAGTAGTGTGAGCAGAGAGTGGAGAGCGGAGAGCGGAGAGCGAAGTTTGCAAAGCAGAGAATCAAATTTTTGTAATCAATTTTGACCAAAAAAAGTGCCTATTACCGTGGAAGCTGGAGTTATTTTAAGCCAAATTTGTTGAAAATGTACTCCAATTCTGTGGAATTTCAAAAAATATTTGCCGAGATTTTTGGAAAGGTACCCCAATACCATGGATTTTCAAAAAATATTTGTCAAGATTTTGGAAATGCCCCCCATTTTGTGGAATTCTCACATCTAATTAAATTTAGTAACAAATAAAACCTTAAAGGCGTGGAACACTGAATTTTTAATGAATTTTTTTGTAAAATTGCTTTTCTATAGTGTAAAAATGCAATTAGGGCTGACGTCATCAAAAGAAGTTTACAATCAAACAAAAACCCAAGAAAAAGTACAAGGAGACTTGCAAGGATGCATGTAAATATAACTAAAATCCAACTCATATAAAATCCAAATCAATATAAAGCATAGGAATTTAGGTCACTAAATCCCAAAAGCCCCATCAACGGCTAGAACTACTACTATCCTCGCTCTGCTTAGCCTCTAGATCTATGTAATCCAAGACACGCTTATCAAAACTGCGTGCACGAGGAGGGGATGGTGATAGTGCTTCCGCAAATTGATGCGCAATCCCACTAGCATATGAAGGGAGCTCAAATGCCTTAGGAGGACTTGCAAACATGTCTGTAGTGAGGACATGAATCGGACTCTCCCTTGGAACTCTAAACAGTCAAGAAAAATAAACAAATAAGCAGAAAGAAGAAACAAAGAACGGAGAAGAAGAAACTGTAAACAAACAAAGAAAAATGCAAAAAACAAACTTACGCACAGAGGAAATCAAAGTTGCGCTTTGCCATCTTCTGAGGAGGTGGAGCAAAAACGGACCCTCGCGGTCGGGCAACCTGACGAGAAGTAGTCTCTGGAATAGGGTCTTGCATGGGGAGGAGGATGGCGTCGAAGATGTCCAAATCCGCCTCAAGAGCCACAATATGGCGTTGAAGTGCACGGCATGCAATAATGGAACCACCTAAAACATTTAGAACCAAATTGTGAGAAGTTGTAATACAAAAAAATAAAGTAGTGGGAAGAGGAAGATTGGAAATCAAAGAGGTTGAAAACAAACCTAGACCACATTGCCAATCCATCACAATGTCATCCTTGTCGGTGAGGGCAGAAAAAAGGATGGAATAAAACTCGTGACGTTTCTCACGAGCACCTCTCCAGGGCACGCCATTGTCCTTCATAGCCTGATTCTTTTCATCTGTGAAACTATTGAGCCAACCATCCCTCTGGAGGTTGTAATCCATCTTATCAAAAGTTGTATTCCGTACCTTAAGAACGGAGTTAATCCGAACTAACACTTTGATGAAGAACTTGCGAGTCTGAAAAGATGAACATAAATGTGTTAGTATCCATAAATCCACAAAACTCAACTGAATTTGAGGTAGAGGGAAAAAAACTTACTACTCCAGTAGGAACCATGGGCGACTGAAGGTCCAGGTCATTCGTGCCAAACCAATCTTCAGCCACGTAGAAGTTCATAGTGTGTGCCCAATTGTGGATATCCCTTGATATATCAGAATCAGCGGCATGACTGAAGACAAGAATGCCGTTGTCATGGAGGTTGGCATCTGCAAAGGCAAACAAAACCTCAAAATATGAAGTAGACCGCTTGTTCCAAGTTGGAACATCATCGAAGCAGGTAGAGATCCGTGGCACACGCAAGTTCTTGGGCACATCTGTAAAGAGAAGATCAATGCCCGTGTGAACCTTTTCCTTGGCATTGGATCGAGTACGACCTGCTCCAACCTACACAGAGAAACCGTTGTAAAAATTTAAAGAAGTAAGAGAAATTGAATCTTAGAATTAAGAATGAATGCAATGGAAAGAGAAATTGTATATAAACCTTAGTTAGGAACTCTTGAATGCGGGTGTAGGCTGAATGGCGAATCCCGTTCTTCATAAGGTGCTCAATGACATCCACTATGTCCACATTCTCAATCAGGGTGAGCGTAGAGGGCTTCTCTGAGGAAGTGGCTGAAGTATCTAGTGCAACTGCCTTCCGCTTTCGCGGCTCAGAGGGGATGGTGATGTCGCTTTGAGAAGGAGCGGGGGCCGGGTTGGCAGGAGCAATGGAAGGGGTGAAGGATGGAGCAGAGGAGGGAGCAGCGGAGGGACTTCCAGCGACTGCAGTGTCGGGGGCAGAAGGAGGTGCTGAAGCCTTGGAAACAGAGCGAAGGAACCTACGGGATTGAGAAGGCTGGGTACTTGCGGCTGTGCCAACTAACTTGCCCTTTCTGCCTTTGGACACGTTTACTGGCTTGGCCGCCTTCTCCTTCCCTTTCTCCGTCGTCTCCGTTGATAGAGGCTCCAAGTCAAAAGGATGATCAAGCACTGGAGTTGTAGCAATCAATGAAGAATGAAGTGCCACCTCAGAGAGGGGGATAAAACCTCTGGAACAATCGATATACCAACCACAAGCCTTAAGGTGGGGATCTAAGTACTTGGCAACCTGTGTCTCCGTATACATGAATTGGGTAGACTCCAAATTCACCCAATCTTCCAAATAAGGTGGTAGAAACGATGTAGAAATAGCTTGCTTGGGAACAAGCTCTTGGAAAATGTACCTAAAATACAAGGCAATGATTAGTAAGCGAAGGGTACAAAGAGGATAAGAATAGTAAAGAGAAGGTGTGAGATGGATGCAAACCTGTAAATCACACGTTGTACAATCTGGCGACCACCAAACTCATTTAGGTTAGAGGCTTTGAAGAATCTTGGATCTGCATTGTCGTCAAAGAATTGCTCGAAGGCCGTGTCCAACAGAAAGATCCTCCAGCGGTCAACAAACTCCGCAGGTCGTAATACACCCACGGAGACATCCCAATGAATGGGTCGAGCAAAGCTCGACTCCATGGAAGCAAACTCCTCCACCACAGCATGCTCTAGCTGCATTACCACAAGTAGAAAGTAAGAATCCCAAAGAATGGTACAAAACAAATTTAAAAAGGGAAGAGTAGTTAGAAAATAGACCTGAGCCCAGAAAGACGCTTTGTTTAGCCAAATGTTAAGAACCTTCTCCTTAAGAGGCACTATGGAGGGGAACTTATTACCGCCACGGATAGTAGGGGATGAATTCCACCACCGGAGCCAGGCCGTCTTGAAGCGAGGTTGGACATTAGCTGTGGCAATCTTATGGAGCTTTTCAATTGTCATGTCGGGGACAGTGTTGGTGGAGAAGTGCCAATCAATCTGGAGACAAGATGCATGGTTAAAAATATGAAAATAAATGTCAAAGTAGAATGCGACAAATTTGAATAAGAGAGGAGGGAGAGGATAACCTCATCAAAGAATGTTGGCTCGTGATGCGAGTTTGCTACGGCAACGTACTTCTCAAAGCTCTTTGTATGAATTGACTTTCTAGCCTTCTCTTCAGCTGAGGTCATGGCCTTCCAAATACCCACAGCAGTCCTCTGATTCACTGGTGTTGCATCCTTGTAAGCTAGAGCGGCAACATCCGCAGCAGCCGAGATTTCCCTCTGGTGAGTAGAAATGTTAGCCCATGCAAATTGCAAGAGTGACAACCAGTAAGAAGAGCAAATAGACGAAGGATTACCTTGTAGAGGAAGGAAACGAAGACGTCCATCGTAAGAGGATACCATGTGGGAACCTTCGACTTGGCGGTAGCACATGCCTGGTAATCGTCCTTGGAAATCAAGTCCGTAAATGCCTCTAAGGGCAAGGCACCAAAGGTGCGGATGTGAAGGAGTTTTGCTGGCACGCTAGACTTGACGTGGTCGTTCTCAGTTGACCTATGCAAAAGATTGGCAAGTGTAAAACAAACAGAAGTTGAAGGTGACAAAATCATGAAGAAACCAAAAAAGAGGGCAGAACTTACCAATTAACATCATTCATGGCGTTCATAAGAACACCACCGTTCTTTCGCGCATCCAAGGCAATGCAGTGTGGAGAAATATGCCAGGACTCCTCCATAGGATGGAACTTGTTAATATGGCGGTACCAAGCCGTGAGACGATGGTTGCCCTCCCAAACAAAGAGCATCTTGCCAACCATATGAGCAAGGTCATCATCTTACGCCATGAGTGAGTCGAACCGCTCACTAGCAGTCTTCCAGAGCGGATTCCACCCAGTGACGATATCCTCGGTGACATCGACAACCTCGTCCTTGTTGTTGTAGATTGACACATAAAGGACACGATCACCGTCACGGTAGCCAGTGACGAATTCATTCTCCAATTGTTGGACATCGACCTCGTTAATTGGGCGCACAAGAGGCAAGGCATGCATTCGGCAAAGGGGAATGCAAAGGCGGGACTTATTTGTGGGCCGAATTCGAAGGCGATTAATAACCGCAGTTGAGTCGGCCTTTTGCTGTGCTCGAAGTTGATTTTCTTCTATGTCCGAATCAGCCTTCTCCTCCGGTTCGGCATAACACAGTAGAGGAGTTGGAGACTACAACCAATACAAGGTTTATTATTGAGCATATCAAATACCAGAACAATTAAATAATCAAATACACAATGTTTATAAATGGAATTTGAGTACAATGTTCTAGATGCAAATGCATATAGAAAGCATAGCACGCTATTCAAAAGTGGATGTACATCAAAGAGCACTAATAATAAACAATGTGATGGATAGAGATCCATCACTGAACCAATGAGCAAACATGTGCAAAAACTAAATGGATATGATTCCAAACCAATTACCTCTTGCCCCCCAGTAGCAATGTCGTTGATCACTACTTCAGATGTTGGCATAGGTGGCTCCTGAGCTAAGACAGCTTGAGACAAAACAATCTCTAAGGGCTGCGAAACGTCCATCACTCCAGACTCCTACCAAAAGAAGGCATGAATTAGAACAAAGATACACACTAGTGAAGAACCCGGCGGAACCGCGGGGTTCATTAAGAGTGTTTCAAATGGCCTCAAAATGGAAATGAAAAACTAGTATTTTTCATTGAAATGGTAAAACAACTTCAGAAAAAGGTGAAATTACAAGAAGAAGTTGGAATTTCTGGATAGTCTTTGTAGTCCACTTAGGATTGGTCTACAATAGAACAAATAAGCACAAAACTGTTGAAAATGAACAAAAATACGCAAGATAGGGCAGCCCAAAGGAACCTCGCGGAAATGCAAGCTTCTTCAAAAAATAATCAAAATTCAGAAATGAATTACAAATGAAGAAAGGGCATGGCCTGCTGGAACCCTGCGGTTCTGCCGTGTTCCTTCAAATGGTGCCCGAGTCTATTGTGCATACAAATGAAACCCTAAGTGCAAAGAATCCTAAACTTTGTTTGCGGTTTAGGGTGGGAAGTAAGCTTGGTTGTCACTATGCGTGGCCAAATTAAACAACCCCGCGGATCCGCGAGGTTCCTCCAATTGATGCCTCAACCAACTATGCACATGATTGAACACATGAAACCCTAACTGCAAAGATTTTAAAAATTTCTTGCATTCAAAGAATTTTGCACTATAGCCCCTCAAAAGCTGTAATGTGGCGCTTGTTAGCAACCAGTAGTGCTCGGCCGATAGTAAGCACGGCCAACAATGGCACTTGTAAGCACCGTGCGGCCTAAAAATTGTGCGGCCAACAGTGTGCGCGGCTGAATTGGTTGAACCCCGCGGTTCCGCACCCTTTTCCTAAAACCCTAGCTGTGAGTCTTTGCAAAACTGCGCTTGTACAAAATTATAGCATGAAGGACGGCGGCTCAAAAAACACCCGCATGCAAGCTCAACCTGGACCGCACAACACAAATTTACAAAACAAAGAAGTTTGGACTAACCTCTAAAGCCGCACGGAAAACATCGCCGCTTGATTCCACAGCAACGCCACGTTTCTCCCCATCGCTCGCCATTGTTCTTCGTTCATAAAAAACGCCCTTCTTTGCCACTCGTCTCCTTTCTTCTACGTCGTCTCCCTTCTCTTCTTCTCCTTCCCGTCCATCCACTTCATCCATCTTCTCATCCTCTGTCTACAAAATAGCCAAAAATAGCAGTTTTTTCTTTAGAAATTTTACCAAAAACTTACTATATTTAGTAAATTTTTCTAAAACGGGGAGACGTCGAGACAGTTGGGGAATTTTTTTCTAAAACTAAGGGAAAATGGAGTTGACAGATCATAAGTTTGGCCACTTATTTATCCCTTTGTCACGGTCTCTATCCTAAGTGGACAAACTCATGATTTGTCAACTCCATTTATTTGACCCAAAATTGACTCTATTGTATTGTGACGGGGGGGCCGTCACAACACGACATGTCATGACGTCACGATAGACCACCCTACCTTCATCTCCATGCATAAGATCAAATGGATAAGAATTTGACTTCTATAAATAAAATTGAAGAAGGAGGACCGATGGGGGGAACCCGGCGGAACCGCGGGGTTTCCTCACCTCGCCCTCCACAACTCCAGTAACCCTAATGAACTCTATGTGTGACTAGTGCAAAGTCATGCAAAGCCTTAGATTTCAATTGCAGAGCCATGGATAGCACCCGTGGAGCCGCAAACTACAATTGTGAAGCGCATGAGGAATAGAAGCCCATGCGCAACAAAGGAAACCCGCACATTCATTGAAATTTAAAAAACCAATAATGCCATTGACTCATATAACAATGGAGTTTAACTTACCGTGTTGACAAAGTCCTCCTTTCTCTCTTCATTTGAATCAATTTGGTTTGAATTGGTACGCTGTTCGTTCTCGGCCATTGTTGGTGAGGGTGAACTTCTGTTCTTCGCTTCTTCCTGGATTGGCACAAGATTAAGAACCCGAATCATACACCTTGCCCTCCAAGAACCACCTACTTCCTCCTCAACTGGCTCGCTTAAATCTAAAGGTGTCCCTCGTCCCTCTATGCTCGATAGCTCCTTCTTTTTCAACTGGTTTCGCCTCTTCTGCTTCGAGTTGGTAAAAGTCGTGCCGCCTCTTCTTTTCTTGCGCTTCCGCACTGTATCAATCGTACAGACTATATTGTGGCCTGATTCCTTCATGTGTGTGTCTCGCCAACCCTACAATGCCCGCACACCACCCCTGTACTCTCACGACATCAAACGCCCCTCACAAAAGATGACCCTTCACTAAACTTTTTTTGGCTATATAATGCTACTGCATGCGGTTTAGGGTTTTCCATTGTCCAATAGCCGTACATTATAACATCGCCATTAAGAAGATATTAAACCAATTATAAACTAGGCTATTAAACGGTGTCCTCCAAAGAACAATTGGCGTCTGCAAGATTCTTTTCTAGATCGACCAGGCTCTTGATTACTCTGTTCCACTATTAATATGGCAACTATTCCAATTGTAGGGCAAGATTGTCTGTCATTGCAGGAAGTTCATTATCTATTTGTTGCCTCCGCTCTAATTCAAAGAATTGGTGTTCATCAATTCTACCTGACTATTACGGCTGCCTGCTTCAGATGATGCCAACGGCTTTACTAATGACTACGCCATCTACAATATTTCTAATTCCTTCTAATTCTTTGTTAGAATTGTAATTATTATGGGATCTATCAATAGTGAATGATCAATTATTCATAGATAATTCAAAATGCTTAAGCTCCGAGTTGCTCTTACGTATTGCCTCTCTTTGCAAACCGTCAATTTCTTCCTCATTGTTGGTCATCAAACTCTCCTTCTATCTATTTGCTTTTTTGTGGTCCTTCATGGCTTTGCCTTTTGTAGTCTATGCTTAGCTTTTCCTTCTCTTTGTCGATGGCTTCATCTTCTACTATTTTTGCAATGGCTGAGATGGCTGAGCTTCGTGCGCATGGCCTTGGAGTCTCCATTCTCGTTCCTATAGGTGAAGATGGATTTGCATCAATCTATGCCCTTCACCTTAGCATCAGATTCTCTTTGCAAGTGAATACCATTTGGATTGAACGTGAGATTTTTGATCCTGCTACATCTTTGCTTTCTGTAACCATGCGTGAAAATTCTAGGCTTGCTGAGAATGGATCAATGGTCTGGGAGCTGGGCACTGGCAAGTACAGGGTCTATGGGCTCACTGATTCTCAAATGGGGGTATCGAATGAAATCCTTACCCCACTCCGATCGTCTACTTACACGTTCAACACCCCTCCGGTAGTGAGAGTTAAGAGTGAGCCTGGTGTGCAACCAATCATTGATCTATCTGATTCCTCTGATGAAGATGCACTCACTTGCCCTACTCCTCTTCTAAATCCTATTTGTTTGTCCAAGACTCCCACGTTTGTCACCCCGTCTCCCTCGCGCCCTAAACCTTCAAATCCTCAAGTACCCTCTTCATCCAAACCTTCCAATTGCATTGTTCAATGTTTACGTAGACTAGGTTCTATGGCCGGTAGTAAAAACATCCTCAAGAAGTTAGATTACGATAGATTGAAAATTGAGGAAGTCAGTTACCTTCCCCCACGTTTTGATGGTACTCAAATGTTTGTCCTTCCTCCGGTTGGAGCCTCTTCTTCTCATACCAAAGCCAAATCCATGGAGGGCATGGACAAGCGGTATGATGGCCATGTCTGGACCAAGACTCAAACCACCAACATTAGCAACAACCTTGGTCTTGTGTTCCGCTCATCAATTTGCGTTGGCCACCTTCAGTGCCAGAATCAAAACTGTGACTACCTTCAACGTGCTCACCGAACCTCCACGGTGAACGATATCGACTTCCAAGGCTTTACCAAAGATCTCTTTGCCATTGGTGGTCCCCCGCCAACCACCTCCACTCTTGCATGCAGGATTTGCAAGGAGCCACCTATTTGCCTTGAACTTTGTAACGCTAAGATCTTCTATGTCCACAGCAAAGACTCTTCTCAGCGAGGTTGCATTCATATCGGCAACCATCGGCACCCTGTCAAGGTTGGTGATTGCAGAGATAGTCGCAAGCGCATCGATGCGCTTTTTGAGGAGCACGTTGAGAGGATGCCCCAAGCCACGCATAGCAAAATTGTCCTTGAAGCTAGCAAAGACCTTGTAGGTGAGTTCCTCCTTTGCAATGATAATAATGCACATCAACTTCTTTCATTAGAAGAACTAGAGCCCGTCTTTGATCGTTGCAAAGAATTGAATTCTCTTCACCTTCGTAATAAGGTTACGACCTTCAAGTACATGCGTAGATTAGGAGTCATGGATGGCATCGCTAAGCTTAGGGGAGTTAGCACTTGGGCCTACGTTCAGCGGAATCAGTTCCCAGGCCAAGGTGATGAAGCGGATAAAGTCTTTGTCTTCAAGATGTCCGAGGTTGGACCCGATAGTGGAGTCAATTTGGTTTGTCACATGCAACCAGGCGGAGATCTTGAGCATGCGTGGATCATGTTTGACCATGTCAAGCGCGTCTCCAAATGGACCACCATGGCCTGCCATGTCTACGATGGGACGTACCAACGCATCATGACCATTGCTTGTTGTGACTTCCAATCTGAAGACAAAGATGCTCAAGTGCTTTTCTGGCATAACCTCAATCATGTCATGGCTCGGCACGGAATCCCGAAGCCATACTTCAAAGGATTCATGGCGGATAGTGCACAAGCCAACTGGAATGCCTTGCGCATCGTCTATGGCTCCGGAGATCCCAAGGTTCCAATCGAAGGGCGTGAGAGGACGTGCTACTTCCACTGGACCCAATCCTTGGAGAAGCACACCAAGCTATATATCAAGCACGACTTGCAAGACCAACACAAGCGTCTTTGCCTCCAGTACCGCGACGCCTCGTCTATGTTGGAGGCAGACACGAGGTACCTTGCTATCAAAGCATGGTGGGCATCATCAAATTGCACCTCTGAGGATGGACTAAGGCATCTTCAGCTCTGGCTAGCCATTTGGCACTTCCGCTATCGACAATGGGGTGGCTTCATGGAACTGGTATGTTTGTTGACTTATCACTTGACGTTTTCATCTTCACTTCTTTCCTAACCTTAACAGTTTCTTATACAACCTTTCTTTTGTGTAGGAGAAAATCATGATGGCCGAGGAGTTTGCAGAGATGCCTAATTGCAACCTTGCCGAATCCATTCACAACAAATGGCTTCAAGCGTCCGGCAACAAGGGTGGCGATCTCTATGTGGCAACTGTAGATGATTATGTTCGAGCATTCCTCCAAGTTGTGGCTTACCATCAATTTCTAAAAGGTGGCGTTGGCGGAGATGGCCCTAGCAAAGAAGAACTCAAGCTTAGATGCGCTCAACGTCGGGCTCAACGAACTGGCGACCCAATGGTGCTGCAAAAGGTTCTTCTTGACATGCCCGGCGGTGACAGATTCTGCACACGCAATCCACACCTCGAAGGCAGCGAGGTCTTCGGATCACAAAAGCGCAAACCTAACACTCCTATTAGAGCCGATGAAGATTCTCACCGCCCCGACACAGTCAATTTCTCTCGCCCGCATGTTAGTCACAGAAATACAAGATCTCATCCTACACCTCTACCTACAATTGTTGAGGAATCCTCCCCGTCTGTGCAGGAGGTGGCGCCTCTTTCACCCACTGGATTGGATGTCCGTCGCATTACAGCTGTTCAAGAATCTAAAGTTGACGAGAAGTTGTGGCATATTGCTCGCCTTCCTTGTAATTCCGAAAAGTCTTGTTGGGCTATGCATGCTGTCACTAAGAAGAAATGTACTGCCAAAATCGTCCCCAACGGCAGGAGCACCCCTGCTCCAACCTACTCCGGATTCTGGAACCATTACTCATTCACAAGACCAAGATCCGAGAAGTTTTTCTTCTGCTCGGATGACATTGAGCGTTGTGTGAAGGGCTCACGTCGCAAGTGGGTGGACAATTTCTCTGCAAACCAGGAGAGACCTCCAATTCCTCCCGTGTGGCCTGTGAAGCTTGGCACTAACCTCACTCGCCCGGAGATCTTGAAGCTTGAGAATGCCGGCTTCCAATTGCCACAAAAAGAGCGCATTACTCCAACACGCCTATTCAACAACTCTGCTCCTCCCCTTGACCTCTCCGGTGTGGATGTTCCACCGAATCCTGACCTTTACCCTGTTTCAAGGCAATCTAAGATTACGCGACGCTCCACCCACGTACCATCAGCAAAGCAGATGCAAATGGTCACATCCGCTCATGCAATGCAAGGAACCATCTTGAAGGTAACAATGATTCCTCGTCCTGGATTTGGGTGTGTTATCAGTTTGCAGTCCAAACCTGCTCCAACACAATCAATTTATCAACTTACAGTGAGCTCCCTCCCTGATTGCACTTGCCCGGCCTTCAAAGACATGATTACCAAGTTTGGCCGCAAGCGAAATTTGTTTTTACATTGTAAGCATTTGTACTTTTTGTTTGTCAAGGTCTCTAAGTTAGATCCAGAAGTGAACTTGTTCATTCATGCCCCAACCTTTAGCTTCAATGAGGTTAAATTCATTCTTGAAGGGGGCCTCTTGACACATTCTACCATCTAGACTCAATGCCGGCCTAGGATTACTTTATCTTCTTATGAATATAGTCATTTGTTGACCTCATATGTACTTGCTATTTACTCCCTTGAGAAACAAAATGTCGTGTTTTAAGATTTTTATTCACCGCAAGTCATTGCATTACAATAATTGCACAATAATTGCACCACCATGTGTTTTTCACATTTTCTCACTATACATGCTAACCCGTAAACCTTCCAAATGCACCAATCTCTTTGATTTCTTCTTGACTTCATCTTCCACATGAATTCAATTTTATGTTTTCCAAGTCTCTAATTAAATCACAAGTTTACGAATTCAGACCTTCATTGTGTTTTAGGCCATCAATTTCTATGGTGATAAGTCACAAAAATTAATTATTTAGCATTTCTTGGATCTTAAACTAAATCAAAAGTTTGGAAATTTAGAAATTTTAGGCGCCCATTGATTTTTTTTGCCCTCTAATTCCACGGTAATAGGTCATAAAATTTTACTGTTTTCAAGAAAATCTTGAATATTCTTTAGAATATTCGCATCTGTCAATAATAAAATCTAAAAATAATAAAAAAATATATATATATTTTTTTTTTGGCTATTCTTTGCTCTCCGCTCTCTGCTCACCGCTCTCCGCTCTTTGCTCACCGCTCACATAGCAGTGTCGTCCGTCCTCGTAGTAATAAAATACGGAGAACATAATCAACATTCTGCTACTAGTCCCGTTCCCATGAACGATTTCATTTTAGCATGACTGCCTTTGTATTCATATTGATTTCTCGGCTGTGCATACGGCTTAGGGTCAGCCCCCCAGTCTCGGCACCGATAGGCTCACATGAGGGGGTGAGGCAATGCTCGGTGATTTCGTTAGGTCTCCGACCTCTTGTCCGTTGTGGCCTCGTAGTAATAGAATCTGGACAAGGTCATTGACATTCTGATACTACGCAATGTTCTCGAGAACGATTTTGTTTTAGCATGACTGCCCTTGTAGTCATATTGGTTTCGCGGCTGTGCATACGGCGTGTGGTTCCCCCCCCACTCTCGGGACCGAGAGGCTCAAACGAGGGGGTGACCCTATGCTCGGCAATCGTCATAAGTCCCCGACCAGGTGTTCGTTGTGTTCTCGTAGGAATAAAATGTGGAGAAATATATCACCATTCTCGTACATGCCTCGTTCTCGAGAACAATTATATATTCGCATGACTGCCTTGATACTCAAATTGGTATATCGGCTGTGCATATGGCTTAGGGTCAGCTCACCAGTCTCGGGACCGAGAGGGCCTCTGGAGGTACTGAGGCTATGTTCATTGATTCCTTGAGTGACAGGCCAGCCTATGCATTCGTCCTCATAGTACTGAACATTGTCCAGGAGAGTCGGCATTCTATTAGTAGCCCTGGTTTCAGAAGCACTTAGATCTTCTCATGACTGCCTTTGCACTCATAATGGATTCTTGGCTGTGCATACGGCATAGGGTCAGCCCACCAGTCTCGGGACCGAGAGAGCCACTAGGGGGGGTGAGGCTATGCTCGGTGATCGCACTAAGTACCCGACCACTTGTTCGTTCTGTCCACATAGTAATAAAATCTAGACAAGGGAATCAACATTCTGATACTAGTCGCACTCACAAGAACGATTTCGATTTACCTCAACTGCCTTCGCATTCATATTGGATTCTCGTCTGTGCATACGGCTTAGGGTCAACCCACCAGTCTCGGGACCGAGAGTGCTACCTGGGGGGCAGAGGCTATGCTCGGTGACCCCACTAAGTCTCCGACCCCATATTCGTTGTGTCCTCGTAGTAATATGATCTAAAAGGGAATGATCATTCTGATACTAGACCCGCTCTCGAGGACGATTTTGTTTTAGCATGACTGCCCTTGTCTTCTTATTGGTTTCTCGGCTGTGCATACGGCGTCTGGTTCCGCCCCCAGTCTTGGCACCGAGAGCCTCTCACGACGGGGCGACCGTATGCTCGGCAATCGTCTTAAGTCCCCGACCAGGTCTTTGTTGTGTCCTCGTAGGAATAAAATGTGGAGAAATAAATCACCATTCTTCTACATGCCTCATAACCGAGAACAATTTTATTTTCGCATGACTGCCTTGATATTCAAATTGGTATCTCGGCTGTGCATAAGGCTTAGGGTCAGCTCACCAGTCTCGGGACCGAGAGGGCCGCTAGAGGTCCTAAGGCTATGCTCAGTGATCCCTTGAGTGACAGGCCAGCTGTTGCATTCGTCCTCTTAGTACTGAATTCTGTACAGGAGAGTCGGCATTCTATTAGTAGCCCTGTTTCGGAAGCACTTAGATTTTCTCGTAACTGCCCTTGCATTCATATTGGATTCTCAACTGTGCATACGGCTTAGGGTCAACCCACCACTCTCGGGACCAAGAGGCCCATAGGGGGGTGTACGGCTTTGCTCGGTGATCGTCACAAGTCAAAGACCAGGTGTTCTTTGTGTTCTTGTAGTAGTAGAATCTGAACAGGGAGTCAACACTCTGATACTAGTCTCGTTCTCGAGAACAATTTCTGTTTGGCATGACTGCCTTGATATTCAAATTGGTTTCATGGTTATGCATAAGGCGTGTGCTGTGCCTCCTAGTCTCGAGACCGAGAGGCTCACTCTGGGGTGTGAGTCTATGCTCTTTGTTCGCATTAAGTCAACGATTGGTTGTCGGTTGTATCCTCGTAGTAATAAAATCTGGACAAGGGAATTGACATTCTATTACCTGTCTCGTCCTCGAGAACCATTTCATTTTCATTTGACTGGCTTTGTGTTCATATTGGTTTCTCGTCTGTGCATGCGGAGTGTGTTGTGCCCCCCTGTCTCGGGACCGAGACTACCGCAAGGGGTCTTGAGGCTATGCTCGGTTATCGAAAGAAGTCATTGACCAGGTGTTGGTCTTGTCCTCTTGGTAGTAGAATTTGGACAGGGAATAAACATTCTGATACTAGTCTCGTTCTCGAGAACAATTTTGTTTTCGCATGATTGCCTTGATATTCAAATTGGTTTCTTGTCTGTGCATACGGCTTTGGGTCAGCCCCCCAGTCTCGGGACCGAGAGGGCTACCGGAGGTCCTGAGGCTATGCTCGGTGATCGCAAAAAGTCTCCGACCAGTTGTCGGTTGTATCCTCGTAGTAATAAAATCTGGACAAGGTCATTGACATTCTAATACATGTCTCGTCCTCAAGAACGATTTCGTTTTCGCATGACTGCCTTTGTATTCATATTGGTTTGTCGGCTGTGCATACGGCGTGTGTTGTACCCCCTAGTCTCGGGACCGAGAGACCCGCAAGGGGTCTTGAGTCTATGCTCGGTGATCTAAAGAAGTCACTGACCAGGTGTTGGTCTTGTCCTCTTCGTAGTAGAATCTGGACAGGGAATAAACATTCTGATACATGTCTCGTTTCGGATACGATTTCCTTTTCGCATGACTGCCTTGGTATTCATATTGGTTTCTCGTCTGTGCATACGACCTTGCGTCCGCCCCCCAGTCTCGGGACCGAGAGGGCCACTGGAGGTCCTGAGCTATGCTTGGTGATTGTAACCAGTCACAGACCAGGTGTTCGTTGTGTCCTCTTAGTACTAATTGGTGGACAGGGTATTCGGCATTCAATTAATAGTCTTGTTGACGGGAGGTCTTCCATTTTCGGGTGACTGCCTTATTACGCGTGTTGGGTTCTCGACTGTGCATACGGTTTAGGGTGTGGCCCCCAGTCTCGGGACCGAGAGGGTCATTCATGAGTCTCAACTTATGCTCGGTGATGCCAACCTGTGGTCAAGCGTGTGTTCATGAAACCACTTAGTACTAAATTCAGAACAGGATTGTCCATACAGATTGAGAGTGGTGCTGGACATGGAGGTCAACCCAATGACGATCCAGGAGGCCAGGAGACTGCTATTCAAGGGGAGGCTGACGATCCTCATCTACTTATTCAACAAGAAGCTATCTCGCAAGCAGCTTCCGTCGACTTGCTGATCCCACCTCCAGTCCCGGGACAAATGGTAGGCGACCTAGTGAACCTCGATCCAGGAATTGTAGTCAACTATGACCGTCTCGATATTGACGCTGTTTGGTCTACACTTGATTCAGCTTGTAGTTCGTCGGGGAGTTGTTCACTAGCCTTGTCAACATCAGAGTCCAGTTTCGAGTATTGCACTTGTGACAGAGAGGGTGTAGACTCCCATGTCATGTCTGATGATGATATCTTCATATTATGTTGCGGGATATATAGATCCCTGTCCCAGCCTTGCCTTTGCTCCACTTCCTAGGATCATTTGGATTGATGACAAATTACAGTAAATGACTTGACCGACTATGAACAGGGCTCATTTTTGTTGTGCTATGCTCCACAATCGAGGCATTGCAACTTTAATGAATGAACTGTGAATTTGTGTTATCTATTTTGATTGTTGGATTTTTCACTAGGACCAGGGGAAATGGATCCGTCCTGCTCGGGAGGTGGAGGTTGTATCCAATGATCAAGGTGCCCATGAGCTCGACATCGAGGGAGATGATTCGGAAGACGATCACATCCCTGGAGTAGAAGCAGGATTTAAAGAAGAGGACATTCGTCAGATTCAAACATTCGACACAGTTACAGTCATTAACAGTTTGAAGATGACATCTGATGAGAATTCCCGCATGAAGATACCTCTGTGTAGGTTGGTACCAATGCCCATGGTGCGCCCGACGCTTTCGTGTGACTTGACTCACCTTGACAACCTGTTCTCACGCGGTTATGATGAAGGGGCACGAGTATTCTATGTGTCATACTCTGATGAGACAGGGAACACGGCAATCTTTAGTGACGCCGAGAAGAAGAAGTGGGGACCAATATGGAACTCAGTTAATGACTCATTCAACGCGCGGCTACTCTCAGTTTCTTCTGTAAAGCATTTGGTGGATTACAAGTTCTTCGTCTGCGACGGAAATCACAGACGAATTGCTTGGATGAACCACATTCAAAGGCTGCATAGCCATGATCCCGCATGGCATGTATGCGTGGACTCCATTGTCCTTGACACTACAGACCGCATTGGGGTGGCAATGCAGGCGATGCATGACATCAATATGTAAGAGAATCGAATCAATCATTCATGTACTCAGATTGGTGTAGCAACATTGATATTCTCTTATTGGTTACATTTCTTTGTGTTTTATCTGTTACTTACGCTCTACATCATGTGGATGGATAGGCACACAGAGAACTCCCACGTAAAAACCAATCTCGTGCATACCCTCTACCGGGTTCAGAAGTACGGAGTTATGGACCTCAATAAGTTCCAGGAGTTATTGACAGAGGATGAGGTAAAGATATGCAAGACGCACACGCAGACGACCTGGTATACTATGCCGTTACTTATATTCACTGGATTCATTTTTAAGGTACGCAGTATCCTTCTATTAGCTTTTGTATTTTTCATTTCGTGAAGGCTTCATCTTGACCCTACAAATTCTTACCAAATAGATACTCATTCTTGCCTGCCACGTTGCCATCCAGCAAGAGATTAGTGCCGCTGCTGATGTAGCGATTCGCAAACTGAAGGAAGACAATCAAGAGGTCGAAGTCTCCAGGGAGGCAATTGCAGCGACTATGAGAGGTGCAATTAAGGACTCAACCGATCGGCATTACAAGAAGCTTTCAAAAATTGTCGCGGTTGCTAATCCGGCGCTTACCCCTGACTGGTTGAAGGAGGTATGTGATTGGTAATTCTCTCGTCCTCGTTTTATATTTTAATCTCATTCTCAGTTGTTGATGTCATTTGCCTCTGTTCTCTTGCAGATAGAGAGGCACTGGAGCCAGAATGCAGTTCCTGAGTTGACTCTGGAGAAGTTGCAGATGATTGCGACCGCCACCGTGGACCCGAGACATAAGGTCAAATGGCTCAGGTGGATGAACGCCAGCACTCACACCAGAGAAGTTAGACGATTCCCCACACGTCCTGTCAATGAAGAAAAGTTGGGCCTCTTTCTGGCGAAGGCTTCTTACTGCGTGGAAGTGAGTTTCTTTCCTTATTTTTGTATCTACTGTCGACATACAACCTGCCTGTGATCTTATTACACTATCGTACATCAGATTGCCAGTGAATGCAGATTTCCTATAATATGCCTATTCTGATTTTCACATTGGGTTATCAGCTAGAGGAGGCAGCAGCAGAGATGTTTGAGTCCATCACTCAGACTGATAGCATTCCAATCAACATGGACGTTCCTGGTGAGCCGGAGTCAATTGCAGATTACTTGGAGGCGTGGCGAATGAAGCTCTGGAATCAAGCCTACACTGGGGTATTCAAGGGCACCGATGCTTTCAAGAAATCAGACAACTTTCTGTTATACAGGGGAACCCAACTGACAGTGAAGAGATTGATATACAGGTACTACTCTGAGTCTCTAAACCAGTAGTTACTGTGGTTTGATTCGTACGTGTTGTTTTTTATCCATCGAGTATTGATTTTCTCTATGTGGATTCGTATTGTTGATAAACTGATTATAACCATTATTAGTGTGCTTCTGAATTAGAGCAGCTTCATATTACCTATCTATTCACAAACTAATGGACGTATCTCATGATGAGTGCAGATATTTCAAGTTCGAGTTGTATGAGAAGAAAGCCATCAAGAAAGAGCACTTGCCCCCATTTCTCACTACCTGGTTGGACCGGTCGTCAACCGATTGTATGTTCTCTACCACACAGTTGCAGAAATGGACAAGTCCTCATTTGCAGACATGTCCTTGGTATCTTGAGTGTAACTTCGGCGTTACACCGCCAGAGGAGGAGGCTCTCTTTCAGACCCTCAAGGATTCCATGGTAACTAACGCAGAGTTTGACGAGTTCGCCGGTTTGGATCCTGAGGCCAAGGCCAAGGCAATCAAAAAGCGCGAGATTTCTGACAGGAAGAAGGTGGATAAACTGGAAGAGGCCAAGAAGAAATCTGAGGAAAACAAGAAGAAGGCCAAGGGACACAAGAAGAAGCGTCAACTTGATAAAGAGCAAGAGAAGGACAAGAAGAAGCGTCGGTTACAAAAGGATGAGACCCCAGCGGCCGAACCAGCTACAAGTGCAGCGGATGTGAACATTTTGTCATCCGGATTCTCCCTTACACAGGAGCGTTTGGTACAGGGTATGACACCGACGGCTAAGAATGTGAACCCCGTGCCTGATATCGACGAATGCGTATTGAACATGGCACTAGGAGGTCTTGAGATGGGATCAAAGGCCTTCCAGGACGTTGAGGCCTTCTTAGCTATGGTAATATTTTCAAAACTTGATTGTAACTTGATTGTGAATTTTTTTGTAACACAATCATGATTTCTCTATCGACGTAGCTATGACAAATCACTAGTTTAGAGCTCACCCTTCAAGATAAATGTACTGTTCTAATTCAGTCTTCAATGCTCGATGAATGCAGCACTCTAGTGACAAGGACCGCTCCTTTAACGGAATCACTGGAACGGAGGCAGCTGTGGACTTCATGTTTGTTGATGTGCCGGAGGGACTCCATGTTCCTACCATCTCATGTGCACCTGATCCAGTCCCCAAGTGGAATGACTTCCGATCGGACTACTTAGTTCCTGTATTTGATTTCGCTCATCAATACCTCCATGACAGTGGCGCACTTTTCTTGATTTACCCCGCGTCCTCTACTACACACCGAAGCCACGTTCTGGGATGCTGCCAGGAATACGATTTCCGCATTTTGGAGACATATTTTGGAATTAATCATCTCCACTTGACATCAGCCGCAGACCCAAAGAAAACGGTAACCTTTCTTAAATTGACTTCAATGTATATTACTAAATTCTACACCACTATCCAAGATATTAACATCATTTTTATTGCAGACTCAGAGGTTCTCGATCTCTCTACTTGTGAGAAAGTCAGGGCCAAAGACCAGGTTGGACTTCCCGTTCCAATTTGTCCCGTCCCAGGACAAGGTGGGAGTGAACCTTGCTATGGACGACATCCTCCGCAACTTGGTTTTCAAAGAGGATGTGACAATGAATGGTGACATGCCATGGCGTGGTCCGCGGGAAAAGGGATGCGAGTTCATGCAGATGCTCATTGAGGCTGCGACTGCACCAGGGGACGTTGTTGTTGACTGTACGGCTTCCACAGGTTTGATTCTACTATTGACAATGATATTGGTAACCGCAATGTACAAATTTCTTTTGAATGTAAACTTGATCTTTGCTTTGCTTGTTATGCAGGTTCCTCCATTCGAGCTTGCCGTGCTACGCAACGTCATATACTAGGTTTTGAGGAAGATAAGGACATCTTTGATGCCCTTATTGCTCCGATACTCCAGAAGGCTGTGATTCTTGAGTCGGAGCTTGCAATGCCCGATCCTGAACTTGGAGACGGGGATGATGAGGAAGTCATCATCCAAAAGGTCTAGAAGACACTCCGATTCAGTAAGTAAGTCGGCTTGAAAACTCAGTGGTTTGGACATGTTGCATTTGTCCTCACTGAAGGTCTTCTAACATGTTGTGTCTCATTCTTGTAGGCAAGGCCAAGAAGTGACATCTGCCAAGAATGTCCCTTTTTTTGCTTATCCACTTTTTTTCCCAAGCCCACCGAAACCCTTTGTGCTCCCTCCGAATGCAAGGGCTTCATCTCAGGATCTTGGTGCATGTCAAGTGCGGTCACATTCAAGGGCCCGACTCGTGAATCCTCGGATTCTAGAGTTTGTAGATGATGTTGCATACGAATCAGATGTGCAGACTTCTGATAGTGAGGGCAGTTCCTCTTCCGCACTTTAGCAGACACAAAGCTTTATGAAAGGCTACCGTACGCTTCTCATTGTAGCATTCAGCTTACTATATTATTATGGTATTGCATACTAGCATCTATTTACTTCTACGGTGGTCATATGAGAATCTCTAATTAGACTTTAATTGTGCACATCAATTTCTCATTCTTTCACTAGCCTTTCAGTTCGGATGCCATGTTCGCATGGCAGAGTGGTCTGCTTTGCCAACCTCGTCTGTCGACAACAATGGGAAGCATTGCCTGCCACACGTGTCTATTAACCCGATCTGCCCTTCCTTCTTTGCTTGTCGGTTCTATAATGCTATAGTGCCAGCAACGCGGGGCTCTGAGGACAGACTGCGTTGTCTGCCATAACGTTTGACGTTCACTGCTATTGGCCTTGCTTGAGCTGTCGGGCGAGCAGACAGGACTGCCCTACGTAAGATGCTTGCCGGCCACGGTGGTCTGCAATGCCTATAACCGCGTGGCTGTCTGTTGTAGCGTCCCACCGTGCCCTCTGGAACAAAGCACGGCGCCTTGTTTGTCCTCGCATTTGTGTGCAGAGGAAATGGCCGCCGGCCATGGGCCGGCGCGGGGTATTTTGTCTAACACGCGAGTGTATTGGGAGCGGGAGCCGTTTTATAGCTACTTTCCACACTTTTGTTGTGCACATTAGTATAGGAGATACTGGGCATGCCATGTTAGATGATTAGTATGTGAAGATTCTCGAGCAATGCTCCTAGCATTGCAGAATCCGATTACCCTCTTTGTGTCAGTTGTCATGCATTTTTCTCAGCCATGTTGTGTAGTTGTCTACTAACCGCATTGAAGTTCTGCATTTTGAACCCATTGATTAATCATTACTAGCAAAGTCTTAGTCTTCTTGGCTAAAGAGTAGCCTTCCCTCTGACTTGTTGGTCTTTAGATTAAACGTGCACAAAATTCATTAGTTCAATTGTATTAGTGGGCGATTACATTTCTGGCGTGAAGAAAGTGCATGCGGACTGCCAAGTAGTGGGTGAACTCATAAGAATCAACAAAAATGTGATTATATGTACATTCATGTCATACTTGTTATCATGTCGTCTCAGATTGAGAAGAAGATGGCGAGGATGATGATACTGACGATCCACCTCCGTCTGCAGCACATCATAGGTCTTTTGGATAGACTACGAAGAAGTTCAAATACTCAAGACAAGATATCTGATTAGATATGTTTATGGAAAAGGTCCATACAGTAATGGACCCATCAAACCCTTGTTGAAATGGGTTCTCTGTCAAATCGATGAATGCGTTGTCATTCACACAATTATTATTTTGAACGGGAATTGAATTCCAATTTTGTTGCATTGTATCAGCTTCATGAGTTTGACTATCCCTTCAGGTTGCTCCTACTCCCATCCATCCCAAGTTCATCTTATTGTACTTACTCTCCGTCTGACGACTCGTTTTTGGATGGCCACTCCATCTCAATTCAACTTTTTAGCACCTAAAACAGCCACGGGCCAAACTCTGGGGCGCCTTCTTTGACCCCGAGCAGACATGCCTAAACTCGTCTGCTCCAAGCAAAGTACTGACCACCTTCTCTTCGTTGGATTAGCCCGTAGGGTCCCTTCTGTGCCCCGGAGCAGACTGAGGTCCGCCCTCTCCGCCCGATGCAGACTTTAGGGCACCCTCTATATCTCAGGGCACCCTGGGGAAACCTCGGGGTGCCCACTATGCCCCTTCGGTCTCACAAGGTGCCCCGGAGCAGACCTCAGCATGACATGTGTGCTCCATGATAGAGTAGAGGGCACCCATTCTTTCATAAGGAAAAGTGCTGGCTGTCTTGTTTGCAATTCAATTATGCATGCTGCATGGTAAGTTGTACTTCTAATGACCTCATTATATTGATGCAATTCAATTTCGTTTGTTTGTTTGTCCCACTTTCTTTTGGATGAAGAGGGTACCATGATTCCTAAACCTCAAAGATCCAAAACAGTGTTCTCTTTAACGTAGAAATGTGGCTTAATCCATTACTCCAAGGTTGCCTAAATTCTAAAACTCCACAGTTCAAGAATAACTTCCTTCTCCTGAAGTGGACCCTAAAGCATGCTTACTTCATCACTTGAGCCCTAAAATTGTTTTCAAATCTGAACCACAAGCTTTCTATTTATTTACTATTCTTTAATCCATTCTTTACAGTTCTTCATCCATTTTCACATATTACTGTCCTATATTTAGGAGTTCTTATCATATACTTTCATTCCATTCTGTGACCCTAAACCTTCCTAAACTTTCATCCATTTTTGGGACCACCTTTCATCCCTTTCCTCGAACCCCATGTAGTCCATTCTTCCATTTCTATTCAACCATTTTGTTCAGTAAACTTCTTCAATTTTATCCATTCATTCCCATGCATTTTTGCGCAAAATTAATCCAGTTACTCAGCAGTCTGTGATCACTTTTCCATCTACATTTCATCCACTTTAATATTCATTTTTCATCCATTCTCTCCTACTTTTTTCCCACTTTTTCATCCATTTTAATTTACTTTTTCATCCACTTCTCTTTCAAAAAATTTCATCCATTTTTCATCCATTCTTTATGTACTTTTTCATTCACATTTTCATCCATTTTTTCATCCACTTTTCCATCCAGTCTCATAAAGTTCTTCCCAACTTTTTTATAAAATTTCATCCATTTTTTATTTTTCAAATTTCCAATAATTATATTTTAGTTCTAATATTATTGCTCCCCGCTCATCAATTCCCGCTTCCCGCTTGCTGCTCGCTGCTCGCTCGCATACCAGCAAGTCATCTTGGGTGTTTTACGCTAATTTAACACCTATAGGTAGGATTTGTGCTTTCTTGTGCTATGACACCTACTGAGGTGTTGACAGATCAAGGGTGGGAATTCTTTGGTTCATTTGAAGAATTGTATACTAAAGCCTTGATAGATCACCATACTACCTCTAGAGATTATCCTAAGGCAAATGGCTTGGCTGAGCGAGTTGTCCAAACAGTCAAGTATGGTTTGCAGAAATACGGATTATTTCGTGACAATCACCGTGATTGGGAGTTGATATTGCCATGGATTGCTATGGGCTATTGTTTCAATAGGCAGGCATCATTGGCATCTTAAAGCCCTTAGTAGTTGTTATATAGAAGGGAGCCAATTCTGCCTAGTTCATTGCGGGAGAAGTTAGATTTGGATGACCCTGATATGTGGGCTTAATGTCTACATGATCAAGTAGAGTTCTTCAAACGGGCCATGCCCATCGCTATGGAGAACTTATCCACTGCTCAACATTGTGATACTTTACGATATGCTCGCATTCGCAATGGAGCTTATCAGCCTTAGTTGAGAATATTTTCTCGAAGAGATTATGTCTATTTCCAACTTGAGGCACCCACAACCCTTGATGTCAAGGCAGGGCGTACTATTCTTCATGTAAAGGATGTATTGCCTAGTGGTATTTTGTTACTTGAAGGCAAGGATGGATGGGAATGTCCATAGCACTCCAAGAATTGTGCTCCATATCATCTTTCTATTGAGGATTCTGTGCATCCAGAGCTGGCTGTTGTACCAGTTGGCCTTCGATGTTATGTGTGTGGTGAGAAGAAAGGGGCAGCTTCCATGTTATTGTGTGATCAATGCCAATGTGGATGGCATATCGCATGCTTGACGCCACCTCTTTCAACTCTTTCTTCTGGAGATTGAATTTGTCCTCATTGCAGACGATCTTCTACTTATGCCACATCTTCTGACAAAAATTGAGGATTTCTTTGGAATTGGCCCTTTTTAATTGGTGATGATGCTACCAATTAGTTAATGGGTACAAGTTATGGATTCACAACATTAAGTTGTGATGAGGTTGACTATAGGATTCGACTCCCAAAAAACTATTGAAGGCGATTAAGGATAGGGCTCACATTGCACCCAACCTACAATTTTTTAGTCACTTTTTCATTGACTTGATTGGCCTATCTATATACCAACACACTAACTTGAATATGTACAGTTGTTGTAGCAGTATTACCAAAGGTCATCCCCAACTGCGTGTATGTTTGTTCCTAGCTGATTGGAGGGATTCCTTATCTACTAGATGGGGCATTTGAAGGTGTGTTTGTTATGCATTCTTGTTTAGTTTTTGATTGCATATTTGGTGTTAGTTGTGGCACTCGATCTGTTGTGTGCTACAATCCTTATTTACACGACAAATTGCTCGTGAGAAGATAAAGAAGTGGTACATTATATATATTCAACATTGAATGGATGAGAGGCGTGATTATTGGTTGTTTAAGAGGTCAACAATGATTACACCAGACTTGTATATGTGTTTGATAGTAGATGGCATGGACCAAAACATGACCATGTTTATAAAAATGAGATAATATGTGAAGAATATAGAGTCTCGGTTTGTAAAAACTCATTTTTGTGGAGTACTAGTGCATGGAATTGAATTGTATACAGATGTGTGGATTGACATACACTACAAGCATGACAACAATCAAGTAATAACTAGTATAACACATGTGTTATCTAATGTGTAACAATGAAAGGGGAAGCCACTACCAACTTTGCGGATTCAAGCGGACAATATAACTCGTGAGAACAAGAATATATACATATTTGCATTATGTACAACTCTAGTGGGCCTTGATTTTTTCCAAGAGGTGCAATTGTCTTTTCTAATTGTTGGGTACACGCATGAAGACATTGACTAGAGGTTCAGTATTATTTTGAACACACTGAAGAGGAAGAATATAGACTTTATGGATGAATTGTTGTCTTTGGTACAAAAAAGAACATCATATATGGAGGCATTTGTCAGTGCACGGAAGCTCAAGGATGTTCGGGATTGGAAGAAGTTCATCACACCACATCTTCTAAGGGGAAGAGACCAACTCACAGGGATCATGTTCCCACACCACATGAGGTTCTACATGGAAAATGGAGTACCTAGGGTTCAATACAAGCACTTCAGCAAAGATGCATGGGGTCTGCAAAAAGACACATGTGCTTGCAATCCTTGTCTAGCATGGAAGAGAAGTCAACTCTAGCAGAAGTAGCTGCAATAGACAAGAGAGAGTTGAAGGCGTTGGAAGACTTCATTATTTATAAGGATAAATGTGTTGAGAGAGGTTGGAATGTATTGGAGAATCTGGAAGTGATGTTGGAAACAAAGAAATTCATAAAGAATTTGAAGGATTTTCCTACTTGGAATAGAATTGCAGTGATGAACATGCCGTTTTGGCCATCAACCATTGAAGAAAACAAAGGGAATAATGTTGAGGTATGTAGTGCTCACGTTGAAGGGGAGGAATGGAGTACAATGTTAACAACGGTGGATTCTATAATAGCGACAATGCCCAATCCAGAAGCTCAAGGCTACTTTGGACCACGGAAGAACAAATCAGTACAAGTTATAGGGACAAGGGCTCCTAGAAGAAAAAGGGTAAATGAAAAAGGGGATGCAATTCCAACAATAAGTACTACGGAAGGTCAAGATCCCTTTATAGTTTTAAAACCGGAAAAGACCTTTAAGTTGGACAATTTGTAGCACTCACAGTGGAGGCTCCTGAGAGAAGAGTGAGAGTATCGTTTTATGTGGAGAAAGTGCTGGAGTTTGGGCAACAAAAATGAAGGTTATATGGTATTGGCCAATAATGAGGGCAAAAGTGGGAAGAAGAAAAACCTCAAGCAAAGAATGATAAACAAATTGTATGAAATCTTTATGGGAGCCATCCGGTGAGAGGTATGGATGGGTAGAGAAAAAAGCGACTATATTCTCTTGAAATGACATTGCAAAACAAACAAGAAGTGGGTTTGTGCAAAAGATTAGTGTATCGGTGCATGGAGACGTAACGAAGAAAAAAGTAAGCATCCTAGCATTAGCAAAACCGCATTTATTGGAGTACATTGCAATGCAATTGGAGGAATTGGACAACGAACAATTGAAGAATGATGTTGGTTCATATTGAATTCCTCTTTTACGTTGACTAGAGCTCATAAGAGTGATTTATTTAGTTTCAAAATGTGTGAGTAGGAGAATTGAGCTAGACATACAACAATATAGGAATAGGTAAAGTAATATGTGATTGCAATGAAAGTTAGATTTATGAATAATATTTGATTGCGTATTGAAATGCATTATGGAAGTTGTAAAGCTATGAAGTTGTTTGGAAAAAAACACTATGTATTGTGCATGATACATAGAAAAAATGAATTTGCTGAAACACAAAAAGAAATCAATATCTCTTTCAATGGTTTTGTAAAAATCAAAAAAAGGAAGGAAAAAGGTCACCCTAGTTGGAGATGAGGTCAATTTCATTTGTATGGTTTGTAAGTGCAATTTCATATGGCCAAGTACAAAAATTACGAATTCTATGTTTATGGTGGGAATTGTTGTATTAGCAATAATATGTACGGTCATTGCCGCACCTTTTTCAAAGTTTGAAAAGTCTAGAACGTATATCAATGTAGCTAAACCCTTCAAGGCTCAAGGCCTTCTGGAATTTAAAAACATCATTGCTTTTGAAGTGTTATACTTCAAAATGTCACTAAGGTATAGAAATCTCAACCATACAATCTTGTCTTGTATATATTGTAGATGACATAAGTCAAATTTGGAGTCATTTAGCCACATAGATTGCAAGATTAGAACATTTTAGTGTAGGAAAAAGATGTTGAAATTTTCCTAGAAACACATTTGGAGGTGAAATTTGATTTCTAAAGCTACTCAAATGAAAAAGCTTTAGACTATAAATTGATTCAAAACCAAAATACAAAAACATTGGTAAAAAAATACCATTCAATTGACTCATTGTGTCTACAAAATGGCTTTGAAATGCCAAAAAATAGCAAGGAAAGTTGCAAAAAACACATCTAAAGTTGAACCTCCTTCTACTAAAATGATTCTCTGTCACTCATACCTTCTTGGATTATTATGAAATTATACACACACAAACTAGACTAGTATGTGCAACTTCTCCAAAAACTTTCATTGGAAACAAAAACTATATGAAGAAGAAACCAGCCACATGAGGTCACTATAATCCAAAAATGTCAGGATTTTGAACTTCAAATTGCTCCCAAACATTAAAAACAACTTGGATTGACATGAAAATCTTACCGCAATAATTAGACTGTAATGGAGCATAATCCAACAAAATAATTTATTAAAAACAATCATTAGATGAAGGAGATACAAGTCTCTATGCCATATTTAACTACTTTTGGACTTTGCAAAGTCCAAAATTGGTAAAGAGACATCTAAGACAATTGTAGACTTTGACTTCTATAGATTTTATGAATCTAGAAATGATATAGATTTTGGACTAGGTGGTTTGAAAAATGTACAACAGGTTTAGATTTTAGATATTTATGACACCGGGAGATCTCCCGATGGACAAAGTCCAAAATTTCCTTAAAAGTCCAAAAGTAGTTAAATATGGCATCTCTAAAGTTGTAGCCATCAATGCAATTTGGTGATTTCAAATTGAACCTTTGAATTTCGATTGGCTTATAAAAAATCAGTACATCTTGGATTGATCTAAAAATCTTACCAAACAAACTATAAAAAAAATATATAAATTTCAACAAGTTTTACTGAATTTGAACTTCGGATGCAAAAGTTACAGCAATTTTAATTGGACATGAAACTATGTGAGGACACTTTTGGTCCCCTTGGGCGGTGAGGGGCTAATTATAATGGAGCATGGTGCAAAATAAATTTTTACATATTCATGCCTAAAACATACACTTCTTGAACATTAAAGTGTAGGGTCAACTTTAGAAACACCTAAAAATTGTATCTAGTACCTTAGAAATTCTCAATTTATTCATACATTGTTCACAAAACATATAAGTATGTTAGGAGAGTCTAAAATCCCTACCAATAAGACCCAATTGAAACTAAAACAATCAATTATAGAGAACAAAATAATAGAAATCATGCTCAAATGCTAATATGGTCGCTTTAAGTTATATAATTTATATTAACCCCTAAAGTTCCGTGACTATGTTTTCACTGAAAATGCTCAAGAACTGCCGTTCTTAGTACAAGTACCAAATTTTTGAAAAAAACTTTTTTTTGACTCATGTAACCGTAGGATCTTGTAGTATGCTGACTTGAGAATATGTGGTAAAAATTTCAGAAATTTCCACCTCATGGATTGCAAGATATAAGCATTCAAAATCACTGAAATCGTTTTTTGACCCCTGCAAAAAACCGGGCAGCTGCACTTCAAAAGCTCACTTTTTTATGAAAAAATGTCCAAAATGGTGGTGCTTCTTTGGATTATTTTTCCTAAACAAGTTGTCTACATGCTTGAAAATTTTCACATCATTTGGAATTGTATAACATATAGGAAAAAAATAGTAAGTAGAATGAAGTAAAGAATGATTCAAAATACTAAATTGTTAAGAATTTAGATATGAAATTGAAAAATGCCAATCCCAATGGTTGACATGTTGTATTAAACAATCTACATCCTATGATTTTATTTTTTTCAAAAAATATTGAAAATTGAGTAAGATAAAAGACTTCAAAGTTTATTTTAGAGTAGTGATTCCAAAATTGCCCGCAAACTAAAACTCCTCATAACTTTTGACTCATTGGTCAAAATGGAATGATTAAAAGCTTTCCACGTATAGATAGCTTTGGAAAACCAGTTTCAAATTTTTGTTTCTGAAAAAATTGTTTTTTTCTGATCTGACCTAACTGCCCGGCTGAGAAAAAAAGTAACATATTAGGCCATAACTTTTGACTCGTATTTCCAAATGTCATAAAATTTAGTTCAAATGAAAGGTACTCCTTGTCCACAACTTCTATTAAAATTTCAGCCTCAAACTTGTAAATCTCTGGCCACATGTACCTGCCCAATTTTTTTATGTTGCCAAATTCTGCAGGCTGGTCCTTTAGGGGTTAAGTATTGTTCAACAATTAACAAGTCATTTTGGTTTCCTTGGTAGTAGTACAAGGTGCACCCTAAAACTCAAGCAAGTCTAAAAAAACACTTTTTTTATCCATCCATAGCATACATACTTTCATCAATCATATATTCTAAATTAACTAATTCCATTAAAATTTTACTTTGCATGTAAGATTTTAATGAGGTTTGTTAATTTTAGAGGATATCATGGATGGAAAAAATGGATGAAAAAATAAGAAAAAAATTTGGATGATTTTATTTAAAATAGGTCAAATTTTGGCAAAATAATTTACCTGACAAAATCTCATTATTCCTAGTCATATTTTGAAAATAGTTCTCTTTTTCTTCTTTTTTTCTTTAGAAATTGTTTAATCCTTCAAAGACACCAAAGATCCAAATTGCTCAATGGATGACTTCATTCTTAATGTAGAAATAAAGAATGCACCTAGTAGTTCAAAAATTGGAGTGTTTTGTTGATTACCTTGGTCATGGGGGGTTGTGTCCTTTACGGATTAATTGAGGAACAACGATGTGGATTGAAAGTGTTCAATTCATGACTTTGGAATTTTTTTAGTTAAAGGAACTCCAAATTTTCATCCAACACTTTTTAAGCCTTACATCTTAGATCATCCACATTAGTAGAAAGGCTTTCTTCTACGTATTGAATGCGGCTCTATTTGAATGCGGCACATGAAAAAATTCCAAAAAACAAGCAAATCAGCCAGGCCACTCATGTGGTTGGTTTGAATGCTTTGTTTTTTGGCAATGAAATTTTGTTTCATTTGTTTAAAAAACAAACAAAAGGGCAAGTGGCCTTGAAGAATTGTATACAACTGTGTAAGGTACCTGACCTTATTCCGACTAGGGACCTATTTTTGTTATATAGGTTACTCTCTTTCCAATCAGCAGGAGAAAAGTAGTGGTTAATTATAACACAACTCCCAATGCAATTGTGGCGCATTACGATTGGCTGCAGTCTTAATTGATTTTGCAATCAACCTGTGGTTGGAAATGGGAAGACCTACAGTATGTGACAAGAACAAGTCGAACAAAATCCTCAACTAAAAAATTCACAGTAATTATGTTTTGAGAAATAAAATCCTGAAAAAATATGGAATCCTTCTAAACTCTATTTCTGTACAAGGGAAAATTTCTCCACTCAAAAAATCT
Source organism: Antitrichia curtipendula (assembly GCA_951230915.1). Taxonomy (NCBI): domain Eukaryota; kingdom Viridiplantae; phylum Streptophyta; class Bryopsida; order Hypnales; family Leucodontaceae; genus Antitrichia; species Antitrichia curtipendula. The sequence continues at coordinate 8,588,321 of OX579633.1, read as the reverse complement.
ATGCTCCAAATATGCATAATTGCTTAAATGGTCGGAATGAAGTCAACTACCCTATTGTGCCATAATGGCCAAATGAAAAGCATATAGTGCAGATACAATTGCATCTTGTTGGTACATACTGACTTGGGCCTTTAAAGTTGTTAAACTTGGGCCAATTGTTTATTCTCAATTAACCTTTAAAGTTCTTTGACTATGTTATCACCAAAAATGCTCCAAAAATGCCATTTCTAGTACAAGTATCAAAATCTTGAAAAATGTCATTTTTAGACACATATAAACATAGGATCTTCTAGTATGTTAGATTGAGAAGATGTGAAAAAAAATTCAGAAATTTTCACCGTGTAGATTGCAAGATATTAGCATTTGAAGTGACAAAAATCATTTTTTTGTCACCACAAAAAATCGGGCAGCTGCACTTCACAAGGTCACATTTATATGAAAAAATGTCCAAAATGGTGGTGCTTCTTTGGATTCATTCTTCAAGGCAAGTTGGCTACATGCTTGAAAATTTTCAGATCATTTGGAATTGTACAACATATAGGAAAAAAATAATAAGTAGAAAGATGTAGAGAATGACTCAAAATACAAAATTGTTAAGAATTTAGTTATGGACTTGAAAAATGTCAATTCCAATGGTTGCAATGTTGTAATAAACAATCTACATCCTATTTTTTTATTTATTTTCCAAAAATACTAAAAATTGAATAAAATAAAGGACTTCGAAGTTTATTCTAGAGTAGAAAATCCCAAACTGCCTATAAACTAAAACACCTCATAACTTTTGACTCAATGATCAAAATAGAATGATTCAAAGCTTTCTATGTATATATAAATATAAAAAGACGAATTCAAAATTTTACGTTTGAAAAAAGTGATTTTTTAAGATTTGCCTAGACTGCTCAAGTTGAGAAACAAACCACATATTAGACCATAACTTTTTACTCATATTTTCAAATTGTCTTGAAATTTAGTGCACGTGAAAGATATTCCTTGTCTACACCCTCTATTAAAAAAAATAAAAAAATCTCTAATCACACGTACATGCCCAAAATTTCTATGTTGCCAAAAAATGCAGCTTGGTCCTTTAGGGGTTAAAAAACACACATATGTGCTATTTATTAGAAGGTGAATTTCTTTCCAACCATTGTGTTTCATTTTGCAAGTTTTTCCTCCACGTCTTAAGAGGAAGATCATTTTGGGAAAAAAATTTAAAGCCAATAAGAAGATCATTTTGGGATAGAGGGAGATAAGAATGAATGATTTTATAAACTAAAAAAAAGGAAAAAAAATACTTTATGTAAGATGCACTTCCAATAATATTTGAATCCATTCCCTAAAGTCTTTAAAAGTTGTGGTTATTTTCACAAGAACATGGTCAAATACAACACTAATCAATTTAGTACAAATGTTTTTTGCTTTCATCTCGCCTTTCTTGTCAATCATTAGGGAATTTATTCTTATATATATACTAGGGTACCATCTTCCATGGATATTAGCTTGAGAACATTAGAAGTCACACCTTCTTGAAGAGTGAAACTTGTATGAAGAATGAGAAGTTGTGGAGTGAAAAGAAGAGTCAATAGGAAAACATTATACATGAAGGTGTGCCCCCCTTTCTGTGTCATTGCAAGAATGAAAATGGAAACTAGAAAGAATCCTAAACCTCTAGGGGAGGATTGCCTAAGTAATTTTTTTGACACTCACATGCATCCGACATTGTGGAAGGATGTTGCGCCAATGCTAAATGTCAATTGCTCAGCACAGTTGTTGTGCCGAATTGTTGTTGCGACAAGGATAGTTACTATTGCCACTAGAAGTACTTTCTGATTGACTAAGGTGAACTTGCTATTGTGGAGTGTGAAAGTAAGATGGATCATATGCACGCAAAATCTTCTTTACATCCTTTTTTCCTTATTTTCCTCTTGAGAAAAAAAATGGTCATTCTCAATCTTCAAAGAATGGAACCTTTGCAAGCCAAGGAGAGCCAACTAGTGAGTACCATGTCCTCATTTTTTGAAGATTGAGAATGGGGTGAAGGTGTGACAACCCCTATTCTTGTAGATGTTGGAAAATGGGTCCAAGCCTCCTTCATACACGAGGTCAACAAAATCTATTGCGATCCATCTTCCTAGCAACATACTGATCAATGGAAGCTTCCTCAAGGAAGTGAAGGCTCCCTAGACTGTAACAAAAATTGATGTCAAACAATCCAATTTAAAAAGAATGAATCAATCTTCCTTCACACAAGAATCCATCCATTAAGATATGCGGTTTGTTTTGTTTGTTTGTTTGATACAGTGAGATCTCATCAACCGTGCATTCCCCGGTCGCATGCTTGGTATCATTGGAAAGGCCTTAGTGAGGAGGGGTGCAGAGGCTTTGTTTCGTGACATTTGAACCCACGGTGTGAAAGTTATTGAATTTCAAAGTTTTTATGAGTAAATAAATTTTCTTTTGACTGTAGCAATGGCACAGGGCATACTAGTTTGTCTTGAATTCTTACCGATCTCGAAGGTGTACTCATTGTTCCAATGAACTCGCTTCCACTCGTCAATCGCCCATGTTCAGTGCATTTCTGCAAAATCCAACCTCCCAGCTATGTGCCTATCGCTCGAAACCGGCTTTCTTTGCAGCACCGCGGCAATTAGTGGAAGCAACCTGGCCGAAACATTCAATGTCGAACTGTCTACGATATTTACAAGTGTCTGCCGTCGGTCCTGGACAAGAAAACCCCGGACATCATATTTCAACAACTTCGTTGAAGCTCCAAGAGATTTTGGGGTCACAATTGTCCTACGACGCTTGAAGTTCTTTGATCACAGTGTTCAAGTACGTAGGGTGTCTGAGTTAGGCAACAATTTGCACGGCCATGGGAGATGATTTGTGCATTCCAATGATGCAGGTCTTCTTCTCAGTCGAGAAGTTTCAAGCCTTCTTCGATTTAGCCACTTCAAACATGTGATCTGCAATCTGTGAGTGTCGGAGCGTTTTCAGCAACACTATTGTCTTTCTCGAAAATTAGGTCACATTATTGGAGGGAACTGTATGGTAGGGTTCAATACAAAGGTACACCCTACCCATTTTTTACCGTACCAGTTGCGGTTGCCTTCCATCCAGTCCAGGACACACCATGGTGATGGCATATACATTTGATCAGAACGGGGTGGGAACAAACCTACAACCATGCAAATTAGTATTCTCTTCTTGCTGAACTCTCGGTCCTTTCGACACGAGAGCAAGCTGACAGCTGCCTTGTTAATACGATTCATTTGGCAAATTCTTAATCATGGCGGAGGTTCTGTTAGTCATTTGCGCCAGGATTGGTGATTTCACACGTTGCTAAATTAAGTGGCATGACAAACGCGTGATGTTAAGAATGTGGAGCAGCATATGTACAGTACAGTACAGTCCGCTGCATTGTTTCCTTAGAGTCGTGCAGCAATCGAAATTGAAGGTAGCCATCCAAATTCCTCCCAACGCTCAACGCTTAGGTTGCCTGAGCCACCCGTGTTCATTCCTTTGCCCACCTGGAGCACAGCAGGTGAATTTCCGGATATCCCAACGAGTCATAAACCCCTTGGACGACCCCTTGGCCTTGTACTCGGGGAACGAAGAAGGTTGCGAAATGTGTCTGAAGGCTGAGCACCACTAGACGTGTGGAACGGAGACTGGTGAGTAGAGGTGTTGAACATGGTTGGCGATCCACCAGTTACGGGTCGGGGAGCCAGAGATTGCCTTCGAGGGCGTAAAATTGGGCCTTCTTGGCGAGTAGGCCAAAAGTCAGCAGTGCCTGCTTGCGAATTTGTAGGCATCCCTGCAACCCAATTCCTTGATCAATATTAGGTTCATGCATGTGTTCTGCCATGTCCATTTTCAAAGTCTTCGTGCTCATGCATCAAATCTATCATTCTTGATATTCCTCATTCAATCGATTCACGAGTACGATAATACTGGCAGCATGGGGACATTACCAGACACTGAGGCGGAAGGTATAGGTAGATGTCTGATATCTTCAAACCCGTTAAACGCTGGAGCAAAAGCGTAGGGGTTAGGCCGCTGTATCACGGCTTGACTGCTAGGCGTGGAGGATGCAAAAGAACGCTTCAAAAGCTCGTGCTCCTTTCTTAGAGCATCATACATCTCTTCCAACTTTCTCTTCTGCCTGTCACAACGACACACGAGCACACCCGAGTGTCTTAAGAAAATATCAATAAGAACCAGGTCGTACCATCTGTGTAGAGCCTATTTCGAACTAGTAGCAGTTCACGACAGAGAAAGATAGTTCAGGTGCACATGGTTTGAGGGATTCTGGGATCCCCGTCGCTCAAACTGACTACCATTACATACATGTACTAACATCTGGCTATTCATTCCACACTACTACCAAACTGCGCTTCCTGCAAGAGCGCATTGGGGAAGTTGATTGCGCACCGGGACAGTGAGCTCCAAAAGCGTGAGCTCCAAATTAAAGCATTTGTTCAATTTGTTTGTTAACTGTCAAACTAGGGTGCAGCACTAGATTTGCAGACTCTACTGTCATGAATTAAGATCTCAGACATTGTGTCCTGCTGTGCTGGCAACGAGAGTTGCCAACTTGCCGCTGCCACTACTTGAATATCAAATAGCCGCACATTGCTTCATTTTATAAATGAAGAGCTTGGAAACGTAAGAACTGTCGCAGATCACAGAAAGGTCAAGCTGGAAGGCTAGTCTGAAACCTCGACTTCTCCGTGTATTTCTCTTGTACTTCCTTCTTGTCTTTCTGCATCGTTTCCTTTTCATGCTCCATGTCCTTGATTTTTTTCATGGCTTTCTGGTACCCCGCATGCACTTGCTGAAGCTTCGAATTGTAGGCTTCCTCGACTTGGTTCATCTTTTGAGAGTAATCATCCTGCATTTGCTCACACTTTTGGCGAAACTGCAAAGCTTTGTTGACCGAAAGCTGAACTTCCACATCCTTCTGTCCAATCCAGAAGACGACTCCCTTAAACGCGCTTTTCATAACTACTATTTGTCAAAGAGTTTCAACTCTCTCTTCCTTCTAATTAATCCCATACAACCACAGTACGTGCCTATCTCAGTGCTACACATGAAATCCAGATTAACAGCATGGGAAGAATGAGGATACTGCTTTGAGGTGCCACGCCAGCCATCACCATCTGAGCAAAAGCAAACAACTCGTACATAAGTTAAGCTCTTCTTAGAATAAACCATCAAAGCACGAACACCGAAGCTTTGCGTGATAACAAACAGGGCTAATTCGTATTCTAGCAAGGAGCTTAAGCATCATGCATACTCACTTAGAACTCTTTCCGTCACTCTTAACTTCGGCAAAACGCAATACAAAATCCGTCCTAGGCAGTTCTTTAGCACGTTTAATTGCAGTGATTCACAAACGCGCGCAGGCGTTTATCCTCCCAGACAAAACAACAGAATACTGACTACCCGCTAATCACGAAACGTTTTCTTGCCTAATTGCATGCTGCAGGGAATTCGAATGATTTTACAACTACATGAGCGCCAAGAAAACAGAGCGGAGATATTTACATTGATCCATTCATCGGTGGGAGCCATGTCCACAGCCTTCGTCTTGCTGCGGCCACAATGAACATTACAGAAAGAATTGAGTGCTACACCGTGACTAAACACAGAGTGGTTGATAACGAGGAAAATCTTGATCTCATTAGTGACACCAATCGCGTTCAAGATATTGAAAGCTCAACAAGCCACAAGTAATGACTGGAGCAGAAAAGCTCACCTCTCCGAAAGCATCTGCTCGCACAGAGGGCAGGCAGCGTCGACGGAGCTCAAGATTTTCTGAGCATCTTCGGTACCTGTGTCTCCGATCAAGGACTTGAGCAACGACGTACGGAAAGAAAATGGAAAACTCACCGTCACTTGCGAAAATCATAAGTCACAAGGATACAGAATATATGCCCGCATGTTGTCGCGACTGCCTTGCCCTCCAAATCCTTCCAACAAGCGTTACACTTCATAATGTCGTCAGGTCACATTCCTACCCTAGCTATGCCTACCGTCGCGCTCCATAACAGAAGAAGCTCAATGTTCGTAATAAAACCTCGAACCTCGTCCGAAATAGACAAGCCAAACCTTCACAAAACACTCAAAACAACGAGTCGACACGATAAAATGCCGGTGATTATTCAGGCCGATACGAAGTCCGCATACAGGCCATTACAAACAGAACTGATAATTAGTGTGAGCACCGAAGTACAGTTGCCTATGATATCTCAAGAGCATGTAAACCGTAGTTAAATAAATAGCTTTTCGAGAAATGATTACTATTTTAAATCAGTGACTCTTGATATTTCCTGTTGAACTAGTATTGGATCCTTTCTTTAGTAGTGTGAATACACTAGAAAAAATCAATTTCAAGTCAGAGGAAAACACAAATCTATTATAAAATTACAATATCGGTACACAAGGTAATTCAATTAGTGCCGGGAGTGATATAACTAACTCATACTAATTTGGGAATTATGCAGATTTACTAGGTATATTAAAATCAATATAAATTGCTCTACACTATTTTCATGTCATTGAGGAATTGTATTTTTCATCCAGTTTTCATCTAATTTTTATCCAAACCCATCTAAATGTTGAAAATTGTTCATAAAAAAAAATAAAAAAAATGTTGACAATAATTAGACTTCAATCATCTAACATTCATCCAAATTAGTGTGAGAGAGTTGTTTACTATTTTAATTCAAATTCTTTCTCTATTTGAGTTAATAAGGTTAGTAAATAAAATTTGTTTGTTAGCCTATTTAAATATAATTTTCATTAAAATGAAAGAATACTCTAATAGTGAGAGGTGCTACGGCCAACTTTCTTTCGAGCTTTTTTTCCAAAATTGGAGTATAGACGACTAGGAACCAACAAGAAAAATCCATAAGAATAGCACATTAAATTGTAGGATTTGAAACATAAAAAACATGTAGAAGCAATCTTGAAAAAATCATCTTAGAAAAAATCATTTATAAAAAATAGCTATTCTAAAAACAACTATTCTAAAAATAACTATTTACATAATTTCAATTTTGATTTTCCATTAAGATTCCTATATTTGTTAATGCAAAATCTCCAAAGGTCATTCTAATAATGAACTAAACTAGTTTCAACCTAAAGTACAAATGTTAAAATTTTGACATCATCACTAGAATTTTATAGCAATTTAAACTTTAGATGTATAATCTTGGAGTGCTTATTTTTTAATTTTTTAATTAAAAAATAAAAGAATTTGCACCATGATATTCTACACTATATTATAAACTTATTAAAGAAAAAATTCAAATTTTTGAACATCAATTGCATTTGATATTAATTGTTTCACTTTTCATGTAAAAATTCATCGTAGTTTAAAATCTCTTTATTTTTTATTGAAAAATACAAAAATCTTATATCTAACAAAAGACATGTAAAGATATTTCTAAAAAATAAATTCAAAATATTACATTTATAGGTATTTGGAAATGAAGTTTGGAAAAAATGGTAACAAGCTCTTCCTTTGAGGATTATAACTCTATTAATTGGCATGTTTAATTGTAATGGCAAATTTTGGAGGTGTATATTGACTAATAGCTAGTGTTCGCTCCTATATTTGTCAACACAAAAATCTCAAACATCCAATTAGTTGGTTCAAAAACCTTTCAATTTTTATATTTTAGTTTTTTTAATTCCAAAATTTTACAGTCTTACTTTTGTAAATTAATTGAAACCCAAAGGTTCTCATTGGTTTCTTCAAAATCTTTTGATCTCTCTTTACTTGAAAAGACAAAAAAGCTTCACTTTTACTCTTATAACTTCAAAATTTCATTATTTTTGTCTTAGCTTCATTTCACCATATTCGTGAGTGGAATTCATTCCAATTTAGTCATGGTTCCATAAAGGCCCTCCATATTGCAAAGCAAACACTATATATGCAATTGAAATTTTAGTCCTATAACTTTGAAATTCCATTTTTATTTATCGTGGCTTCAATCCAGCATTTTCGTCTAGGCTTCAACTTGTTTCCGTTGTGGTGCCTCAAAGGCACTCCACACGTACTAACTAAGACATTAGATATATCAATACAAAAATTCCAAAAGTCATTTCTCCAAAATTTTAACTAAACCAATTTCAAACTACATGTAGTCATTGAAATCAAAATCAAGGTTCTCGAAAGTTACAATAATTATTTCTGTCACTATAGTTATATTTTTAGGAAAATATTGCTGAAACATTGCTACTCACAACCACAAAAATGTCTCAATTGTGAAACGGGTAGGGTAATTGGCATATCTACGTAGTCATTTGCAGTGCACTGCACTACCCAAGACGACGCCAGGACAGGAAACGCCGGGGAAGACAACACAAGGAAGGTCGCGTTGCTGCAATAAGTTAGGGTTCCTCACCTCCGAGCTTCTTCAACACTCCATAGCCTTCTTCTTCCCGCTATGCTTGTATATTCTCCTCCCCGGTCTCGATTCCGACCTTCCGTTGCCGTTCTTTTTCGTGCTTAGGGTTTGTGCATGCATCGGTGTTCGGCGGTGGAGAGTTTTGGTAGAGAGATTGGAGGGGGAGGGCATCATGACGGTGGTGACGACGGCGAGCGGCCTGCTGGCCATGCTGTCGGAGGACCACCCGACGCTGAAATTGCACGCGCTGAAGAATCTGAACGTGCTGGTGGAGCATTTCTGGCCCGAGATTTCCACCAACATCTCGTCGATCGAGTCGTTATACGAGGACGAGACGTTTCACGAGCGTCACTTGGCGGCTTTGGTGGCCTCGAAGGTGTTTTACTATCTGGGAGAGCTGAATGACTCCCTGACGTATGCGCTCGGCGCCGGGCCCTTGTTCGATGTGTCCGAGGACACGGAGTACGTGCAGACGCTGGTGGCGAAGTGCGTGGATGAGTACATCCTTTTGAGTGTGAAGGCGTCCGAAGAGTCTGGGAAAGCGTCGTTGGATCCCCGTCTGGTGGCCATCGTGGAGCGCATGCTGGACAAATGTATGCAGGACGGTAAGTTTCAGCAGGCGGTGGGGATTTCGCTGGAGTGCCGTCGGCTTGATAAGCTGGAGGAGGCGATCAATCGGAGCGAGAATGGTCCGGCGATGCTTTCGTATTGCCTCCGCCTGTCTCAGACTTTTGTGAATAGGCGTGAGTTTCGCCACGAGGTTTTGCGTCTGTTGGTTCGAAGCTATCAGACGCTCCAGCAGCCGGACTACTTGAGCATCTGCCAGTGTCTGATGTTCTTGGATGAGCCTGCGGGCGTGGCTGCGATTTTGGACAAGCTTTTGACGGGGGATCGGAACGATGCGCTTTTGGCTTACCAGGTTGCGTTTGATTTGTTTGAGAATGAGTATCAGAAGTTTCTTTTGAATGTGAGGGATCTTTTGCCGGAGCCAGCTGTGGGCGTCGCGTCTGGGTCGAGTCGGAACGAGAATGGCATTAGTGCTATGACTGGGGGTGGTCCTGCGGCTATGGACGCTGATCTGACGGAGCCTCTGTTAGCCAGGCATGACGCCGAGGAAGCTGCGTCTGCGGAAGAGAGGACGCCGTATGTGGAGAGGTTAGGGAAGTTGAAGGGCATTCTGTCCGGGGAGACCCCCATTAGCTTGACTTTGCAGTTTCTTTACAGTCACAATAGGTCTGACCTTTTGATATTGAAGACTATCAAGCAGTCCGTGGAGTTGCGTAACAGTGTTTGTCACAGTGCGACCATTTACTCGAACGCTCTGATGCATGCGGGTACGACAGTGGATACGTTTTTGCGTGAGAATTTGGATTGGCTGAAGAGAGCCACGAACTGGGCTAAATTTAGTGCGACAGCGGGCCTGGGTGTGATTCATCGGGGTCACCATCAACAGGGCAGGTCTTTGATGGCTCCTTACTTGCCCCAGAACGGCGGAACTGGTGGTGGGAGTCCCTATTCGGAGGGAGGAGCCCTGTATGCTTTAGGGTTGATTCATGCCAACCATGGTGAGGGTATCAAGCAGTTTCTGTTGGAGAGTTTGCGAAACACCAGCAACGAGGTGATTCAACACGGGGCTTGTTTAGGTTTGGGCTTAGCTGCTCTGGGTACCGCCGACGAGGAGATTTACGAGGACGTGAAGAATGTTCTGTACACTGATAGTGCCGTGGCTGGTGAGGCTGCCGGTATAGCGATGGGTTTATTGATGGTTGGTACGGCCAGTGAGAAGGCGGCCGATATGTTGGCGTACGCTCATGATACGCAGCATGAGAAGATCATTCGCGGTCTGTCCCTCGGCATTGCCCTGGTTATGTATGGTCGCGAGGAGGAAGCCGACACTTTAATTGAGCAAATGACTAGGGATCAGGATCCTATATTGCGGTATGGAGGTATGTACGCTCTGGCCATGGCGTATCGCGGTACTGCGAACAACAGTGCCATCCGTCGGTTGCTTCATTTTGCAGTGTCTGATGTTAGTGACGACGTGAGGAGGACCGCGGTCTTGGCCTTAGGTTTCGTTCTGTGCTCCGAGCCAGAGCAGACTCCCCGAATCGTGTCCTTGCTCTCGGAGTCTTACAACGCGCATGTGAGGTATGGGTCAGCAATGGCTGTCGGTATCTCCTGCGCAGGTTCCGGGTCTAGTGAAGCCATCTCGTTACTGGAGCCTCTTACAGCGGATGCAGTTGATTTTGTTCGTCAGGGAGCACTTATAGCTATGGCAATGGTTCTTTTACAAACCACCGAGACCCGCGAGCCTCGTGTTGCGAGTTTCCGGAGACAGCTGGAGAAAATCATTAATGACAAACACGAGGAGACCATGAGTAAGATGGGAGCTATTCTTGCTCAAGGCATTTTAGACGCAGGGGGTCGTAATGTTGCGATCATGCTTCAATCCCGAACCGGGCATGACCGTGTGACAGCTGTCGTGGGCATGGCCGTGTTCAGCCAGTTTTGGTACTGGTACCCCCTGATTTACTTCATCAGTTTGTCTTTTGCGCCTACGGCTTTCATAGGTCTGAATGAAGAACTCCGTATGCCGAAGTTTGATTTTGTGTCGGAAAGCAAGCCCTCGATGTTTGGATACCCTCCGTCTGTCGCTCCTCCTACCACTACTTCTGCTGTGAAGGTGCCCACTGCTGTCCTTTCGACCTCTAATCGGGCAAAAGTGAGAGGTGCGAAGAAGGAAGCGGAAGTTAAGGCGGGTAAGACAGCAGTTCACGAGGGTGTTGCTTCTGCCTCTTCCAGCATCGCTGAAGTCTCGAGTGGCAGTGCTGAAGGGCCGTCGGATGGTGACAAGGAGTCCACTTCTGCGGTGAAGGATGAGAATGCCATGGACGTGGAGGGTGGAGTGGAGAAGAAGGCAGCGGTCGCCGAGCCCTCATCCGAAGTGCTTAGTAACCCTGCTCGTGTGGTGCCTGCACAAGAGAAATTTATCAAGTTCAGGGAGGACTCTAGATATGCACCTCTGAAGTTGAAACGAGCTCCTTCCGGCTTTGTGATGTTGAGAGATATGACCCCCTCCGAACCAGTGGAGCTGGTATCAACAGACACTCCCGCATCTGGAGTTGCTGCTGCAGGAGCCCCGCCGGCGAACCCCAGCACTGCTGCGATGGAGGACAATGAACCTTCTCCACCCGAGCCTTTTGAGTACGTCCCTTGAGAGCACCAGTCGATTTTAGATTTTAGTTTGTGTATGTGTGCTTTTCACACATGCGACCAGTGAATGTTAGTCTCAAATGTTAATACTCCCATCATAAATTCTTACTGTTCATTCAACAAAACGGATCCTGTTTTTGATTTCTGCTTGTTTATCATTCTCGGAATCATACGATGATACGTCAAAGAGTTTCCATTTTTGGTGTTTGGTTTTTCTCATTCGGGATGCCTTCGTGCAAAATGTGGCCATGCTTATGGAATATCCCGGGTTAGTTGTGCTGAAATAGTTACTACGTGGTGTTAAGATTGTGCCTTCTTGAGGTTTTATCATAAATGAGTAAATAGTGTGGCTAGCAGAATTAGTTGTACAAGGCAGGCTGATTTACAGAGTAGCTACCAATGCCATCGAAACTATCATAATGTTTAAACGAAAAGACCATAAGAACATATAGTTGCAAAGCACATATAGTATAACCTTTGAAGTTGAATATTTGAACCAGAAAACCCCACCAGGGATATGATTTGTTTGGCAAATATTGCTATCATTGTAGAGTACCCTCCAAGTCCTGCAACCCCACTGTGAAGCCCTTCAAATTTGTCTTTTTTAACTCCATTTGTAGAGTACCTCATCAAAACTATCCCATTAAATGTATTGCTTTATAAAACCTTGACCAACATAATTTATAAAAACAGGAACTCATTTTTGGTGAATTATGTTATTTTATTTTCACAGTTTTACATTATAATCAATTGAAAAGCAATTGTGATGTTGTTTTAAGATTTGATTGCACATGTGTATAGGAAACATCATTGTTCACATCTTTCATTTTATAAGACTCACGTTGTGTACGTAAAGTTTTTCTCTATATGGCTTTAATGTATTTTGCAGTTTTTTTTCATACATGTTCAAGGCAAAGGTCATGTATTCAAAAAAATTTGAACAAGCATGTCAAGTAGGGCATCATTAGAAAGCTATAGTATTGTAGAAGTCTACCGTAACATAAATTTTACATTATGTCTTGCTCACTAGCAATAACTTTGCAACAAAGTGGTGCACCTACTACCATTGAGTACTACCACCTTGAGTTGTTATCTTAGCTATGATTGGGTTTGACATTGTAGAAATTGACTCTTGGATACTTTCTTGAGGTATATTTTTCCATGCCAAATTTATTCATGTCCACATTTGGTCTTTGTTATGGAGTCTACATCCTTTTTGTACACTCCATCTTTGATTTGCTTCTATAAGTTTTCTATAGGATTGAGGTCAAAAGAGTTTAGTGGCCATTCAATGAATTTTACATTATGTCATGGTGCAAAGTTGAGGGCCGGTTTATATACACTTGGGGGCCAATTGGAGTTTATATTATTATTCAATCTCAGAAAATATAAAACACATTTCTAAAATCATTGAATACATAAGGTAATTTGTTCTAAAAGTGCATATACTCTAAAAGCAATCATTGACATAGGAATACATTTTGTTTTCTTCAATGTACCAACAATGTACATTTCAAGAGGTGGGTTGCTTTTAGTAACCATGTTTCAACTTCAAAAATTTGTAAGTAATAACACAAAGGTCCAAAAAATATGAAATGACTTGGGTTATATGCCATTTCTATTTTTATTCCTACTAAGATTTACTGAAGTTTATTTCAAGGAGTTTAGCTTCTCCAAAAGGCAATCATCTCTTAAATGGTTGCTTCAATATGAAACTACCGTATGTTGAAAAAAGCATTTTGGAACATGTACAAAAAAAAGGTTTCCTACTTGATAACAATATAAAATGGTATCCAAATGTTGCATGCCATGTTCTCTGGTGCATTGGAACTTCTTCTTAGAAGTCAACAATAAATTAAGCAATTCTTAAAGAAACCACTGATAGTAATTCTTACTATCAAGTAGGCACAACAACAAAAACGAACGTATATAATGGCTCACGAGGGTCACTAAAGTGAAAACAATTTATATGAAATCAATAGCATTCCACTTTTATTTTATTTATTGTTTTTATTTATCAATAGCTATTCATTTTAAGATGCAAGGGAATTTCATTGACTAAATATTGCACAACTAAAATACAAATAAAAAAGAAGCCGCATAGATAACATAGAAGAAGTGAAAATGAAATATGAAAGGAGCTTGTGAAAAAATAGAAATAAACTTTTCTTCATCAATGGTGGAGATTTGTGCAAGCCAATGTAGGAGCCCAATCCAACCCTAGATGGAAAATCGGGCTGGCCAAAACCTTGTCTTGATTGTTCCCCTGGGGTTGGATGGTTTGGCGCCAAAACTACGCCACCTAAGGCGACATGTAAGATGAGTGGTGGTTTCAATCCAACCCTAGTATAAAGCCCTTGGTCCGGATTTGGAGAAATTGAGCCATCCTATTGGTTCAAACTTGAAGTGTTCTGGCCAACCTTCAATTCGGATGCAAGTATAAACTGACCCTTAGAACTAACATTGCTTAGAACCTCACAAGTTTGCTTATAGAACTTCTAGCAATATCACATACACAATATTCTAGACAAACAACAATTTTTTCTCACAAAACTTTTGGGCTATGTCTGCAAGAAATGATCACAAAAAGCATGCATGTATTAATGTTGATCCTCTCAATTCCAAAGTTGGTTGAAGTCCACTACCTATATTCTTCTACAATGAAATTGTCAAGTTTAGTGTTATACCTTTAAACTTAGATTAGTGTTTTCAAAATCACCCATTTGTCACAAAGAGAGATATTTCTAAAAAGTGGAAGGATTCACATCAAGGTACATGACTCACCTTGTTTGAGGCAAAAAATCTCATTCAAATATCTAAATCTACTTGCCATGAATATATTTTGTAATTAAACTATTTGGATGAGAACTAGACATGGAATTGCAAGACTTCTTGGACAATACTATACATTAATTGTAGAAAATTAAATCACAAACTACAAAATAACTTCAAAACTTTGCAACTTGTAAGCATTCATGATTACAACTTGTGTAGACACCTTTTACTTTGCAACCATTAATAGCTCTTTGAGGCACATAACATATCAACTTGCTAACAACATCAACCTTAATAATATACCAAATTTCTTGTATCTTCTCCCATAAATCACTTTTGCTCCTCTCAGACCTTCTCATGTGGTGATTTACTTCATTTAAGAAGTGTTTGGTAGGATTAAGGTCAAGCAATTGCAATAGGTGCCAAATAACTTGAAATTTTTGTACAAACAACCAATCTACAATATAATGCAAAGTACAGTGTGCTTGGAGACCTTGTGGTCATTGTCGTGTTGGAAATAATGTTCTCTTAATCTAAACCTTCCACGCATATAGTATCTATAAGTTAAGTCTCCATAATGTTTCGAAATACATATCTATCCATCTTCCCTTTAATCAAATGAAGCTTGCCAACTACTTCGTACTTCCTAGTTCATACAACCCCAAATCATTATACTTTCTCCCTTGTATTTGACATACTATACATTTCACATGTTGGTCTAGGAGACTCTCTCCAGTCTTTTCCAACAATATTGCCACCCATGTGAGCCCAAAGGTTAAATTTTGACTCATCAAAGAAAACGACAAAATTCCAATCTACCCAAGCCCCATGGCTGCATTCTTTTGCTCATTTAAAACAACGCGCTCGATGCTTCTTTGTCAAATGTGGCCTTTTGGTCTTAAAACATACTTGCAACCCTTGCCTCTAAAGGCTCTTTCTAACAATGGCATCACTTAACTACATGCCCTCAGATCATAATCCTCTTCTTATTGTTGTAGTTGCACTAGTACATCAAGCATTTGACCTTACAATTTTACAGTCGCAAGGTCCATCAAGAATTCTAGATCTACCAAGTGAAGTTCTATTTCTCAAATTCCTCTCACCAAACCTTTGTACTATGACATTGCAAGTGCTTCAAAGATTGCCCAAAACTATTGAAATTTTTCCATATGAATTGCCTTGCTTATGCATGCCAAGAACTGCCCTTCACTAATTTTCAGATCTCCTAGGAGCCATAGCAAATCACTAGTAGCCTCTCCAAAATACAAATTTTTTTTAGCACAAAAAAGCCTCAAAACAACACTTGCATTGAAAAGATTGTAGTGTGCACAACTTTTGTGCATATTTAGTTATAAACACCACTTTCAGATCCTTCAATTTGTAGGTTTGGCAAGTGTTTAATTTTGAGGGCATTTTCATTCATTTCATACCATGTGTTATTTTTACTAAATTTGGTCAAAAAATCCATCTAACAACTTCATTGTTCAATCACCACCTTAGCAATTTCAAAATTCATTGCACTCTTTGAACACTTCTATTGTAGATGGATGGTTTTAAATGAGCAAGATAATAGAAGTAATCTTGATTAATTTCATAATAACAATTTACGTGTTTCACTATTGTCTTGACATGCTATTACCAACTTCAGTTGCCATGTTGTAATAATTGTTCTAGAACATTGGTACAATAGTTATCTACAGTCATTGTCATCGTTATCATAACTATCTTGAAATACTAGTTGAAATACCAAATTCATATAAAAATTATATATCATAGGTTGAATTCAATGCTTGATCAATGCAGTTTAAATTCACAATTTGTTTTTCCAACTAGTATTTGGAAATTATTTGAAGTCTCCTCACATTGGGAAAAATCTGACCCCTGCAAAGGGCCACTAACTATTCATTTTTGGCACTCCTATGGTGCAAATATAGTTGATCTAACGTGGTGCTAATGTGACACTAGCAATGCCACGTCAATTTCTAGAATTTTATTTATTTATTTTTAAATCTTTATTTTTTTCTAATTATACTGCTGCCATTTAAAACTTGCAGCCTCTTTGAGACTTGAAATTTTCCTAATGCCCAACATTACCTCATGAGTTGTATATTGACAACTTCTAATATATATATGGGATATTTTGTTAAAATGGCGCACTCTATGTGCAATTTTCAACCGCCATGTCTGAACCATAAAAGTGCCATCTAGGATAGGTGTAGATTTCAAAAAATTTAGACTCATATAGATTTAAGAAATCAAAGAGTAGTATAGACTTCAGACCGTCTGGTTTGAACCATAAAAGTGCCAACTAGAATAGTATAGAATCCAGAAATCTAGAAGAGGTGTAGATTTCAGGCTGAGCAATTTGAATTCTAAAAGTGCCATCTAGAACAATTGTAGATTTTAGACATCTAAAAATGGTATAGATTTCAAAAATCTAAGATAGGTGTACATTTTAGACCGCTTGGTTTAAACGGTAAAAACTGCCAAAGTTGCAGAATGGCATCATTTTAATGGTGTTTCTTATATATGATCATGCAATTGGATGATTGTAAGAATATTGTTTGATTTTCTTGCATTTCAAGGTTTGTTGGATTAGGTAGGCAGTTATTGCCTCTCTTAAAGGGACAATAAGAAACTGTAGTTTTTTGAGAAAACTATACAAAAAGAATTGATGGGGTATATGTGTCATTTTGCCATTGGTTGAGAAAATGAGACAGGTGCTCGTGAAATACTCACCCCTACCTATATTTTCATTTTTTGGGAAATCTGTTTGGCCTGCAAACAATATGGGATATTTGAAATATACATATTCCGTATATTTTCCATATGTATTTTGTATATATTCTATATATAATATGTATTTTATATTCTGTATTCCATAACATATTTTGTATCCTAGAGCACCAACGGCCAAGATTGTCTCTCACGATGGCAATCAACGGCAATAATTTATTTTTATTGGAGATCAATAGTATTAGAGAGAGGGAATTTTTTTTCCAAGATCAACAACTTTGGATTTTTTCAAGAGGGAGGGGAATAGAAAGGGAATAAGACTTGCTTACATCTTTTCAAGGGATAGGGAGTATAGATTAGGATAATTATAAATTTATATAACTATCTAATAGTATATTAAATTCATTCCAAAGAAGAATTTCTAAATAGGAATTTATAAACTAGTCAATTTCTAAACCAACTAGACAAGTACAACTTAGATCATTTAAATTGAAATTTTTCCAACTAGGCCTAATTCCAACTGCATTCCACTCTTAATGGCTACAAGGGTGTGAGTTAAGGTAAACCACCCCATTGTGGTCAGAATTTCGAGTCTGCCCTCATGCCATTGCTGAAAATTTTCAAGTTTTTTCTCACTCAAAGACAAGTGTGAGAAATAGTGAGAGCAATTGAAATTTTATTTTTTAGACAAAGTGTGAATTAGTTATGTATTTTTGAAGTGATCTTCCCAACGCGGTCTACAGGCTGCCCTATAACCAGCAAAAAGTGTATCCAATATGTTCATTTTAATCACCTAAAGTGGTCACAATAATTTCTAATGTGGAATGCCATGAAAAATCACTTCCTACAATGATTTACACTAAAAAAATTGGGTGTTCCTAATGATTTCACTAATCACTCCATAGGTGTCAAGTGAGATATTGATTGTGGTCTGAAAAACCATCATGGGGTCATAAGATGTCCACTATGGGTTATCTAACCGTAATGGGTTGGTTTACCTTAGTTCATTTTTAATTTGATTTTTTTCACTTTTCTAAATTACTCTAAGCTTGAAATCATTTTCACCAACCGGCTATTCTATCTACAACATCATTGGGCAACTTGACTTCAAATTGACTTGATATCACATCTATTCTAGCACAACAAGGTGAACAAACTATAGCTTGATCTTATTAAGATTTTCTCAACTACTTTGTACCAACTTGGGATTTGCTCCATTCATTCCTATCTCTTTTTGTAGTCATCATTGCCGCTTCTCATTTGTTACAAACTTTGGTAATTTTCACTCAATAGAAACACTCACTCACATATTTCAACTTGGCAATGAGCTTCTCCAAATTCTTATTAAAAATTTAACTCTATCACTTAGATATGGATTCAACTAGAAGGTCTATAAATAGTCAATTGTACATATTTTGTAACAACAAATTTCAAACTTTGATTACAATACCACTCATCAACCAATATACTTATTCACTATTAGAATTGATTTCACTTCCCAATTGCACTCACACATTTTTTAATCCTCACTAAAATACATTCAGTAATTTCATAGCCAATCCAATTCGGTAATTTCCACACCATTATTTAAAATAAAACAATTAATCCAAACTACAACAACACCATGTAGATATGTAGTACAACGTGTGAAATACCATTATGGTGAACATGTTCTATGCATTGACTTGTCAACTCGGACATTGTATACAACATCTGGGTATTTGAAAGTGTATGATGGAAGTGATGACTATATCGGTCACAAGCAAATCCACTCTTGTCATTGAATTAACGCAAATGAATGTCAAATGTGTTAGCCATGTAGAGAAAACCCATCATAGTGGATGTTTGAGGACACATGGACCATAACATGTAATACCTATTGTATTATGAAAAACAATGTTATGCATAGATGTTTATAAAGTCGTCTTCCTCCTCTATGCTTTATAGAACGCAACAAGGATGACGCAAAAACAAGACAATATTGTCGCCAAGGTTTGGCAAAATAATAGAATCAATTGACATGAATCATGTATGATACCAATTGTTACGTTGAGCATGGCCTTGATGACAACCATGCATGGTAGCAGTATGGCTAGTAGACCCCGTCTTCCACGCGAAGATACATGACGTGCACATTTGAAGGAACACAACAATATCCCCAACTTTGTTTGGACAAACACGTGCATTGTTGATACGGATGTCTAAAACAACAAAGTGTGCATTTAAGGTTCTCCTGAACTACAATGACTGCGTTGGACATGTCATCTTCTATTGCATCCACGTTCAATTTCCATGATGCCAACTACTATGCCACTTTAGCAATTAGTTGAATACTTAAAAAGTCCGTGTGGCATTGCTTGTCTAAATGTCATTGACATGGAGGTAGTATGGCATCTATATGGCGCATTGTCAAGGGCTTCAAACAACATGCTCTTCAATACATTCTCAAAAAACAAGTTGATCGTGCGGCATATCCATTCAATTTTTAAGGCATTTTGGGCATGCCAAAAAGAACAAATTTTTGGTGACATCTAAAGGCCTTATTCATTATAAATGGACAATCGACAAATTTTGAGACTTTTGCCCTAAAACAATTGTATGGATTTATCCTCGAGTCGAGGATAAGTTGAGACTGCAACCTTTTGGCAATGAAAGGTTTTTATACATAGTAATATTTTAAAGTCTCAAATTTCCAAATAGTCTCAAAATTGAATAGTTATGACTGTTTATCTTCGACTCGAGGATAAAATGGAGACTACCATTTGTCCAAATATAACGAATAAGGCCTTTCTACACTAACTATGCACATGTCGCAAAAAACATGTTTTCACATTCTTCATTTTGTCATAGAAAACAAGGGTTTCTTCTAGTGTCTATTGTGTTGTTCCTTCATGTATTACAAGTTGCTCAACAAAAATATACTTTGTAGTTGGAAGAGATGAGACAAGCATATGTTCACTTTGATATTCACAAGCACCTTGTGAAAGAGGGAGATTATTTTGATTCAAAAGAAAGTTTTTGGTCATTAACTTTTGAACAAATCGAGAGGAATCTATTTGCAACCAATTTTTTTTATTGTCCTAGAGGCAAGCAAAAAATTACTAGAATAGTTGCTTCTTTGACTTGAAGGAGCTTCAATTGCTAAATTTGGACGCAATAAATTCTTCCTAATTTTTGACAAGTGCAAATATATGAGTTGTTCTAGCATTATAAAAGAAGTCATTACTTTCAAGTATTTTCAAAGGTTTGGATTCATGGACATCATTACCAAACTTTGAGGATGCATATATAAATTGGGCTTATATTCAAGAGAACAAATTAAGTTTTTTCCTTCAAAATGTATGAATTAGGTCCAAGTAGTAGCATTGATTTGGTAATGTGGATGCAATTAGGTGATGACCACTAGGATGTTTGGGTAATATTTGATCACATGTGTCAAGCTAATAAAGCTTTGAACACCAATGGCATGTCATGTACATTTATGACCCAAATTTCTGTTGTGTAATGACCATTGCCCTTTGCTACAAATAGTTTGAGGATTGACTATCCAAAGCGTAATTTAGAATAATGGCCAAGCGTGGTATCAACTTCTCTAGTTTTAATTTTTAAAGGCTTTATGGTTGACTCTGCAGTAGCAAACTAGAATGTAGTGAGATTTATTTACTGGAATGGTAACCAATCTAAATCTTTACTCAATCAAGAGTGCACATGTCTCTTCCACTAGACTCAATTCATGGAAAGATATACAATGGCAGACATTTGTGCCAATCTTTAAGATTAACATTGAAAGTTGTGCAAGTAGTCAAAGATACATCATCATCATTCAAGTGTGAGATCTGATTTCACACCATTCAACTAATTCAAGTATAGTGACCCTCTTTTGGAGCAACAATTAAAAAGAGGCTTCAACGGTTGGAGTTGTGGGTAGCATTTTGGCACTTCTGGTAGAGATTGAGGCCAATTTATGCAAATTGTGAGAGTCTTTAACTTTTGAATTCATTCTTTCTTTAAAATATTGACCAACCAATTTTTCCATGTTGTTTTCAGTTGTATATTGTTATATTCTAGTTTTTTCATTGCATATTGTTGTCTACAACAATATCTAGTAAGTTATTTTGGTGCATCTAGTTGATGAGATACGCATGTCATTATGCAAAGTGATTATACTTCATTCCATCTTTTTATGACTTTGTTTTTTTGTGTAGGATCTACCAATTAGTGAATTTACAGAGATTCTCTCTTGCAACCCCACCAAGACATTCTATAACAATAATCACAATAGTTCAAAAATTGAGGGAATGATCTTCACGTTGCTATTGTTGATGACTATGTTAAGGCATTCATATAAATGGTTTAATATTATTAGTTTTTGAAAGATGAGAACCGATAAATTAATCTAAGAAAAGAAGAACTTATGCTTTGGATTGTGCAAAGGTATGCCCAAGAGCACTAGAATCTTAATATTCTTAATGATGCAATGGCAATTGTTCAAGAGATTGGAAAATATTGCCCAAGAAATCCCTATTTCAAAGTTAAAAAGGTTTTTGGATTTTAGAAGTAAATGCTAGACTTGCCACCAGGTGCTTAGAAGCAAATGTTAAACTTGCCACCAAGATCTTAGAAGCAAATGTTAAATTTTCCATCATGATCTTAGAATGATTTGTATCACCTCAACAAAGTGAATTTCTCTCAACTTCATGCACGTATATAGTTCCCGTGAGCAAGCACTTTCAAAACTCTCAAGGATATTATCTTTGAAGAATCCTTACCTGATGCAAACAAAAAAGAGAGAGAATTTACAATGTCTAATGCTAGACTAATGAACCCATCAACAATACCAAAGGCACCCATAGTAACAGTCATCAAAGTATTGTGTCCTTAATGGATGCTTACTTCATCCAACTCTTCAACTTGCTTTTGTGGCACTTTTACTTCTAGTGATTCCAAAGGGGTACAATCTTCTAGCACTACATATATCACACATTGATAGCCGTTAGACTCCAACACTAGTCATGGTTCCCCATTTCCCTACAATTCCCATCACCCAACTTTCATAAGACATCAGACATTTCATTTGATGATATAGGGCAAAACTTCTATTGATGTCTAAGTGCTCAGTGGTGGCACTACTCACCACAAATGCTAACTGTCCTTGAATAGTACCCAACTCCCTATTAGGCCCAAACAACTTTACTTTGGTAGTCACCTTAGGCCATCTACCATTGTTCTATCCAACATTTGTAATACGTGGGCTAAGCAGGTAGTTTGAGCCACTTTGATGCCTTTAATGCTCCCTTGTCTAGACTTTAGCTAGACCCTAGTCTTGCCAATTTGATACCTGATTCATATAGGAAGCTTTGTCCAAACCTTGCACAAATTTTGGAATTCTCTTGCCTTCCCATTGTGTTCATAGATGCTCTAAGCTATTTAAGCTACCTCAACATTTCAAGCATGATAAAGTTTGATCTACCCATAGGGTTGAGCCATAAAATTCCATGAAGATGTTGACAATATCCACATTGTTTTAAAATTGAAAAAACATCCGTAAAAATTTGACTTCATGTGACCATACCCAAAGTTCCTTGTATACATTGAACAAGCATTTTGTCCTTCAGAGGTTAATATGGATGCATGGAATTTGAATTGGTAAGCAAAGATTGCTTCAATGGGCAATATAAACCTCAAAGTTTTTTATTATGTTTATATCTGTGATCCCATTTGCTGTGTAGTACAGTAACGCTCAATAAAGGTACAATCTACCTATTATACCATTCAAAGAATATTGCATGAACTAAAAAAAGAATTTTCATATTCAGTTAAGAAAAATAACATTCTTAAATTGAATCCCAATCAAGAAAATAAAATTTCAATTTCAATTTCAAACTAAAATTCTTTCTAAAAACCACCATTTCTGATGAATTTTCCATTTCTGATGATAAATGATTGAAAAGCATTGAGGATGACTTTTTAAAATCTCAATTATGTACTAGGTGCGTAAGAAACATGCTTGTGCACATATTTCATACTAGAAAAATGAAAAATGTGGTCAAGTAATCTAAAATTAATCTTTAGGCACTTGAATGATGGGGTGCACGTCATCATTTTGGAATGAAATTTCTCCGGTATAAATCCTCCGATCATGCCACGCAGCTTCGAAGGTGTGATGAGTCCCTTTGCCTTCCGCAAACTGGCTGTTTTTTACCATCCCAGTTGCTGGTTGCCTTCCATCCAGTCCAGGACACACCATGGTGATGGCATATACATTTGATCAGAACGGGGTGGGAACAAACCTACAACCATGCAAATTAGTATTCTCTTCTTGCTGAACTCTCGGTCCTTTTGGACACGAGAGCAAGCTGACAGCTGCCTTGTTAATACGATTGGCAAATTCTTAATCATGGCCGAGGTTCTGTTAGTCATTTGCGCCAGGATTGGTGATTTCACACGTTGCTAAATTAAGTGGCATTACAAATGTGGAGCAGCATATGTACAGTACAGTACGCTGCATTGTTTCCTTACAGTCGTGCAGCAATCGAAATTGAAGGTAGCCATCCAAATTCCTCCCAACGCTCAACGCTTAGGTTGCCTGAGCCACCCGTGTTCATTCCTTTGCCCACCTGGAGCACAGCAGGTGAATTTTCGGACATCCCAACGAGTCATAAACCCCTTGGACGACCCCTTGGCCTTGTACTCGGGGAACGAAGAAGGTTGCGAAATGTGTCTGAAGGCTGAGCACCACTAGACGTGTGGAACGGAGACTGGTGAGTAGAGGTGTTGAACATGGTTGGCGATCCACCAGTTACGGGTCGGGGAGCCAGAGATTGCCTTCGAGGGCGTAAAATTGGGCCTTCTTGGCGAGTAGGCCAAAAGTCAGCAGTGCCTGCTTGCGAATTTGTAGGCATCCCTGCAACCCAATTCCTTGATCAATATTAGGTTCATGCATGTGTTCTGCCCTTTTCCATTTTCAAAGTCTTTGTGCTCATGCATCAAATCTATCATTCTTGATATTCCTCATTCAATCGATTCACGAGTACGATAATACTGGCAGCATGGGGACATTACCAGACACTGAGGCGGAAGGTATAGGTAGATGTCTGATATCTTCAAACCCGTTAAACGCTGGAGCAAAAGCGTAGGGGTTAGGCCGCTGTATCACGGCTTGACTGCTAGGCGTGGAGGATGCAAAAGAACGCTTCAAAAGCTCGTGCTCCTTTCTTAGAGCATCATACATCTCTTCCAACTTTCTCTTCTGCCTGTCACAACGACACACGAGCACACCCGAGTGTCTTAAGAAAATATCAATAAGAACCAGGTCGTACCATCTGTGTAGAGCCTATTTCGAACTAGTAGCAGTTCACGACAGAGAAAGATAGTTCAGGTGCACATGGTTTGAGGGATTCTGGGATCCCCGTCGCTCAAACTGACTACCATTACATACATGTACTAACATCTGGCTATTCATTCCACACTACTACCAAACTGCGCTTCCTGCAAGAGCGCATTGGGGAAGTTGATTGCGCACCGGGACAGTGAGCTCCAAAAGCGTGAGCTCCAAATTAAAGCATTTGTTCAATTTGTTTGTTAACTGTCAAACTAGGGTGCAGCACTAGATTTGCAGACTCTACTGTCATGAATTAAGATCTCAGACATTGTGTCCTGCTGTGCTGGCAACGAGAGTTGCCAACTTGCCGCTGCCACTACTTGAATATCAAATAGCCGCACATTGCTTCATTTTATAAATGAAGAGCTTGGAAACGTAAGAACTGTCGCAGATCACAGAAAGGTCAAGCTGGAAGGCTAGTCTGAAACCTCGACTTCTCCGTGTATTTCTCTTGTACTTCCTTCTTGTCTTTCTGCATCGTTTCCTTTTCATGCTCCATGTCCTTGATTTTTTTCATGGCTTTCTGGTACCCCGCATGCACTTGCTGAAGCTTCGAATTGTAGGCTTCCTCGACTTGGTTCATCTTTTGAGAGTAATCATCCTGCATTTGCTCACACTTTTGGCGAAACTGCAAAGCTTTGTTGACCGAAAGCTGAACTTCCACATCCTTCTGTCCAATCCAGAAGACGACTCCCTTAAACGCGCTTTTCATAACTACTATTTGTCAAAGAGTTTCAACTCTCTCTTCCTTCTAATTAATCCCATACAACCACAGTACGTGCCTATCTCAGTGCTACACATGAAATCCAGATTAACAGCATGGGAAGAATGAGGATACTGCTTTGAGGTGCCACGCCAGCCATCACCATCTGAGCAAAAGCAAACAACTCGTACATAAGTTAAGCTCTTCTTAGAATAAACCATCAAAGCACGAACACCGAAGCTTTGCGTGATAACAAACAGGGCTAATTCGTATTCTAGCAAGGAGCTTAAGCATCATGCATACTCACTTAGAACTCTTTCCGTCACTCTTAACTTCGGCAAAACGCAATACAAAATCCGTCCTAGGCAGTTCTTTAGCACGTTTAATTGCAGTGATTCACAAACGCGCGCAGGCGTTTATCCTCCCAGACAAAACAACAGAATACTGACTACCCGCTAATCACGAAACGTTTTCTTGCCTAATTGCATGCTGCAGGGAATTCGAATGATTTTACAACTACATGAGCGCCAAGAAAACAGAGCGGAGATATTTACATTGATCCATTCATCGGTGGGAGCCATGTCCACAGCCTTCGTCTTGCTGCGGCCACAATGAACATTACAGAAAGAATTGAGTGCTACACCGTGACTAAACACAGAGTGGTTGATAACGAGGAAAATCTTGATCTCATTAGTGACACCAATCGCGTTCAAGATATTGAAAGCTCAACAAGCCACAAGTAATGACTGGAGCAGAAAAGCTCACCTCTCCGAAAGCATCTGCTCGCACAGAGGGCAGGCAGCGTCGACGGAGCTCAAGATTTTCTGAGCATCTTCGGTACCTGTGTCTCCGATCAAGGACTTGAGCAACGACGTACGGAAAGAAAATGGAAAACTCACCGTCACTTGCGAAAATCATAAGTCACAAGGATACAGAATATATGCCCGCATGTTGTCGCGACTGCCTTGCCCTCCAAATCCTTCCAACAAGCGTTACACTTCATAATGTCGTCAGGTCACATTCCTACCCTAGCTATGCCTACTCGCGCTCCACAACAGAAGAAGCTCAATGTTCGTAATAAAACCACGAACCTCGTCCGATATAGACGAGCAAATCCTGCACAAAACACTCTTAACAGCGAGTCGACACGATAAAATGCCGGTGATTATTCAGGCCGATACGAAGTCCGCATACAGGCCATTACAAACAGAACTGATAATTAGTGTGAGCACCGAAGTACAGTTGCCGCTGACATCTCAAGAGTATGTGATAGACAATGGTGGTGAGGACTTCCCGGTGGCGCCCAGTCCTCAGGACCATTATCTGTCGTAGCGGGACTGACACGTGTTTTGATGTCATTGGTGTGGTAGGCAGGGGCTCGGACATTTAAACGGAGAACGGCTTTTGGCAGGGGCTCGGACCATGGAGACTCGAGATCGACTTTTGTGCTCCCGAGCGTGGAGTCCGACTTTCCGTGCTCTCGCACCTGAGTGAGACGAAGACTCGCCGGGAGAATTCGTTCGAAATGTAAAATCCTAATGCACGGATTGATGTGAGGATTTGGAATTGAATAGTGATTGCTAATGGCGGAAGTGGACGCAAAGACAGCAGATGGACGCTCTTCTTCAGACTAGTGTGGATAACCGAGGGAATTAAGAGGCTAGGCGAAGTGAGTGATCGCGAAGCATCTGGAGCTTCAAATAGAACAGAAGTGGAAGGAATTGGAACAGAAAGTCCGTCAGAAAGTCAGTCTGACTCCAGAGAAGGAGAAGCAAGAGCTGATTCGGTCTGCACAAGGAGCAAGCCTCGATGGTGGCGCGCCATCGGGAGGGAAGGACTTAAGGTAGCGCTACCTAAATGCGACACTTATTCAAGATTTGCAGATCTTGAGGGTAAGGACAAAATAAAATGATGAGGGTAAGGACAAAATAAAATGATGAGGGTAAGGACAAAATAAAATGATGAGGGTAAGGACAAAATAAAATGATGAGGGTAAGGACAAAATAAAATGATGTGAGCTTGTTAGGAAATGGTTTAACCCTTAAACGACGGGCTCATAACCATGGAAATCATCTGTTTTGTCACCGTGTGAATTGTTGGATTAAAATATTGCAAAAGCACTCATTGGAAGAAAAACTAATGTAGATTATCTTCCCTTTTCACACAAAATTGGGAGGATGAATAGTTGCACTTTTGTCCTTTAGGGAGAGATTCTTTGTCATTCATTAGCCAGAAAACATCCTCGGTGGTGTTTATGGGTTAAGAAACCAACAATATTAATTTTATATTTCTATGAGCTTGTATGAATATAAAATCAAATTTTTTAAAACAAGTGTGTAGACTCACCTATTGTGGACACTAGACCAACACCAAAGTGGGCAAAGAAACACCCAAAAACAACACACTCTAAGCTTGGATCATGCATAGGTGATTGGCCAATGCAAGATCCACTAACAACTTCTTGGAACCCCACCTAGCTACTTTGGGTTCAATTGAGTTGGATTTAGGTCGTTTTGTCGACGTCGCCAAATGATTGGTGTCGCATTTCGGTCATGCTACCTTACTGGGCCAGCGAGCTAGGAGAGCGTAATGATGATGATACAATTAGACAAAAATTGTGAAAGACAACAAGAGTCAAATTTGTGCTTCGAAGCTCTTGAAGTCCATAAGCGGTTGTTGACTTTTCAATGCTAATGTGACACCATTCCATTGGCAATCTGTCACCATTGTCATTACAAGTTGCAACTCAACTTGCTTCCTACACTTTTGGATCATGAAGATCAAAGTTTGTGATTGAAAAATGTACAATAACCAATTCATCGTTAGCACGGGTCATTAGATATGGCAGCACTCAAAGGCGCCTTTCGAAATGATGACTAGGAAATGGAAAGGTTAACCCTTAAACGACAAGCCGATCATCGTGGAAATCATTGATTCGGATCCCGTGTGAATTGTTGGCTTTAAAAAATGAAAAAACACTCACTAGAAGACCTTCCATTTTCACATAAAACTTGGAGGATGAATAGTTGCACTTATGTCCTACATGGAGAGATTCTTTGCATTCATTGGCCGGAAAACGTCCTCCGCATTGTTTATAGGTTAATTAGGGTGGTTTGGTATTTCTATCCAAAATAAAACAAAACTTACAGAAGAGTTAGTGTGGGATCAAATCCAACGTTTTTCTTCAATCTGTTGTAACTGTGGACTTGGTTGTGGTGTTGACTAAGCTTGTAATTGTAAATAAGGAAGTTGTTTATCTTTTGTATAAATCATTAAATGCATTTGTTCACTAAACATCTTGTGGAGGATTGGTCTTGTGCTATGGACTAGGTAATTGCAAAGCAAGCCAAGTTATCAAAAATATTCGTCAATTAGGAGCTAGGATCTATTGGGCTGTAGGTGGCAAGGTTGGTATTGACCTACAATTTATTTTGATGACTTGGCCTACTTTGCAATTAATCTCAATGGATGAGAGTTGAATCTTTTGACTTCTTTAATTATTTAGGATTGTAATATCAACTAACAAAAAGAATTGGGACAAAATAGATGCATAGTTTGGTGAAAAGTTAGGTGAGTTCAATGATCTCTTGAACTCACAACATAAAATTCAATAGTAGATCGACACTCACTAAATTAATACCAGTTGGTAGTAGTAGATTTTTCTCTTAGATTTTTCTCATTGGCAAACCAATGAAATTTCTACTTCTTACCACCTCATTGAAAATTTGCACAAGCAAGCAACAAGCATTATCACTTTTAATCCCTAAAGGACCAAACACCATTTTTTTGGCAACATAGCAATTTTGAGTAGCTCACTATGAATGAAATTTTTAATTTTTTTCTTTGAAATTTTCACATAACATGTGACCACGGAGTATCTTTAAGGTCCAACAATTTTTATAACTTTTGACTACATAGTCAAATAGTTATTGTATGATATGTAATTTTCATTGGGCAACGGGTAGCTCAAAAAATTCCTTAAAAAATCACTTTTTTTAGAAATAAAATTTTAAAAATGGTTCTTTAGATTTATATGTATGTGAAAATCTTTGAATTATTCCATTTTGATTAATGAAATGGAAGTTATGAGGAGTTTTAGTTTGCGGGTAATTATGGATTTTCTACTCTAAAATAAACTTTGAAGTCCTTTATCTTAGCCAATTTTCAATATTTTTGGAAGAAAATAAAATCATAGGATGTAGATTGTTTATTGCAACATTTCAACCATTGGAATTGGCATTTTTCAATTCCATAACTACATTCTTAATAATTTAGTATTTTGAATCATTATTACTTCTTTCTACTTACTATTTTTTTCTTATATGTTGTACAATGCCAAATGATTTAAAAATTTTAAGCATGTAGACAACTTGCTTTGAAGAATGAATCCAAGGAGTAACCTACATTTTGGACATTTTTTCATACAAATGTGACCTTGTGAAGTGCAGTTACCCGGATATTTTTAGGGACAAAAAAAGGCTTTTTGCCACTTAAAACGCTAATATCTTGCAATCCACATGGTGAAAACTTCTGAAATTTTTTCCACATCTTTTCAAACCAGCGTACTACAAGAGCCTATGGTAACATGTTTCCAAAAATATTTTTTTTCAAAAATTTGGTACTTATACTAAAAATGACAGTTTTGGAGCATTTTTGGAGAAAACATAGTCTTTGACCTTTAGGGGTTAATCTACCGCTCCTAAACCAATTGAATCATGGCAAGACAACAAAACTCTCATGCATTGAGATTTTGAAGCTATACTATAATGCTCTCTCCCTTGAGTAAATTTGGTTGCCTCCTATGGACGAACAATTTTTTTTTAAACTTATAACCATTTTAAGCTGTACACTGCCGATGGATAGCTGGGAATTTGAAATATATGATTACCACCTGAAATTTGAAAATTGAATGCTAACTGCTAAGCATTTGTACCGTGAGACCAAAATTGGGGAGGTAGAGAAAAAATAGAGGGCAGCAAAGTAAATTGAGGGCAATACATTACTGGAAAATACTGAATGCTTGCCATCTTAACCAATTAACAACCGCCACATGGCATTAGTCTACCTTCAGCGCAGCCACGTAAACTGTTGTTCAATAGAAAACTCTATCAATTGAAAAATAATTACTATTTTGTTATCTGTGGCTCTTGTTATTTCCTATTGAATTAGTCATGGATCCTTCAGTGACTAATGTGGATAATTATACTAGAAAAAATAATTACAAGTCAGAAAAAGAATGCATCTATTATATAAGTACATTCAATATTGGTACATTGACAAGATAATTTAATTAGTGCTGTGGAGTAATATCATTAACTTGTATTAATTTGGGAATTATGCAAAAAATTTAGATATACTAAAGTCAGGAAAATGTAGAAGTTAAGTCTACAATACTCACAAAATTGATATAAATCACTCTACACTATAAATGGATAATCTCAAATAGTGTAATTTTCATCTAAAAATCAAAATTTTGCCTTTTAATCTATCAATTAGAATATTCTTTGACCAAATTATATTTTATTTAGCTCCAAACATGATCAATAGCATGAGATGGTCCATAATCAATAAAATACTTCAAAATAAGTATTGTTTGGGTTATTCAAATCTATAATAAAGACCGATTCAAGTGCCTTTCTACACCTTGTTCATTTGATGTAAAGAATATTTAAAAAAATTAATAATTGTATTTAACAAATACTCAAACTAGAATGTATTCAAAATCATTTTGTTTAATATGTCTCTACAGATATATTCAATTCACACTTGATGTAAGTAATGGTGTTAGCAAACCAAAGTTTTGAAAGTTGTATATCACTTCCTTCCTAAGACTTTTTTTTAATACCATTATCAACACTATATACAAAAATTAATTGAAGCATGCTCATTATTCTAATAGATTAGGAACCAACATGTATCTCTCATACTGCTAATTGCATTGATATTCCTATAAGTTGACAATGGCATTCATTTGGCATGGGGTATTTATTGTGTCCCTAGTTATGGTCACTGTTCGTTCTCTTCAAAGTTAATGTTAGGAACTTACATGAACAACTCCTCATTTACACCAATCATTTAACCCCGTAACAACGTAGCGACCTAAAAGTGTCTAATGGATGACAAATAATCCTTCAATGTAAGAAATACAAATGTTCATCCTTGAAATTGTGTGTGTAGAAAGAAATGTCTTGCACAATAGTTTGACCTCTAACAAGTGCTTTTGGATTTTTTTAAGCAAATGCCAATTCACACAACACCAGAAAGGATGATTTCCCCAGAAACCAATCCAACGTTCCACGGTTAAATTAGTTGAGGTTTCTCTTCATTTATGCCAACCATTTAAACTAGTTAAATTTTTTCTCCCAATCTTAGTCATGATCATAAACAAGCTTATATGAAATGTTAACCCCTAAATGCCTAAGTATTGACAATACTTTGAAGTTAAATAAAATCTAACCAAGTTGTTTTTAGTAGTCTATATCTTTGAAAAAAATAAATTTGAAGTCTAGTTTTAGCATCCCAAAATTGATCTTGAAAATGAATGATTATGATTTTTCTATTCAAGATTTTGTGCAAGGGTGTCCATTGCAAATCTTGACTTTTTAGTGTTGAGGGCTCTTGAAAATGAGCCTCAAATTAATACACTAAAACTTGGAGAAAAAATCACATTAAAAATTCAATTAAAAAAATTTATAGAGTAGATTTTGAGAAACCATAAATTGATTTGGATTATGCATGTTATGTGCTTCAACCTCACATTTTTTGGTGACAATTTTTTAGATTAGACATGTGAAAAGAGGATTGGAAGTCTTCTAATCACTTTCACAGCTTTAACACCCTCATGATCAGAAATTATAATCTTTCAATCCATAAGTGAAATTGTGTTTCCTTTTCCATGTGATCTTTAAAATGTCTAATTTGATAAAAGTTATCAAAATATTGACATTTTGTTCAATTTAGAGCAAATTCCAAGAAGTTCAAAAAAGGCCTTCGGCATTTAGGGGTTTAAAAAGAAAATGATCATGTTAGTATATGGAGTAGATGAGATGACCTATAATGCAGCAGACTGAAAAGTTAATTAATGAGATGGAAAGTTCAATTACTCCGCGACTAAATCCTCCAGCAAAACCACATCGAAGGGAAAGTATGCTGGTGCAACCATAACAAGATACAATTCACCCCACAAATTAGCTTGGCATAGGCACATTCAAGCTCTGCCCAGACGGTGTCCAGATTTAGTCAAGACCATGGTAACAAGACAAAGACACGAATTTAACCAGTACTCAAAATTCTGCAGATCATCAAAAGGAACATTTTCACATTTACGGATAACCTTCTATCACTGCAGCATACAGGTGAAAAATCCTACTCCACTCCACGTTAATGCTCGTATACTTACACAAGCACCACAACAACCTGGATTCTTCGCCTCACCGCACGTCCTCCCAGCTTCTCGTCTCAGCTCCAAAACTCAACAAACCTCATTGCAAGCATTTGTTGATTAAGAATTTACAAGTACCAATTCGCTTTCCGCATTCCTCCAAGAAAAAATACCCACCTCCATCTAATTCCTAATTCGGTGATGGTCCAATTTGTGGTTAATATCTCAACATCTACTCAGGCGTTCTGCGCTACGGATCAGGTGTTCCAAGACTCAATTCAGCCCAAAACTCCTGAGAAACTGGAGGTCCTCCCTAACACAAGACCTACAAGGGGACGGCACTTTCCATAGTCCGGATTGCTCCCTCGGTAATATAAACATGACTACGGACAGATAAAACTGCAGGTTCGTCCTATTCCTTCAAGGCATGCTAAAATGTCAAGTTCGATTCCTCCGCGACGAACTCCTCCAGCAAAGTCAACCTTGATGTGTAGGAATCGCCACGAACGTGCTGGAGCAGCCTGCATATGTTAGCATGCAGCATCTCCAGTCGGAACACTCCAAAGCCCCTCGTCTGCAGGATAAGCTTCTGTTTCACTGCGTCAATTCTTGGCTTCAGGGACTTCAAAACTTCGGCGTCCTTGTCGAAAGAATCTTCAAGACCATCTTCCCGCTCGTTCGACGGTTCTTGAGACAGCATCCGCTGATCTTCGGAAGGTCCTCCTCTATGACTGTTTCTTTCCATCGTCACTTGGTCGCCGTTACCATGCTGCTCGTCTATGGTCTCCGGTCGAATATCGTCGCATGCTTCTGGACCTGGTAAGGACTGCCTGTCAACAACCATCTCTGGACCTTCCGTTCGCTCCTCCTCTGATGCATCACGATCAACGGCCTCATCTGAGCAGTTCCCATTTGTTCCTTCACCTGTTGTCAGCCCAGACACAGTAAATAAGGTATTAGCGTGCACCCACAAATAAACTTCCAACAGAGACATCAAACCAGATATGGAGCACAGCTGAAAAAAACCCGGTTAAGAGGACAAACTCCAAAACTCTACCGCAGATCCGAGTTTCCAAAACCAGTCAGTAACTGCCGAATCGTACAGAACGGTACCGTTCAAACGAAATTCAACCTAGCCCATCGCTTCAGAAACGACAAACCGACCACATCTACCGCATCACACATCACCCACACCCATCGTACCAGGAAGGAGCCCCTCGCTATTCCTCCGCGTGCGCCGAGCGATACCTTCAGAAGCCTTCGAAGCATCGACTTCAGGTTGAAATCCTCGCAGCCTGGCGCTGGCTCGAACAACTGGAGGAGCAGCCACCGGAACTAACACCCCACTCACCACTCCAGGGAGACGTGGAGGTCCTCCGCGCGCAGATATCTCATCACAAATCTTCACTAATGCGGGGTCTATGGTGGATGCCATGCCAAGCACCTGTTCGACAAAAACACTCCCGCCGTAAGCTCTAAATTTCCCACCACTGCAATCGCTCTAACCCTGGACGACGACACTACTTCGCAATGCAAAGAAACCAGTCGATACAGCCAATAAACGAAGGCACATCAACAAATACGTCAATGAAGTCATGCAAAACCTATAAAAAGAATCGCGAAAGCCTGACCGAATCTCCAACCCACATTGCGCAAACAAGATTCCACAATCCAAAATCTCTTCGTAGCAGTCATAACAGTATATTTAGAACATTAATAATTGCGAGTAGAGCAACGCTGGCCAATCAGTAAAAAAAGACTTCATTTCGCACCACAGCAAATAAGTGCATTCGACGAACAGGGAACAGATCAAACGATCCATACCGCGTCGCGCAGCGCACAAGCTTTGCTGACAATTCGACCTCCTTGGTAATCATCCCCATTATACTCCTGCAAAACGGCACAACTTCTCCTCAACATTGAAAGCCACAACAGAACACAAAACAACCTAAATCAACCGCCATCACTATCTTTCGTGTCTTGCAAAGTCACACCATGTCCAAAATCACCGGGGAAGGAAACCCCACACTTCCAAATCAACATGTCATACCACGACGCTGTCACCCAAAAAAACACCTACCTGGGCATTGGCTGGGATTAAGTCCACGTCTCCCAGGAAAGACTTCTTCGTCAAGTAATGTCCACTATCCACACGCTGCAGCAACGTGGCCACATCCATCGGATTGTGCACTACATTCCGATAGTCTGGAGCCTCGTCGTCCAGGACTGGATAATGGAAGATGCTGAACCGTCTCTCGCATAAAAGCCTGTGCCCACAATTCCACCCAGCAACAAAGACAACCCCCAAACCGTCAGAAGACTACAAACACAAACATCCAAGAACTAAGCAGCCTTAAAAAGTATGTAGTAAACGGAACCATATGATGATGAAAGAGTAGCGCTGTGAAAGGAGAGTTACCCCAATGCAAGAGCCCTTCCCTACCACTAACACCACTCAGCACAGGGATCTACAAGGGTACAGGAATGTGAACTCCACCTATTGCAGATGTCGCGGAAGCACATCCGCAAGCGCCTCAGTTGGTTCTCCTCCACTTCCGCCCGCTCTCGTAATTCGGCCTCACTGGGTCCTTTCACCACCTTAGGTGCCTTCGGGAGCTCAGGAAGAACCTCCTTCTGCTTATTCCGACTCACGGCCCGCCTCCGGGGAACAGAAACTGCCGCATCCACCAGCTGCGAAAAGAATTTCGACCGCACTTCTGTGCTCGGTAACCGCACTTCGTAACTGCGTCAAATAACAAAAACAAGCATTGGTAGGACAGTTCTCAAATTTGCAGAATCGCCAAGCGGATTAAGCTAGGGTGAACAACCAGTGAACAACTGAGCACAATCCGCCGCTCGCTTAAAGAACATCCCAAAGCAATCGACGCTAGCCATGTCCATTGCATCAGAATAACTAGGACGACAAGATAATGACTCTTATACTGAAGACACCAGATGAATCGACGTTCTCGTATACTCACCAGTTGTGGCCAAATAACGAAAGTATGTCCGCATCCAGGTCCTTGGCACTCACACAAGCAGTCCCAAGAAACAGAACGGGAAGGTCGGAAGGCAGGTCACCCAACAGCATCTTCAGTACAGCTCGCAGCTGGTCATGAGCCTGCCCAATTACAGGAAGGAATGTCAACGAAAGCGACCGAAAAAAAAGAAACACCCCAATTAAACAATCAGCACAGTGGAGTCTAAACAATCAACACTGCACCAAAACCAACTCTAGTCAAGTCACGATAAATACCACCTCCAAACACTCAACCTCAGATGCATCCGTAAAAATGCAACAGTTACCAAAAACCAACAACGATAACTAACAACATCACCATTCCAACGGAAAACAAAAACACCACACGTACCGTATCCCACCAAAGATGAAGCTGAGGCAAGTAAAGTATCGAGGGTGTGTTTCTACGGGCCTCTCCAAAGATATGAACCAAGGCTTCTTCGGGGCTCTTCGCGCTGGGGTCCGACAGAAGTGACGGCAGACCTAACGAATGAACCGGGAACCGCTCCAACTCGTGCAGCACCGCCGGTCCAACATGGTCCTGTACCCCACAAACAATCTCAGTACTTTCAGTGTGGTAGCTCCCACAATAAATCATGCTCTCAATTCCCGTATTCAAAACATCATCAGGATAAACCGAATCCCATCTTACCACGATTATGAGAACCCTCAAGCTACAAGCTGACAAACAACTCGAGATCATATAGAACTACAGGAAACCAAAGTGTCTTAGCACACAACCAGTCTCAGTACCAGCAAATTGAATAACTCGCAGTGACCAACCATATCAACCAGGTCCTCAACGAACTGAGACCAGTCAAAGAACGTACCAAGCCAGCTCCCTCCCACCCATACAGCAGGAACTTGGGTCTGTAAACCAAAGGAGCACCGGATCCCAACCCAAACAGACGAGCCAGCTGCTCCGGACTTTCGTCCTCCTCGCTATCGGATTGGGCACTGCTGGAAATATCCCGGTTCGTCACTGGAAAGATGTCAGACAGTTTCTTCATAATCGTTTGAAGATGCCCTTCAAGACACGGAGCGATCACAGAAGAGAAAGGCCTCGCATAAGTCACGGCCCCGCGATGAGAGGCGGGTGTAATGGCAGATACTGCTTCCAAAAAGTGCCGTCTCTCCACATCCACAGACTCCACATCAATCACGAACTGTTCGTCGCTCCTGAACAAATCATCGCCCCAATCAAGTCGGCATGCTTCAATACTCACTACACTCAACCAATCAACTCTCCACGAACCTCCAAGGTCACAAAAAGACCTACCCTAAAGCCTCCAACGTAGTCAGACACCTCCAAAGACCCTGCCAACTGACATTCACGACAGACAAACGGTGCAAACTGGCAACACGTAACACTAGAGATCATGTGCAGCGGACGCATCACGCCTGCAAATGACCCCAAAACATATCTTTGTCCTCGAAACGGTACCAACCTGTAAACTTGAGGAAACTTTCTCCGGAAAGCTCGAATAGCCGC
Organism: Antitrichia curtipendula; assembly: GCA_951230915.1. Taxonomy (NCBI): domain Eukaryota; kingdom Viridiplantae; phylum Streptophyta; class Bryopsida; order Hypnales; family Leucodontaceae; genus Antitrichia; species Antitrichia curtipendula. The sequence goes on along the minus strand of OX579633.1, from coordinate 8,551,204 downwards.
CTCCGTACAAAGAGCCTTCAAATCGGCTCCACAGTAGCCCACACACGACGCTGCAAGCTCGCGACGCAACTCCTCAGACGGAGGCTTCTGCCATTTCCGAGTGTGGATGTCCAGGATCTCCACACGCGCCTCGAATGTGGGGTGGTTCAATATCAGCTCTCGGTCAAAACGCCCAGGTCGACGCAGGGCTCCGTCGATGGCGTCGATCCTATTGGTGGCACCGATCACCACCACTTGACCGCGGGAATCCAGACCATCCATCAGCGCCAGAAGAGTCGACACGATCGAATTGTGGATTTGCTCTTGCTTGCTGGAACGCACGGGAGCCAAACCATCGATTTCGTCGAAAAAAATGATCGAAGGCTGGCATCGCTGCGCTTCCTCGAAAAGCATACGAAGCTGTCTCTCAGCCTCTCCCACCCACCTGCAAATTACAATAGGCAACCACGACGATCAAACACCCGTACTCAATGGCCAAAAATGCACACCAACGTTCCCTACCACCTGCGCCACCCAAGAAATCCACCCCCCAACACATGAGACCGCGGCAAGCAAATTTACTTGGAAAGCACGTCCGCTCCCTTCCGCATGTAGAAGTTCACTTTCTGGCCCGCCCTCGATGCTGCACTGGCCATGGCACGAGCAATCAGGGTCTTGCCAGTGCCCGGGGGACCGGAAAGGAGAACCCCTCGAGGAGGGGTGATATGATACTTGGCAAAGAAATCCGGATACAGCAACGGGAAGAACACCATCTCCTTCAGCTGATCGATGTAGTGGGCCAAACCCCCGATCTGATCGAAGCCAACCGTGTCATCCACCTGCACGGGCTGGATATCAGCACCTCCTTTCGAGCTGGGGCCGGCTGTTTGCGCACCACCTTCTCCCACGTTCATCGCCACAAATATGCATTGTGTTCATTAGCAATCACAACTGACGGAAACCCAAAGAAATTCAAGCAAACGAATGAACCAGAAAATCACGAACACGAAAACGCGAAATCTAGGAAATGGAAAATGGCTGCTCCACTTCGGAATCTGCTGAGCAGCAGTGCACCGTATCGGCTCACGCTGCCCAGCTGTCTCGCGGACGAAGATAGTTCCCATCGCGAAACACGTCATCGTAATCTTACAATGCACCCTGAACCTCGTCACAAAGTAACACACTTCAGATCAGCTCAATACCTGGCGTGCTGGAAGCCCAATGGCTCCCGGGTTGACCCCAACCGCTCGCGGCCATACCCAAATTGCTCATACCAGGCGCCTCCAGACCCGGAGGTAACCACGGATGACTGGAACCCCGACCCATCCGCAACCACGGAGCTGCACCTTGGTCCTGCTCGTCCACAAGCAGAGAGTCGTCCGAATCGTCGGCTCTCGTCGAACGATGTCTTTTGTATGACCTGCTTCCTGACCGACGACCTTCCCGACCACGCTTTGTGCTGCTCCCTGAAACACCAATTCCAACCGTCAGGAAGACCTCACAAAGCCTCAAACTATATATCCACTTCTTGCCAGTCACATGCCTACCAACAAAGCCTTCCAAACGACCACCTTCGATACGCTTTCCCCGATCATGACCATATGGCACGGTCACAGTCACAGACACCGTAAGCGTGGTCCCGTACATATGCAAAACCTGGAAAAAACTACACCCAGGTCCGTGCGCGTGGGCTCGATTACAAGCTCGCCCTGCTCGAAGATCACCTAAAACATAGCGCATCGTTCAATGCCAAGTCACAGAAACCATGCAAGGCGCAGTTCTGAGTTTGACCAAACCACATTAATTGGAAACAGGAACGTCACAAAATTAGTCATCTGCACTCCACAGCTATCGCAATCCCAGAATCCTTAGCTAAGAATACATTCTTAAACTCCAGACTACTGCCAATGCGCCACCCACTCGGAGCACCAATCCACGACCACAACCAATGCCATTACCGCCCGTTCATACGCTTGCTTAGAGTTCCAGGTCGGACAAACCTCCGTGAAACATCTTTCGAGGGGATCGAGCTCTTGCCGTCGTCCTCTCTTCCTTTCGGGGAGAAAACCGCTGAACGCCGGTGCGGTTACGCAGGGCATAGCGACGACGACCATCCCGCTCCTCTCCCTCTCCCTCTTCCTCTTCCTCCTCCTCCTCTTCCTCTTCCTCTTCTTCTTCCTCTTCCTCTTCCTCCTCTTCACCTGCATATACCGACACAACACTTCAAGTAAAACGCGAGAGTCTGGTTTCGACCACGTAACTTGAACTGTAGCATTATAAACTCAGGATTAATATCGGAGTTCCACGAACTAAAAGTTGTGTCAAGGAGGTTCAACTGACTCAGGACCCGACCGCAGCATTTCAAACCTAAAGATCCCATCCCAACTGCCAAGCCACCCCTCAGCCTTCTCACAACGCATGGATCCTGTACAGAAGACGGATAGTTCAATCGCCAGATTCGCTTGTAATCTTAGTGCCTAGAAATGGAGCATGGCTACACTCCGGAAGGGGTGACTTTCAGCACATCAGGACTTCAATATTTTTCAGAAACATTGTCTCACATATACACAGACCTAGTCCGTTGCATTAGTCTAGGTTCTTCTGGGATATCGTTCACACTATGAATCTGAAAGCTGCAGTCTCCAGTTCCATTTCAGCAGAAGAGAATTCTCAAAAATAACCAGGGACCTGGGCATGTTGTGTTTCACGGAGACTGAACCTGGTTTACCTTTCATCCCCATTTCCCTGTCCGATGAGTTCTGATCGTCATCTTCGTAATCCTGGGATGAAAGCTCTAGCCTCGGGGGCCTTATTCCCTGCCGCGGTCTCAATCCCTCTCTCCTCGGTGCCGCAGCAGCATCCGTGTTTTTCGTCTCTGCGGGCTCCGGGCTACCCTCTTCCTCTGGGCTGGGCTCTGCTTTGGCAGTGTGAGAAGTATATCTGTGCTTCGACACCTGTTAACCAACCACATCAAAGCACCACCAGTCTCATTGGCTTGACTCAATTCGCTGCCTTCCGCATTACCTGAAGTCAATGTCCAGGGCAAAAGAACAGAAAACGCGTAGCCAATGGACAGCTTAAACATTGGGACTCGAAGTAAGAAGCAATTCCGAGCCAAAGTTTCCAAAACCGTAGCACTCCCATATACTAAAAACCGAGGGGCCAAGTGATTTCGGTTGCCAAGCGACATACGTACCCGAGTGGACTGACTTCGGTAAACCTCATGCTCGCTGTTGTCAGATTCGTAGTCCACATGGACCAGCACGCGCCTCTTCCTCGTCGAGCGTCGCAGGTTGCCAGGATCAGCCCCATGCTGACACACACACTCATTCTCAGATCCAACTCAAGCACAGGTTCCAACCAATCACACCGCGCAAGCACTGCTTCACGGTGCATCCGAACAAGGAGCGCCACTCACTACCCTAACAACTAAACAATTCATTCGGATGAGCCCTCGAAGTCCTGGACAACATCGCCCGACAAGGGGCCCCCGACGACCAGGAAGAAAGGAACCACAGAGACAAAGAGGATCCACAGCCACGCCCGAGCTGTCCTCACGAGTATGACGCACAAACGGACTTCCAATCTCACACTAAATCACCTCCAAACCCAGCGCTCCACTCTACTTGCAAACATACAACCAACTACCCTCACATGCATCGAGAGCAGGATCCCCGTTCTCGGCGCGGCACATGCTCCCGGCTGGAAAGCGAGACAGGAGACGGCCATTCAGAGCTCGTCACAGCGACACCGGGAGACCAAACGAACCGGAAAACCCGGACGACACAATCAAGAATTTTCGGTCAAGCTGCGGACCTGATTGGCAGCGTTGTCGGATGGCATCGAAGGATCGCCTTCGGTCTCCTCCGCCTGCCACGCGATCAATCCCAGTCACAATACACACACAATCGATGAGAAACGCCGCACCTCACGAATCCCCCGTTAAGCCCTAAATTCACAGAATTGAGCGAGCTCTCGAACGCAAAATCACACGATGCTCACAGAGTCGCCAGACACGCGGGGAAAGCACAACGAGCACGCCAACCTCCACACGGGAGAGCAAAATTCATTCAAAATCGGCATTCCAAAATTCAAGAACCCAAAAATACTCCCAAATCCAGACCACAGCGCAGCCCGTTACCGGTGGAGGAGAAGCCGATTGCGGGCGTGGATTTTCGAGTCTCTTGCTATTGCTGCTGATTCTTCCAAGGCTCCTCTTCGCGCTCCGACTGCTGAGGCCCTCACTCTGGCGCAGAGCATTGGCTATCCGCATGTTGGCCGAGGACCGCTGGTGACTCTTGCGCTTGGCAGCATTGCGCAGGAAGCGATGGTGTGGGACGGGGAGCCGCGCGGCCGGCCCATGGCCACGCGCTGCCTTCATAGAACCTCAACCCTGCGTAAACCCTCGCCCTCCCCCAAGACCCGCGTCAGTCCGACTCCATCCTGCACCCGCGCTGCACCACCATCGCCGCAGCCAGGCTCGTCGCAAAGCATCGCCCGCAGACCCGGCGCTCACGAGCACAGTCTCGTCCAGAGTTGCAGAGCATCAAGCGAAAACGGAAAACACCAGCGATGAGGCACACTCCGCGGCGACGAGGAGGACGATCGCGACTCGCTCCAGCGTTGCCAACCTCGTTCCCTTTGAAGGAACTCTTCCCCTGCTCAGCTTCCCGGCAAACCCCCTGCCGCGACACCCCCTTCCACGTATTTTAAAACGTTTACATCAGCCTATCGGAGCGTTCACTCACCCTTTCCAAGACCCCTTACCGGTTGGCTTTCGACGGGGTCGCACTATTTACGAGGCCAGTCTAATTGTAATTGGTAGCTTGGAATGACTGAGGTAGTTGGTGAGGGGCTGGGCATCAACTAACTATTTTTCTTCCCCTTCCCATGAAACCCATTCAGTCAGTCCTGCTCTCTCCCAAATTCATCATCCGCCCAGTCATCCCCAACCACCACCATTTCCGTTTTATTCTATATTTTAAAATAGTATTTTTTTTTATTAGCTGCACTTTGGTCTGGGGGTGGTACCCAATTGATGCTTGGTGGGGGTGGGGTTACCGGTTTTGATGTTTGGGCCATGGTGAAAGTGTTAAGCGTTCCAAGTAACTTAGCTCAATAAATATGGGTTGAAAAAGATCTCAAGCAAGGATTTCACCTTTTTTTATAAGAGGTTGGATGTATTATTTTGAAGTTTAAGAAAAAAGTGAAGCTTTATCAGTCCTACAATGGATGATATTACAAGCAATATCAAAATTGGAGAAGTATTTTCATGAAATTTTGAGAATCAAATTGTTCCTTCAAGGATAGAGTGTAAAGAATTGGAAGTGTATTTGATGAAACCTTGAGAATCAAAATATTCCTTCAAAAACAGTCCAAGAAGTATTTGATGAAACTTTGAGAATCAAAATATTCCTTCAAGGAAAGAGTAAGGAATATTCGATGAAACCTCTAGGGGAGACCATTGGTGCAGTAGAAAGTGGTGTGAGATTAAAAATAGGATCAATTCTATTCATTGGAGAAAAAATTTATACTTTTGGTAGATCTATTATACCATTGGTAATATATCTTAGACATGATTATATATAAAATAAAGTGGTGAAAATTTCCTACTTTTTGTGTATAGTAGAAAAATAAATAGGGTGCCAAATATTGGATCCTCCCAAGTGCTTAATAGGTTTAGTTTGATAATTAGTGACTTTGGAGGGCGGCTATAATTGGTGTCCTAGATTTGAATTAGACACCTTTGGATTGGTAGATTGGTGGAAAATGAGTTGGTATGCGAGCATGGCGGTTTAGGATGCCTATATTGTGAGTTTAAAACAATTGGACTGGCACATGTTACAGGTGCCATCATGTTGTTACATGGGACCGCTTCTTGCGAGTTCAGACTATTGTTGTCATTCTCCTTCGAGCACCCTCTATCACATTAGGGGTTGCAAATGTGAATTGGAATTTGAGTTTGATTTCCTTAAGTTGTGCTCCTACATCACATATGATCTAAGGCTAGGGCTTTGCTCACTTCTTTTTTTGTTTAGGTGCATGCATGTGAATAATAATTTAGGGTTTGTCCAAGTGCCTCAAATAGCGATATCTAGCTGAACTTTTAGGTTTTAGGGTTGGACCTCCTATACCTAATCACTTAAGCTCCTGTGGCGCAGATGGTGAGCAATTGAATGCGATGGAGATTTTTCCTGTGTAGGAAGATAGAAAATACTAAGATTGCAAAATTTTCAGAATTTTTTTTGCAAAACTGAAATTTCTGTGAATTTTGGAAGCCAAAAAGTGTTCCGAACCATTTCCCAATCACTATAGTCTTCCAATTCCGATCAATCAAGAACTAGCTTCCTACTATCTATTTTCTTGTTATTTTTTGCATACTTTAGGACATGTGTCATGATCTTACTAGTCCCAAAGTTAAAAAAGAGTAAAAAACACATTACCAGCCTTGATTGGAAATAGGGGCACTACCGGTTGGGAATTGGTCCTTGGTTGGAAATGGGTGGTCCGACCATAGGATGCAGTTTGCATCATGGATCTTTGGGAATGGGATCAACCGCAACAAGAGCATTTGGTTACTCTTGCAACATTGGACTATCTAAAAGAAACTTACAACTTGTGGAAAGCCTTTGTTGAAGACTTAGTAGAGTAGGGGACGTTCTATCATCTTGGCACTTAAAGAGTTTCAGTCACCAGAGCTATCTGCGTGGATTGATTGATGAAGAGAAGTATATTCTCTTCCGATTTGAGAAATACCATGCTCTTTTGGGCAGAAATTGATAGCTGCAACGTCCTCTTGCGGATGACACATGGCACACACTAGAAAAAAATGAAGGGGGGTTGCGACTACACTATGCAACTAGTTTTTCAGTTGTATAGGATACTTGCAACTAGTTTGCAATTGATGATAATTTGGAGACCTGTAATTATCGTAGTGGATATCCTAAAATCTAGGAGAAAAGTGCAACAATTGCAAAAGTTACACCTCATATGTGAATCATTTGCAACTTATTTACGACTTGTAGATTTGTAGATTTCTAAATATTAATCTCAATGATTTGTAGATTTCAAATTTTCATATCTACCTTCTTTCCAGATTTTAAAATTTCAAAACTCCCTTTTATCTAGATTTTTGAATTTCAAATCTATCCGTTTTTTAGATTTTGAAATTTGAAATTTACTTTCTTCCTAGATATCAAAAATTCAAATATTGGTATTTAATAGATTTCATTGGTTTAGGATACTTTATAATTTCATAGATTTAAAAAGAATTGGATTTTAAATATTTTTTGATTTCCAGAGATTGTAGAAATTTATACTCTCATCTATATTCTATGAAATCTATAAATTGTAAAAGTCTTAGAATTCTATCAATAAAATTCATTGCATAAGATTACAACAACTTGCAAGTCTCACATGTCCAACCTAATGGTATTCTTTACAATTGATATGGGACAATTGATATAAAACAAATGAAAATGAACTTTGGAAGCAAATAGGAAACAACTGGAAATCGACTAAGAAACAACTAGTGTATGACTTAAGAGCAACTAGGAAACAACTAGTTTCACAACTAGAAAATTCAGTTATTTTATTGATTTGTTTGCATTTGTTTGGTTCACTTTTCTATTGATTTCTATCCAAATCAACAAATTACTCTCCAAATCAATAGAAAAGTGAATCAAATCTATGCAACCAAATCAACAAAAAAGGTGAATTTTCTAGTAATATAGGAAACGGCTAAGAAACAAATAGTATACGACTGGAAAGCGAGTAACAAACAACTATGGTCATTTTACAAATGCAATCTTTTTGTAGTTGTTTCCTAGTCGTTTTTTGCAACTATAAATTGATTACTTTGCGACTAAAACAATGTATCAATGTGGTAAAACAACAACATAAAACAATTATATTAAAATTGGTGCTAATAGAGGATTACAATCGCAGGATAGTTGTATAGTAGTCGGTTGTATCGGACACATTTTTCTTCTAATAGCACTACTCTTTTTGGCAACCACACAACTGAAGACTTATGTAGACTAAGTTCTACTTTGGAAGAGGATGGGGACGATTGTGTGCAATAGACGCATCATGGTGGCCTCCATATAGCACGTGGTTTGTGGATTACTCCTCAGACTCGTGTTGGTGCTCTTTGAATTCAGATTTCTAGTTTTTTTTTATCTTCTCTTATTTTGTGGTTGTTTGTAATCAAAACTATCTCACTATTGCAGCTTATGCTAGTAGGGTATTAATATTAAACATCCATAGCTAGTGCTTACACTAATTTTTTAGAAATACTATTCTAGATGTGCATATTGCTAGGTGCAAGCAGTGCATAATTTGAAACAATGAGAACCTTAAACTATAAAATTTTGTGCATGACAATAGGCTAGGATAATCAATACTTGTGTTTGTGGACACAATTTATATATTCAAGTTTTCTACATTTCTCTATCTTATGCTTGAATGTGCTCTTCTTCCTTGAAATTCATCTTACAACATGATTTTATGCCACAACTTAACGCTTTTGTATTGCAAAGTTTGAATTCTTGTCAATGGTAGCTATAGGTTTTGTTTTGGATATGGTATTCAATAGAACATCCACTTCTTGTTCAAATGTAGTGGAATGCTTGTTGCACACATGCTTGATTTTGTAGTGTGTACATGGTCTTCTCAGCATTCTATAATTCTAAAACATACCCAAAAAATAGGGGTGCCAAAAATATATGCTGGTAGTTTTTATCTACAAATAGGGGGGAAAAATTAAAAGGAGATAAATATCCTCCTATTAAATACCTTGTTATAACACTTGGTTACAATTCGTAAGGGGGGGTGAACTCCTAAGGATGAAACCTTGAAAATCAAAATATTACTTAAGAAAGAGTCCAAATTTGTAAAATTGTGAAGGTACATTATTCTTAAAAGATACTCCTTCTATCCCATTAAAAACCTCAAAAATTCTTCTTTTTTGAAGGATTAACTATATTTTTAGTCATTATTACTGAAATGCTCTCAATCTATTAATGTCTAAGGACTAACATATTGGCTTTTCAATATAAAAACTATGAAACCCCTTCAACCTATCAATAATTGGCATGTTGAATCCCTTGTCATGTAATCACCTTCCTTTTTGGATATTAAAGGACACGCAAATACCAAATGACAATGGAAATAAATTCCCATTTTATGTAGTTAGTCCAATTTGTCAACCATTGTTGCATCCATATCTATTAGATTTGAATACATCATTTAAAAGTTTCAAAGAAAATAGCAAAATGTACTAATAGAAATAAGAAATCCTATCCTACAATTACGAAGGATAGAAATATTGTTATAGAAGTTCATGGGTCACAATTGTTTGGTTCAAATTTGAAAGCCCTTTGAAGTGAATATTTAGTTTCCATTTGGGCAACATTGGTTTGAAAGGTTTGAGATGACTCTAAAATTCCTAGCAACCTTTCATATGTAAGACAATGCCACCAGATAGACCAATACTGCTAAAACCAATGGTTTGTCCAATGATAGGTGTTGTCCAATGATTGGTCACCTACTACAATGTTAAATTATTATAAGTATAATTCAACTGAGACCAATATCACTCACCTAATTGCTCAAACGTTGAAAATTTACTACTTCCATTTATGATTTGAAAAGAATTGATATAATAAACCATGTAGAAAATCTTACAAAAAATTAAAAATGTACCAATGAAAATCCATGTTTTGAAAAGTTGCAATAATTATTTGTGTCACTATAATTATTTTAGAAAACTATTGCTGAACGTTGCTACTCACAGCTACAAAACTGTCTCAATTGTGAAATGGGCAGGGTAAGCTTAATTGGCATATCTAATACAAGGAGTACATAACCTTAATTGTTTACATAGCATTACACCACCAAAGACGAAGCCAGGACAGGAAAGGCCGCGGAAGACAACTCAAGGAAGGTCGCGTTGCTGCAATAAGTTAGGGTTCCTCACCTCCGAGCTTCTTCAACACTCCATAGCCTTCTTCTTCCCGCTATGCTTGTATATTCTCCTCCCCAGTCTCGATTCCGACCTTCCGTTGCCGTTCTTTTTCGTGCTTAGGGTTTGTGCATGCATCGGTGTTCGGCGGTGGAGAGTTTTGGTAGAGAGATTGGAGGGGGAGGGCATCATGACGGTGGTGACGACGGCGAGCGGCCTGCTGGCCATGCTGTCGGAGGACCACCCGACGCTGAAATTGCACGCGCTGAAGAATCTGAACGTGCTGGTGGAGCATTTCTGGCCCGAGATTTCCACCAACATCTCGTCGATCGAGTCGTTATACGAGGACGAGACGTTTCACGAGCGTCACTTGGCGGCTTTGGTGGCCTCGAAGGTGTTTTACTATCTGGGAGAGCTGAATGACTCCCTGACGTATGCGCTCGGCGCCGGGCCCTTGTTCGATGTGTCCGAGGACACGGAGTACGTGCAGACGCTGGTGGCGAAGTGCGTGGATGAGTACATCCTTTTGAGTGTGAAGGCGTCCGAAGAGTCTGGGAAAGCGTCGTTGGATCCCCGTCTGGTGGCCATCGTGGAGCGCATGCTGGACAAATGTATGCAGGACGGTAAGTTTCAGCAGGCGGTGGGGATTTCGCTGGAGTGCCGTCGGCTTGATAAGCTGGAGGAGGCGATCAATCGGAGCGAGAATGGTCCGGCGATGCTTTCGTATTGCCTCCGCCTGTCTCAGACTTTTGTGAATAGGCGTGAGTTTCGCCACGAGGTTTTGCGTCTGTTGGTTCGAAGCTATCAGACGCTCCAGCAGCCGGACTACTTGAGCATCTGCCAGTGTCTGATGTTCTTGGATGAGCCTGCGGGCGTGGCTGCGATTTTGGACAAGCTTTTGACGGGGGATCGGAACGATGCGCTTTTGGCTTACCAGGTTGCGTTTGATTTGTTTGAGAATGAGTATCAGAAGTTTCTTTTGAATGTGAGGGATCTTTTGCCGGAGCCAGCTGTGGGCGTCGCGTCTGGGTCGAGTCGGAACGAGAATGGCATTAGTGCTATGACTGGGGGTGGTCCTGCGGCTATGGACGCTGATCTGACGGAGCCTCTGTTAGCCAGGCATGACGCCGAGGAAGCTGCGTCTGCGGAAGAGAGGACGCCGTATGTGGAGAGGTTAGGGAAGTTGAAGGGCATTCTGTCCGGGGAGACCCCCATTAGCTTGACTTTGCAGTTTCTTTACAGTCACAATAGGTCTGACCTTTTGATATTGAAGACTATCAAGCAGTCCGTGGAGTTGCGTAACAGTGTTTGTCACAGTGCGACCATTTACTCGAACGCTCTGATGCATGCGGGTACGACAGTGGATACGTTTTTGCGTGAGAATTTGGATTGGCTGAAGAGAGCCACGAACTGGGCTAAATTTAGTGCGACAGCGGGCCTGGGTGTGATTCATCGGGGTCACCATCAACAGGGCAGGTCTTTGATGGCTCCTTACTTGCCCCAGAACGGCGGAACTGGTGGTGGGAGTCCCTATTCGGAGGGAGGAGCCCTGTATGCTTTAGGGTTGATTCATGCCAACCATGGTGAGGGTATCAAGCAGTTTCTGTTGGAGAGTTTGCGAAACACCAGCAACGAGGTGATTCAACACGGGGCTTGTTTAGGTTTGGGCTTAGCTGCTCTGGGTACCGCCGACGAGGAGATTTACGAGGACGTGAAGAATGTTCTGTACACTGATAGTGCCGTGGCTGGTGAGGCTGCCGGTATAGCGATGGGTTTATTGATGGTTGGTACGGCCAGTGAGAAGGCGGCCGATATGTTGGCGTACGCTCATGATACGCAGCATGAGAAGATCATTCGCGGTCTGTCCCTCGGCATTGCCCTGGTTATGTATGGTCGCGAGGAGGAAGCCGACACTTTAATTGAGCAAATGACTAGGGATCAGGATCCTATATTGCGGTATGGAGGTATGTACGCTCTGGCCATGGCGTATCGCGGTACTGCGAACAACAGTGCCATCCGTCGGTTGCTTCATTTTGCAGTGTCTGATGTTAGTGACGACGTGAGGAGGACCGCGGTCTTGGCCTTAGGTTTCGTTCTGTGCTCCGAGCCAGAGCAGACTCCCCGAATCGTGTCCTTGCTCTCGGAGTCTTACAACGCGCATGTGAGGTATGGGTCAGCAATGGCTGTCGGTATCTCCTGCGCAGGTTCCGGGTCTAGTGAAGCCATCTCGTTACTGGAGCCTCTTACAGCGGATGCAGTTGATTTTGTTCGTCAGGGAGCACTTATAGCTATGGCAATGGTTCTTTTACAAACCACCGAGACCCGCGAGCCTCGTGTTGCGAGTTTCCGGAGACAGCTGGAGAAAATCATTAATGACAAACACGAGGAGACCATGAGTAAGATGGGAGCTATTCTTGCTCAAGGCATTTTAGACGCAGGGGGTCGTAATGTTGCGATCATGCTTCAATCCCGAACCGGGCATGACCGTGTGACAGCTGTCGTGGGCATGGCCGTGTTCAGCCAGTTTTGGTACTGGTACCCCCTGATTTACTTCATCAGTTTGTCTTTTGCGCCTACGGCTTTCATAGGTCTGAATGAAGAACTCCGTATGCCGAAGTTTGATTTTGTGTCGGAAAGCAAGCCCTCGATGTTTGGATACCCTCCGTCTGTCGCTCCTCCTACCACTACTTCTGCTGTGAAGGTGCCCACTGCTGTCCTTTCGACCTCTAATCGGGCAAAAGTGAGAGGTGCGAAGAAGGAAGCGGAAGTTAAGGCGGGTAAGACAGCAGTTCACGAGGGTGTTGCTTCTGCCTCTTCCAGCATCGCTGAAGTCTCGAGTGGCAGTGCTGAAGGGCCATCGGATGGTGACAAGGAGTCCACTTCTGCAGTGAAGGATGAGAATGCCATGGACGTGGAGGGTGGAGTGGAGAAGAAGGCAGCGGTCGCCGAGCCCTCATCCGAAGTGCTTAGTAACCCTGCTCGTGTGGTGCCTGCGCAAGAGAAATTTATCAAGTTCAGGGAGGACTCTAGATATGCACCTCTGAAGTTGAAACGAGCTCCTTCCGGCTTTGTGATGTTGAGAGATATGACCCCCTCCGAACCAGTGGAGCTGGTATCAACAGACACTCCCGCATCTGGAGTTGCTGCTGCAGGAGCCCCGCCGGCGAACCCCAGCACTGCTGCGATGGAGGACAATGAACCTTCTCCACCCGAGCCTTTTGAGTACGTCCCTTGAGAGCAGCAGTCGATTTTAGATTTTAGTTTATGTATGTGTGTTTTTCACACATGCGAACAGTGAATGTTAGTCTCAAATGTTAATACTCCCATCATAAATTCTTACTGCTCATTCAACAAAACGGATCCTGTTTTTGATTTCTGCTTGTTTATCATTCTCGGAATCATACGATGATACGTCAAAGAGTTTCCATTTTGGGTGTTTGGAATCTCTAACTGGGGATGTCGTGGCAAGTGTTTAGTTTTATGTGCGAAAAGTAGCCATGCTTATGGATTTGCCCGTATTAATTGTGCTGAAATAGCTACTACGTGGTGTTGAAATTCTGCCTTCTTTTATGTTTAGCATGATCGAGTATGTACGTGGGTGGTTTTAAATGAGCAATAGAGTGTTAGTCTTGAGTATTCCCTTGATAACGAATCACCTGTTTCTCTAACGTCTTGACATTGTATTACCAACTTCAATTGCCATGTTGTAATTATTGTTCTTGAACTCTGGGACAGCAGCCATTCATGACCATGGTCATTACTGTCATAAGTATCTCGATTTACCAGTTGAATTACCGAGTGAATCATTTCTGCGCTCTAGCAAGTGGATATTACTTGCTTTGGGGAGGAAAGAATACAGTTGATGAAAAATGGTATATATTGGTATGCAACATCAGCTCTAAGGTGTTTCCGTGCGAATAGGGTTTCAATTCATTTGCATATGAAAATTATACCCGAGTATATACTAGCTTGAATTCAATGCTACATCAATCCAACTTAGTTTTTAAGGCACGATTTATTTTTTCAGCTATGGCAACCATTTGAAGTCTTCGCAACCCAACAATACTTCATGAGTTGTACATTGGCAACTTGGGTGATTGCAAAAAACACTTCTTGATTTTCTTGGATATCGGGTTTTGTTGCATTCAGAAATGGTCAAAGATCATGTACAAATATGATGAGGTTTATTTATTATTTCACTTGGAGCAAGAAAGTTCTAAAATGCACAAGTGCATGTTTTTAGCTCAATTTCCATTCAGCTCCCACATTAAGCTTTTAAAAACATTCATCATCCACTAATTGGATAATTCCTCCATATAGCTCTCTTAGAGATTAATTCTAAAACACTACAGCTTCAACATTGAAAATGACATTTTATGCTTTATTTTAACATTGAAAATGAATGGGATGTTTTCTTTTCTTTTTAAAGGTGAACTCATATGTCTAATTTCTATAAATCATAAAAAATTAATTTCTTTTTGTAGAAATTGAAATCATCATGAATGTTTGAAGAAAAAGTAAAGAAATCCATATTAAACATTCCAAAAGATTATTTTTCTTGAAATATCACCATAGGCATATAATATAGTGTACCAATATGATCAATATAAACCAAACAAACTTTGCATACCCTTATATCTAGAAGTTTGGTTATGTAAAATCTCTATAAAATATTCATTTTTAGATAACTTCTAAAGGTTTGAAGAGTAGCTAGTAGAAATAAGACATAAAAAGCTTCATTATGTTCAAAAGCATAAAAAAATATCTTATATCATTGTGAATGTCAAAATCTAGGTTCTTGAACAAAAAAACAAAACAAAATATACTATACAAGAGATCTATTTTTTTTTTAAGACATTATCATTTTTATAATTGAAAAATAATCAACATGGCTTGAATTTAATTCAAGTATGTACCACAAATATTCCATCAACAAAGTTACACATACCAAAATGGATGATAATCACGCATTCATCCTTCTAAATTAAAGTTGTTTGACCAATCATTAGCGACTTTAGGTTCTTTGTATGCTTTAAGGTTAACCTTGAAACATTGTTGATGACATTTTTTGTATTTTAGATGATTTTGAGGGGTGGGGGTGGGGGTGTAGTATTAAAAGAAAATAAATTATCCCATACTTTTTTAGAAGTTGTTTGAATGCATTTTTAGTGAGTAGTATTGCATATTCCCTCATTATTGGTACTATTGACTTTTCTAAAGAAGATGTTTAATCTACATATCACCTTTATAGTGTGTTTTGTCCACTTCTTGCTATTTATTCTTAATGTGAATTTGAACCCAAAAAATGATATTTTTTTCATTTTCTTCCAACTAATGAAATAAATTTGATCAAGTTTAGTTTTTGTTCAAATTGAGAAAAATTGAAAACTCTTAAAATTCAATATTGTATTGCAACATGAACTTTGGACCTATAACCATGGTTTGTTCATTTTATTCTTTTATAAGGATACAAAAAGTTTGGTTGTACCATATGTTCTACACTAGAATATTTATCTATAGAGAAAATTTTAGATTCTTTGAACATATTTTGCATTTGATATAAATTTTCACTTTTTGGTTAAATAGTTTATAGTAATTTCAAATTCTTACAAAAAAATCTGAAAATTTTGTGAGTAATAGAAACATGTAATTTCATCTTTGAAAGACGAATGTAAAAAATTCATTCCTATACAGCTACAAAATGACAACAAAAAAATTGAAGGACTTTGAAGCTAGAATCTATGATGGTCATAGGGCCATCCTTTCAACTTGAATCCCAAATCAATGCAACCTATTACCAAGGTACTTTGTCTAAAATGATCTAATTTATGAATCAATAGTTGCATTCTTCATTTCTACATCAATGAGATGTATCACCAAGGTACTTGGGTATAAAATGATCTAATTTATGAACCAATAGTTGCATTCATCATTTCTATAGTAATCTAGAAAATCATCCACTGACCACTTTTGATTAACATCTAAAGGTTTTTAATGTTTTTAGGCCCAAAACTACTTCAAAGTACTCAAATAGTAAGCAAGGCTAAAATCTTCATCTAGATTTATTCATCAACAAATCCAAACGTAGGCTTTTTTTTAATTAACTTGTTAGTATACACCCTTCTAAAATTTCAAAATAAGAAACCTTACCAATTGCAAAATCAAATCACTTGAATTTGAAAAAGAAACATTTTCAATTCTTCCCAAATGGCTAGATTTCATCTTTCAAATTTTTTATTCAAAAATGTGTAGATCCTACCACTTGTTATCCACCATAAAATACTGAAGAAATAAGTTGGGAGTATCCTAAAAAATTTCAAACAAAAAATCTTTCATAAACATGCTTCCAAAAAATAGTAAGTAGAAAGAATTAGAGTTTGATTTAAAATACTAAATTGTTAAGAATTTAATTATAGAACTTAAAATGCCAATTCCAATGTTTGTAATGTTTTCATAGATGATCTACACCCAATGGCTTTATTTTTTTTCAAAAATATTGAAAATTGAATTAAATAAAAGACTTCAAAGTTTATTGTAGAATAAAGATTATATAACTACCCGCAAACTAAAACTCCTCATAATTTTCTTCTCAATTGATCATAATGGAATGATTCTACCAATTTCAAAATTTTATTTTAAAAAAAAGTGATTTTTAAGGAATTTTTTGAGTTACCCAGGTTGCTCGCCAAACAATGAAAATTCCATCTTATATAATAATCTTAAAACTATGTTATCAAAAGTTATGAAAATTGTTGAGAAAATTGTTAGTAGTGAACTGCCCAAAATTGCTATGTTGACAAAAATTGTTATTGTTTGATTCTTTAGGGGTTTATGTAATGACTTCTATGGGCCTTCAGAATGTTTCAAGTACAGACACTTCTCATTTGAGTTACGTTTTTCTCACACAACATAGGGTGTGATTTAGAATTAACCCTTGAAGGACATTGAGGCCGAAAAGTATTTGATGGATGACTTCATTGATAATTGTAAAAACAAAGAATGCACCTATTGGTTCAATAATCAAAACATAATTTTGGTAAGTACCTTGGTCATAGGAACCTTGACCTATAACCCTCAAAAGAGGATTGGTGACTGTGGAAATCATTACTTTAGTTACTGTGTAAATCATTCACTTAAAAATTTGCAAAAGTACTCATTCAAAGTCAAACTACTATATTATAGAAGACCTCACTTTTTTTTACAACAAAATTTCAAGGATGAATAGTTGCACTTTTGTCCTACTCTATCATCCATCCATCGGGAAAAAAAATGTCCTCGTCGGTGTTTAAGGGTTAGAGTGGTCCACTGGTTTGGTTTTCCCCTTAAAAAAAAAAAAAAAAAGATTTGGAAAGCTCTACAGTATTCCTTAGTTTCTTCTTGATCTACATTCATCCATTCGTTTACATCCTCAATCCAGATTTGAATGCGCCGTTCCCCTCCTTCCTTCAGAGTTTCGTCGCACCACCATCCCCCCCAACGTGTCAGTAGTCTTTCATTTCGAAGTTGCAATTCTTTTTTCACAAATCTTGCTCATCAGTTGCTCTCCGTCACTCAGCGAGGTCGGTGCATGGAAATTCATTTGCAAGAAGTACAGTACTGTAGTCCGTCACTTTACAGCGCCGGGAAAGCTCTTCTCGTCTTCTTGCTTGGTCATAAAAGCTTCCGGTTGTTGAAATCACGGAGCTCAATTCTTAGTGCTCTTGCGATCACACTGACCAACGTCTGATTATTAGGTCAGTGCATTCTCTCAACTTTTTATGTGCGATTGTGCTGCTTCATTGTTGTGCTTACTCTGTACTCAATACTCCGTTCTTAATTCTCTTGAAATCGTGGTTGAAGAGGTTATGCGCGGGTTCGTGTTGGATCGACTATTTGAAAAACTATTTACTCTGAAACCTACGTTGATTTCAATTGGAGAGGCGAAGTCACGATTCTGAGGATGCTTCAATTTCAGAGTCTTTCTTTTATATTGGAAGATGTTTGTTTAGTAGGAGGTGTTAGATCTGGTCCTCTGCATTTTTCTGGTATATGCTATACTAGTCCTGTTTTTTGGAGCTCTGTGCCCAATTTTGAGCTTGAATGTCACAAATTAGGCGCTTTGGAACATGCCATTTAAATGAGGATGAGCATTAAAACTCTGCCAGGCTAGGGGTAGTAATTTATAATGGGCTCAAGGTTTGTTCGCACTTGGTGTTAAAAGTGTTGTTACTGAGGGTCTTAGAAATGAATTTAGATCTACTTTTGGACTGGTTTTACATTCCTAACAACACCTCTAACACCAAGTGCGAATATACCTTAATACGTTGAGGAAAGAAGAGTTATGTTTGGTAATTAACCTACAAACTGCTAAGTAAGAATCGCTAGTTTGACACTCCTAAATTGGATGTTCATTTGCGAAATTGAATTTTTTTAGTTAGGAATGATTCTTTTGACAATGACATAGTGAAGAGATGATGCTTGCACGTCTGGATTTCCTTTGTTACTTTTGCTCTGGGCATTATCACCGTGTTTAATTGCGCACTGGAGGCAATCCCCATGATGCGTGCTGGAGATGTTTCTAGTTCTCATAATGCCATGTCTGGTGTTACGGTTCAAGTCCTTAGATTAACAAAAAAGGCAGATCCAGACGTTCTTGATTGCACGGAATGACTTGGCATTATGCTCAATAATACTCTAGTCCAGAATGCTAAGTTGACTAGTCATGCAGCCATCATTGAACCTTAAAGGGGATGCTGCTCGTACAGTATGCTAGGTTTCCTCTTCCAGATCCACTATAGTACATACTGACCGGATGCATCAAGTAGTGTTTGATGGAGAATGCTCTAACCTATGGTCCCTTGGAATTCGCAGATTTACTCTTCTGGCTACTCATCTTCTTTGATGCTTGGTGCTTGAGCTACGAAGTAAGTCTTCTTAACATCCCATCATGCAAAACCGTGCGTCGTGAATCTTCTCGGCAAGGATTCATCATTCCGGCTGCTTGAATCTCTGCATCCATTTTCTTAAGAAGAAAGCTTGGAAAGACTGCAACTTACTCTGGTAGCCATGGCTGGGTCGAACGACTTGATTGTAAATCCTACATTCAATTGGGGCTCTGACCATGGCTGGCAGCCTCTTTGCTGCTCCCTGTCCATTAGCGACGCACCCCTTCAGTGCGGACCACCACCAAGTGGATACCCGTTTTATTGCAGGGCCCACAATCGGACACAAGCTTGGCAGGGCATTGCTCAGGATATCACCAACCGATTGAAGGTCAGACATTTAAATTTCATCGGATTGGGTTTTTTCTTGTTTGCTTACCCGTGAATTGTTTTAGGCACATAGTATCGTTTTTTGTTTTTATTACCCTTTTTGAAATAATTAATGGATAACTCTGTTGTGAAGTAGAATTTACTGCGATTTTTTTTGTTACTTATCACTCTCCTTACTCCTTTTCTAGGCAGGTGTGGAGTACAAAGTGGAAGCTTGCGTTTCCATTTCTGGCCCTGTTGAGGTAGCTGATGTGCGGGTTACACTTAAGCTAGAAAATGCTGCGGGGGAGGCTACATACACCACTCTGGCCAGGTGCGCGTAGACTTTTGGAACATACGCTTTGAGATTTGTTCATTACAGCAAACCCCTCCAATTAGATTGACAAAGTTTATGTTAGTAGACATCATATAGTTCTTATGTGGAGTTAATGTTGGTACTGTATAACGAAAATGGCATGAACCTAATTTTAGTGAGATATAAGTGTCATTGGCATTAACTTGATAGTACATTGGCAAATATTTGACATTAAGCTATGGCTATTACCGGCAGATTGACATTAACTTATCATTAATAATCCCGTGAATCTAATGGGGTCTTTTGAGATGTTCGGAGCTTGAAGTAGTCTACTTGCTAGAATTTCAGACCTTGTTATTTGAATGTTGAAACACGATTTTCACTAAAATTTGAATGTTCTATAAATGTAGACAACGTCATTGAAAGTTAATTATGAAGTAGTTAAATTAGCATGATGCAGTCCATGACGCCTCCAATCACTTGCTGGTACCTATTTATAAGATACTCATAATTTGATGCTTTATCATCTGTCATGAGGATTTTTTTTCCTTTGAGTGCAGTGGGTCAGCCTCAAAACGAAAGTGGATATTGCTAAAGGGTAAGATGGAAGTGAGCACGGCTCCTGTCAAAGCTTTGGTTTATATGGAAGGACCTCCAACGGGGGTGGATATATTTGCTAGTTACTGCTCTATTGCACCATCAAAGCCTGAACCTGTAAGACACCTTTTCATCATCGATTCATCGTTCCATGGCAAATTTATCAATCTTGGGTGTCAGAATTGGTTATTAGATCATTGTTTTTTCAGACGAAAGTTTCGTCTTTGAACCTAGAGAAGCTGTTACCCCTCCGATAGTTGGTGAAAGACAGTATCCACTTCATGAGGCAAAAAATTGGTTGAACAGTGAAATTACGTGACTCTTTCTTTATCTTTCAGCCACTTTTTCCATCATTTTAGTCCATGTTCTACTCACCAAGCTGCACATTCATTCTCTTTAGTGTCGTCTATGATTTAGCATGCTAAACTTTAATGAAACTTCATAGTTGAATATTGCACATGGCTTAACTTTGGGACCACCACCAACTATTGTAAGAGAGGAAAGAGAAGCTTTAAGTGAATAGTTAGTCGATCAACAAGCAAGCAACACAATAAATGAACTTTTACGAAATGGTGCTCCAATCTTATTAATTTAGAGGTACACCAATACATGGTGTTCAAATGAGAATTATATCTTCAAAACAGTGTATCATACACTAATTAGAATAAACAGTATAATCTCCAATCTTGACACTTAATATTGCTCCAAACACTTATGGTCGGCTCACAGGGATTATGACCTTGCAGGAGTGCTCTATGAAAGAACTCAAAGAGGTAGACGTCAGGGGAAACGTGCTGGTCAATTCTGCTTTCAGCAGTGGAGTCCAGGGATGGTCGGGAATGTGCTGCAAAGTCATACACTCAGGTTTACATGGATGGAAAGGCATTATTGGACCTAGAGGACAACCTTTTGCCATAGCTTTGGATAGAACTGAAGGTTGGCAGGGGATTCAGCAAGACATCACTGCTCTAGTGCAACCCAATGAAACCTATCTAGTGACAGCGGTACTCCGAACTCAGGGAGGAGCACCAGCTGATGTGTTAGCCACAGTTCGGCTTGAATATGGAGGCTCCAATACGCGTTACGTGCCAATCGGACGGTGTGCATCTTCTTAACTTAAATTCCTGTTTTTTCTGCAATTCCACCATTATGTTTTATGAACGCTGGCAAAGTCGTTTCTGTGCCTCGTATTACATGATGATAGATGTTCTATGCAACGGAAAATACCTTGATGACGTAGACTCCAAATCTTGATAATTGTTATGACTTTTTGACTCTTGGATGGTCAACTAATTGGGATCTGAATGAAACTGAGGGGCAAATCTGCAAGGTTTTCAGATAACTAACTATCAACTCTAATATTGACTTTGTGGGTGAAATTTTTTTAGTAGATTAAGTTGAAGTGCTGGGAGAAACTTCCTGTTCAGTTGTTTGTGAACTGAACTGAACTGAACTGAACCGACGAACTGATGTTATTCTTGATGAAATATTGACAAGCTATTAGGGTTAAGGCCTCAAGCAAAGAATGGGTCATGCTTGAAGGCAAGCTTCTCCTGGACTCACGGCCCCCAAAGACGGTCTTCTATTTAGAGGGACCTCCTGCTGGTGTAGATTTACTAGTATCTACAGTTGTAATCAAGAATGCCAATTCTCCCCAATGTCAGGGATCTCTTCCGAAGAAGCAGGCAAGAACACTGGATCCAATTTTTTTTCAAGTTTGAAGTCTAGACGTGCCTTTCATCCATAGAGTTTCGTCTAATGAGTTGAGCACTATTGCTTGCTATGTCTTGCTTTTGGACATCCTTAAATGAGTGACAATTACAAGATTTTTCAGTAAAATTAGATTGTTTCAAGAACTTTTAAACTTCATAGAATGAATCTTTTCCATGGAGAGGTCTCCTTTTGGTCTCTGCGATCATATGGAGACCTGCCGATGTATCATGAAGAGGCCTCTGGATGGCCCCCCAACTATAGGGATACCTCACTATGGATATTGGGACAGATTCTTGCAATGATACTGTCTAAATATTATTTTTACTGAATACATTGTCATATATTCCTTAGAATGTTTTTACAATGATATTATCTTCACGTTACAATGATATTTTAGCGGCTACCAGTAGTATTCATGTATGCATCATGAAATATACTTAGTCTTATTTGTTTCTCAGGCTATTGTTAGGCTTTTGTAAGTTTTTCTCCAGGTATTGGGAAGGCTAAGCTGACGCTTCTCTTCTGTGCGTCGTCTTTGAAGGTAGAAGAATATAGCTCAAAAATCTCTGAGTTATCTTTGAAGGTAGAAGAGAATAGCTCAAAAATCCAAGTTCCTGAAAGTATTGTACACAATGCAACTTTTTCAAATGGGCTTGAAAGTTGGAACCTCAAAGGCTGCAGAGGTTTCGTGACTAATTGCTTGGAGAACCCAAAGATTCTTCCATTGGAGGGGAAGTCGTTTGCAGTTGCAACTCATCGTACAGACACTTGGTCTGGAATTGAGCAGACTATCACGAATCGTATAGAGCTTGAGACTATGTACGACGTTGTGGCTGTTGTTCGCATTTCTGGCCCTTGTTCCAAGGCTACTGTGATGGCCTCTCTCTACATCCAAGAAGTTGACCGCAGCGAGCGCTATGTCACTATGGGAAGGTTAGTGAGTTTATTACCACTAGGAAAACTTTCATTTCTATTTTATTTTTCTTCGTTTCAAATAGTCAGCCTTGTGTTGCTTACAAAAAATTTGGGAAAATTTTATGTGCTTAGTACAAAACAGGTTTTCTGTTAGACTCTTTCAAGAACTTTCAGGCAACATCATAAAGAGACTTCTCCAGGATTAATAAGGAGGTCTTCCTGTGGTCACAATTATCATGCGGGAGGTCTCTCCATGATACAAAGGGAGACCTCCGTTTGATCATTGTGACCACAGGGATACGTCTCCATGGATCGTGGAGAAGAGAAGATTATCCTTACGATGTAATCTAAGAGTTCTTGAAACAGTCTATTTTTTTTTTAAACTCTGTTTTCACCTGAGGACAAGCATTTGTATGTGAAAAGCAAGTCAGATCAATTCTTTAGCAGAATAATGGCCAGACATGCTGTCATTCTTCTCTTTCAGATAGCAACTTTCGAGGATTCTATCTTAATTATGCATCATCCCGATGTTCTTCAAATGTTTGAACAAAAAATCTGAACAGGGTGTGGAATTTTCAAAATCGTTTAGTCTCTATAATACCTTTATTGCTATAACAGTTTCAATGTTGCTTGCGTGTAATCACTTGTTAAAACTCACTTGTTGCTTAGATTTGCAAATTGATATCGATGCAGCCTAGAAGCGGACTCAACCGAGTGGAAACAATTGAAGGGCAGGTTGATATTGCTGAAAGCACCAACCAAAGTGTCTGTTTACTTAGAGGGTCCGCCACCTGGAGCTGATCTCCTTGTGGACAGTTTCTACATTCAACCTGCGGTGAAACCAGAGCCTGCCAACCCCCCCATTATTACGGTGAGTGTTCGTTAGATTTCTATTTGCCTCAGCTGTATGCTCTACTACTTGAGCCGTTCTTGTGCCAGTATCATGGTTTGGCGTATCAATTATTTATATAATCCGGTCACTACATTGTTCATTTTGCAACCTCAAGTTGCTGGATGCGGAAGTGTTTTTTTTAACTTTACTAATGTTTCTACAGTCGTGGACTATTTTTTGAGTTCTGTCAGAAACAAGGTAATAAGGTTTTCAGGAAAATTAGATTGTTTCAGAACGTTTTGATAGCATCATTGAGAGAATCTTCTCCATGATTCATGTGGAGAACTCCATATCATAGGGACGCCTGCCGATGACCTCTAAGACTAGAGGAAACAATCTAATCTTGATCAAAACCTGTTTAAGAACAAGCCATACTGCATTGCTTGAACCGTCTATAAGATACTCCTATTGTCAGGGTTCAGGTCCTTAGAGCATGTAAATGCGAGGCAGCCAATTGGATTTCCACCGACCATTCGTTATCCGCGAGATATAGTGTCACTCATTCATTCTTGCCTAATGATCATATCTATACTAATGACTAATATGTGCAGATGGTCGCAGAATTGTGTCATTTTTTCATCCAGATGCATGGTCATGTTTTCAGCCTCATAGATTTTCACTCAGACATTGAAATCACTAGCGGTCAAAATCGGTAAACTATTGAGAACTCAATGTTTCTTATGTAACAAGAGGTGCTGTTGCAACTAGTATATATCTCAAGGAAGTCTCTAATATCGAAATGATGTTGACTATGTGGCAGAATCCAAACTACAGTGTGAACATAGTAGATAACCACAACCTACAACATGGTTTGAAGCACTGGTATGGACAAGGCTGTGCACGCCTTACCATTTCCTCCGGGGCTCCTACGTTTGTTCCGCCTGCGGCTGCTCTGTCTCTACCCGATCCTCCTCGTTTGAGTGGAAACTATCTGCTTGCATCCAACCGGACACAGTTCTGGGAGGGCCCCGCTCAATCCATCACCGACAAATTGCAGCTTTTCGTGGTCTATCAAGTCTCCGCTTGGGTACGTGTTGGGAAATGTCACGGCAAGGCAGGGCAAAAGGTGAATGTTGCGTTGGGTGTGGATGGGAAATGGGTGACTGGAGGAGAAGTGGAAGCTGATCAAAACTCGTGGAAGGAGATAATGGGATCATTCCGACTGGAGACAAAGCCTAAAAATGTGATAGTTTATGCTCAAGGACCAGACCCTGGTGTAGATCTTATGCTCGCTGGTAAGTTTACTATTAGTACTGAAATTTTGAACTTATTTAGTATATAATGAATTTTTATATGAACGTTTGAGCTTTTAACACATTCTGAAAAGTTTTTCATATCTGTGTCTGCTTCTTTTCTTTTTACGTTCATCTTGTTCCGCTTGAACTGTTGATATAGTAACTCTTTAACCCGCTCCCAAAGTTTAAGGTAGAGGATACTATTTGCCTCACTTTAAGCATTTTAGCGAATATGTAGTTGTGTGCTTTCATTAAGAAATCAGTATAAATGCCGTGGAGAGATCACTTTGAGAACAAGAGCCAACTTCTCGTGAGATCAAATTTTCTCTCTCAAAGCATGATGATTCGAAGTGAGATGTTGTAGGCAACCCCATTTCCATTCAATGATCACTGGCCATAAACATTTAGCCAGGTCATGTTTACATCCAACTTGCTAATTGAAAGCCAGTCAAGATGAATTGCTGTTGGTAGCAGGGGTCGGTACAGGAAACGAGAGCAGGTCCCTGATGTATCCTCTACCTTACTATGTAATCAACACAATATTTTATCAAATTTGAAGAACTGGTATTCACAATCTGGACAGTATCACTCAAACCTACATTTCAAGTTTTCTTTGAACGAAGTAACCTTGCCAATGATCAATCTACCAAAGTATGTAAGCTCTCTATGAGGATATTTTTGCTGACGTATGGGTTGACCTGTGAATCTGGTCGCAGGATTGCAAATATTTGCTGTAGACAGAAGTGCACGAATTCCACTCTTGAAGGCCAAAGCTGATAAGGTGCGCCAGCTGCATGTCGTTGATTTTGCATTAGAAATATCATTTCTTATTACATACTTCCTCGTCCAGGAATGTACATTGGGCCTCATGTTGTTTTTTAGTATTTTTGAGTAGTTCATATAAGAAATTCCCTCCCCCAATTTATTTATTTTTTGATGAACACTTGCAATGTCCATCACTATTTCTAGTCATATTGAATTTGGACCCGTCTAAATTATGCTTTTCGTAATATGATCAATGAAATTGGTGTCGAACATTTCTAAGAACACTGCTGACACTTATTTCTGGTCTAGGGAGTATGAGGTATTCTTTGCATTCTGTTTTTGACGAGCATTCTCTTTTTAACTGATGCTATTCTGACTGGGTAAATTTTCGAATCAACAATGTCTCTCTAGATCCGGAAGCGAGATGTAGTTCTTAATGTAAAGTATCGAAGCAGCCGACCTGTTCCACCTGGCATTTCTGTGCGGATTGAGCAGACAAGCAGGAGTTTCCCGCTAGGTTCTTGCATCAGCCGTTGGAACCTTGACAACAACAGCTTTAAGGAGTTTTTCCTTCAAAACTTCAATTGGGCAGTTTTTGAGAATGAGACCAAATGGAATTGGACTGAGCCACAACGCGGCACTGTAAGTGCCTTTTCAAACCGTGATTATGTCCACAACAAAGTGAGGATTACGACTTGCTGCACTTTTGGAGTAAGAAAGAGCAAGGATTATGAATGGTAGTTGCAACAGTATTAATCATCTCTATTTCCTGACCTATAGAGCAAGTAGCACAATCATCGTGCACTCTAATTCCAGAATAATCTATGGTATTTTACGAATAAGAGAGTCACAATGAAGTAAGATAATCTCAAGTAACAATAGGCTACTTTTAGAAAAGGATTATTGTATCTCCCTTCAAAGATTATGTGGCAAGCAGATTTGATAACTCCGTTGTCTTTATTCTTCAAATTTTCAAATATGTTATTTTGAGCAAAATCATTTAGCATTTTTCAGATTATTTTGAGCATGTTTCTAGAATGTGCCTCTGTGACAGACAAGATCTATCAAACGTGGTACTGACGACGATAACTTGTGGGCAGTTCAATTACAGAGATGCAGACGAGATGGTGAACTTCTGCACACAACACAAGATCCCTATGCGAGGCCACTGCATCTTTTGGGAAGTAGAGTGCAACTGCCAGGACTGGCTGAAGACACTCACTCCTACAGAGCTCGCAGACGCATTGCAAACCCGAGTCATTGAACTCCTGAGTCGCTATAAGGGGAAGTTCCAACACTACGACGTCAACAATGAGATGATGCACGGGTGCTTCTTCCGAGACCGGTTGAACCCCTCCATACTCCCGTACATGTTCAAAATGGCGCACCAGTTAGACCCTGAGGCAGTTCTGTTTGTGAATGATTATCATGTGGTAGATGGAGAGGATGGAAACTCGGCGGCTGAGAAGTACGTTGAACAGGTGAAGTGGTTGCTGAAAGAAGGTGCACCAGTCGGAGCTATCGGGGTGCAGGGTCATGTTGATGCCCCTGTTGGCCCTATCATTTGTAACTCTTTGGATAAATTGAGTACTGTGGGTTTACCAGTTTGGATGACTGAAATCGACGTTGCCGCAGCGAATGAGCATGTTCGTGCAGACGACCTTGAGGTGATTTCCATCCCACATCTACGCTATGGATTAGATAACCTGTTGTCAGGCATAAATAGTTGACATGCGTGCGATTGTGGACATTGAGATCTCAGTTTTTGTTTGATCAACTAGAGACTGCACAAGTGGCTGAGTTATATAGTCCTCCCCTATTTGGTGAACTAGAAAATAACACCTTTACTAAGCATGGAGGATAACTGGTTATGTCAATGTTGTCAATAAGACCAAAACTTCAAAAGTTAAGGGAATGGTAATTTTACTGGCCTAGACAATTGGGACTTCATATCTCTTGACTTCATATTTATGTCAATGTTGCTAGTAAGAGCAGAAAACATTATAGGATAAAGACATGGTCGTTTTTTAGTTGTGACAATTGAACTCCTTATCTATTGACTCTGGGATGTTAAAGGGAAAGGGACTTTGCATGAACACAAACCACATCAACTGAGAAGTGAGGAAGTTTGAGTAGTTTCTTATGTACAATATTTGATTTACTTTGAAAATTGAGCCTGGTCCCTAACTGGAAACAGGTATAATCTACAGTGCAACTACACTTTGAAATAAGCTGCAGACACTCATAACACAGCTGCTTGTTTGTGTTCATATTCTTTAAAGCATTCTCTTCAAAGAAATTGTCTTCATGGTGCTCTGATGTGCGGAGATTTGAAAGAGTTCCACAGCTGTACGTGATTCTTATTGGCCATGTCATGAATGTGAAATTTTGAAGGTTATGCTGCGAGAGTCCTTTGCTCATCCAGGCGTGGAGGGGATCATGCTTTGGGGATTCTGGGAAGGAGCCATTTCAAGAAAAAACGGTCACCTTGTGGATTCGGACAAGCGTGTCAATGCTGCTGGCAAGCGCCTCATTTCCTTGAGGGAGGAATGGACTACCAGACTTCGTTCCAGAACTGGCGAGAATGGTCAACTTTCCTTCCGGGGTTACCATGGACGTTACAAGGTTTTCGTAGACTTTGGAGGATCCGGTGAAGTCGCTGTCGATTTTGAGGTCCCCCAAGGGGATACCCCTTTGATGCTTGAGCTTTCTGTATAGCAATTTTTCTCTTTGCTGTGAGGCATCTTGACTGTGATCGCTTGCGGTTCTTACACAGCTGCTGCTTATGTGAATGTGCTGTTGATGCCAACAGTGCTGGACTTCACATTGAGTATCGGGCTTGCGATTGTGCTAGAAGTTGTGTTCCTTTCCAATTTGGGCTCTTTCTGATTCCGAACCCCAGAATCTCATACCCAAATGCTGCAGTTTGCATCGAGTTTTCAATCTGCATTTGCAAAGCGCCTCTGTTCTTGGAACAGAGCTCGCATTTTTGGCCCCTCCTGTGGTTGCTTGTATTCATGAAATAGATGACATTTCTCAACTTCACAGTGATCTCCCTCTGCGAAGACACTCAAGGTAATTACACCTAAAAGTGACACCTTCCTGAAACCAACATCTACACATCCTTGATTAACCCCTAAAGTTCCTTGACTATGTTCTCACCAAAAACGCTCCTAAATTGCCGCTTGTAATACATTCACAAAATTTGAGAAAAAAAAACATTTTTTTGCATATGTAACTGTAGGATCTTGCAGTAGGGTGGGTTGAGGAAATGTGGAAAGAACTTCAGAAATTTCCACGGGATTGGAAGATATTAGTGTTTGAACTGACAAATAATTTTATTTAGCCCTGAAAAAAATTGGGCAATTGTGCTTCAAGAGGTCACATTTGTATGAAATGGTGGTGCTTCTTTGGATTCATTCTTCAAGGAAAGTTCGCTACTTGCTTGAAAATTTGGTAACATTTGGAGTTGTACAACATATAGGAAAAAATGCAATGTCATGACAACATTAACAAAAAAAAAATAACATGGACTAATTTTAGGAATTTCATATCTTCTTCATAAAAATTTTGAAATAGAAATTGAATGGTGGAGTACTTGCCTTTTTAAAAAAATTCACAAAAAATGGAATTTTTCTTTTTTAAAACTGAAATTTGGTATGCTTGATTGGAATTGTGTAAGAATTGGGTATTAATTATGTAAGACTAAAAATTCTAAAAAAAATCTATACTATGGAGTAAAAATTGGAATGGCTCAAATTGGTAGTTTGTAAATGAAATAGACCTTATTGTTCTACAACCAAAAAGTGACTAGGATATCAATCACCTTTACGGTCACTCCCATTGCCCTATACACTTTAGCGGCATGGAACCTAAACAAATAGACTATTGAGGGCAATTGAGGGCAAAAATAGAAGATCTGCCATGACAACCCAACATTCCATACAACATCAAAAACAACGAAGTCCTATCCAAAGTATAGAAGACTCCAGGTAGCTATTAACACCAACTATTGGTGAAACCAACCCCTACAGAGTTTCTTTTTTGTAAATTTTTATTAGACCCTAAGAATGATAACCAGCACAACTTAGCAACTATTCCAATCTAATCACAAATCCTTCTCACTCCACTCTATACAGTTTGTGACTTGCAAGTTTTCAAAGGTGCCATTTTTAGTTTTTAGGAACCCCTACAGGTATGGAACTACTTTTGATTGGTGGCATGTTTAGTGTAGTCCATCATAATCCTAAAAACTAAGAATGGCACCTTTCAATTGTTTAATTGTGCGATCAATAGTGATTTTCTAGTTACTCAAGGAGCCTAGGTTTAAAGCATTGATCTTGGAGGATGAAACCCAAGTACTAAGGCCAACAATCTCTTGTATTAAATGCCAACTATGACACAATTTCATCTATCATGTTTAGATGTGCATATTTTTTGAGTATTATATATGTATAAAGATAGAAGTTAAACTATCCAAAATTTCCCAAAAGATTCAAGTGTTGAAAAGTTAGTGCTGAGTGATGCAAAATGAATAGGCTAAATGAACATGTTCTTAACTCTAGGTTGGAGCTATTTCTCTCTTAATGCTAAGGCAAACAATCAAAAAGTCTCTTAATCCAAGAAGGATGAAATGACAAAGAATTCTTCAGTGTAGGATAGAACTACAACTATTCATCCTTGAAATTTTTTTTGTGGAAAGTGGAGAACATCTACAGTAGCTTGACTTCTAGTGAGTACTTTTGGATTCTTTTTATTCCAATGACTCTCACACAGGGAGAAACCCGTGTTGGGTGGATCCTTTTCTAAAACCAAAACACGCCCGAAGGCAGTACACGCCCGAGGGCAATAACGCCCGAAGGCTGGGGGGAGGAAATCGAGGCCCGAGGGCAGAGCTGTGGCACAACATACAAGTCACAGGAATGAAAGTAACAGTGGAAATACACCCGGAGGCAAGACTAAACACAGGGAGCAAAGAAATGACTCTCACACAGTTACACAATGCATGATTTCCAGGGTCACCGCCGGTGTCGTTCTAGGGATAAAAAAGCATGAAGGGACATGCGTGCTCAAATGACTGGCCTTGAATTCAAAGCAACACATTTTCCTAAAAGCATGATGTCCCCACTAAGAAGAAATGGAGGACATTGTCAAAGTCAAACTTTTTTTTTTTTCTTGCACTTTTGATATCATTCACTAAAAGTGTCATGGCTTCCATACACATGGTCATAAGATAGGAGGCTCAGAAATGGCACATCTAAGGTCTGATCCGCCTTTTTGTGTATTTCATTGGATGGGAATAATTTTAGCTCATTTTTCAGACTAAGAAAAATAAATGAGGAATCTAACCCAAGTGGTTTTGTATTTTTTCAAGCATTTTTGAATTACTTA
The DNA here is from genome assembly GCA_951230915.1 of Antitrichia curtipendula. Classification (NCBI taxonomy): domain Eukaryota; kingdom Viridiplantae; phylum Streptophyta; class Bryopsida; order Hypnales; family Leucodontaceae; genus Antitrichia; species Antitrichia curtipendula. The sequence goes on along the minus strand of OX579633.1, from coordinate 8,520,207 downwards.
TGAATTTTCAAACGAGTTGGATCATAGGTCCCTATCTAATGACCCTAGGTCTTTTATAAATGGTTCACTTGCAATTCTAAAGAAAGATGGGGAAAGCAAAGCAAATGATTGACTCTTGCAATTGATAATGTTTTTTTCCTTGATTCATTCAATGACTATACATGTCAATTTCAGAACCAACTCATGTCCATTTCACAGCCATTTATAGGGTCTGTTCTTAATGCCTGTTCCATTTCAGAGCCTCCTACCTTAGCGCAAACCTTTGTGTGTAGCATTTCAACTTCTGTGTGCAGGACAGAAAACTTCAATACCATCCTATTATTCATCTTTTGCTCCGCATATCTGGTGTAAGCTTAAACTCCCACTCGGTGCAACACTGCCAATGAACCTAACACCGGAGAGTACTTTCACACAATGTTCATATAATGAGTCTGTCGAGACAAAAAAAATATCAATTAATTTAAAAACAACCAAGAGTGCAAACAAAATCATGCGCACCCACTTAACCCCTAAAAGACCAAGTGTCCGTTCAGCGTAGGCAAGAAATCTCGGGTAGGTTCTTACAAAGTCATCTTTGGTTGGATGTTCATGAGATTTGGACACAATGTGTAAACATGCATGTCCTTGATGAAAAACTAATTTTTTTTCGATCGGGTGCCCGGATCAAAAGTTATGCTGCCCTGAACTTTTAGGGCAGCTTGGGCAGTTTGAGAATCTTTGGGGAATCTTTTGCAAAAAAGCTCATCAACTTTTGAAATTTGACATGTATGAAACTAATAAAATATGGCAAACAATTGTCAAAACAAAAACAAATTTTAGTCTTCAAATCAAATTCTAAAAAGTGATCAATATTGGGGCAGTTTCAAGAAAAAACATTGTCTTCTAACTTCAAGCCCTATTATCTTGCAATCTATGAAGTCAAAACTCTTGAAATTTTTTCCACATACTCCAAATGTTCATCTCTAAATTTTCACCGTTCAGATTTCAAATAAAAAATTTCTTCATTGCACAAGAAATCATCAAAAAATGATTAGTGTAATGCCAACTCACTTGACCTCTTTGCATTGCAGGGTGATTTATTATAAGCTAGACATCTCCGTTGCTTCTAAAAAATTTCTTGAGTGTAATCAACATCATATACTTAACAATGGTCAAAATTTTCATTTTTGTGTGGTGCAAAAATTTTACTGCAAGAGGGCCCAAAGTCTGCTGACCCTGTTTCGCAGCAATGAAAAATTGGTTTTTTTCTCACTTCAAATGTTATAATCTTTCAATCCGCGTGGTCAAATGGGCTGAAATTTTTTCCACACCCTTGTATAATATTTAACTTCAGTTTAACACGGTTAAAGTTTCAAAAAAAAGTTCTAATTTTCATTTTTGAATAACATACCAAAAATCCCAACTTTTTGACAATGTCACCCTGAAACCCCCCCTCGGTCCTTTAGGGGTTAAGCAGACACAAATGGGCAAGTACAACATTAATTGATAGTTGTCAACATGAAACCCTAAAATTTCAATCCAGATAATTCTAAAATTATTAGTGAGTGAACCCCCAACATTAGTCTGAGTATTAGTCTGGGTCTGGATCTAGATCTTTCTCTATATATTATTTGTTTATTTTGGACGGCTTGTCCGTCCAAAAAAATTTGGGTTGATGTGAATTTTGATGCATCAAAAGGCATCTCGACGGGTTAAGCCAACATCATGTTAGGATAGAAAACCTTGATGTGGACAGATATTTTATTTTATGTAGATGATAAAATGGATATAGACAAGAAAATCTACAAATGTTTTGGGAGTAGAAAAGTCTAAAATTGCCAATTTTTGATGCATTTTTCAAAATAAATGATTAATTAATTTTTTGAATTCCAAACATACAAAAGTATATTAGACAAGTACTAAGGCAATGTGTGGAAAAATTTCAGCCCATTTGATCACATGGATTGAAAGATTAATATAACATTATAAGTGAGAAAAAAAAATACTTTTCCTCAGTTCTAAAAAACAGGGTCAATAGATTTTGAGTCCCTTTTGGAGTAAAATTTTTATCTACACAAAAATGAGGATTTTGACCATTCATAAGTATATGATGTTAGGTTCATTCATAAAAAAAATTCAGAAGCAAATATGGACTCTAGCTTACTTTAAATCACCCTACAATGCAAAGAAGTTAAGTGCATTGACAATACACTAGTCATTTTTTGATGATTTCTGGTGAAGTGAGGAAATTTTTATTTCAAATCTAAATGGTAAAAATTGAAAGACAAACAATTGGAATATGTGGGAAAATTTTCAAGAACTTTGACTTCACAAATTGCAAGATAATAGGCTTGAAGTTAGAGAAAAATATTTTTGCTTGAAGTTGCCCCAATATAGATAACAAAGGTCAACTTCTCTTAAAACATGATTTGATAATTAATTTTTTTTACAATTGTATGATTTATTTTATTAGATATATACATGCCAAATTTCAAAAGTTGATGACATTATATATTTCTCAGCCCATGTGGAGGGCTGCAAGTTCCCCAGGGTTCCCAAACTTTGGAACTGCTTAAAATTGTGTCGCAGCAGCTGCATGACATGGTAGAGGGACTTCTACGTCATATAAATTTATTTATTTTTTAAATTTTGTTTTTGTTCATCTTTTTCTTTTCATTTTTTTTTGTTTTTAAATTTTGTTTTCTAACAGCGGCTGTTCTTTTACCACTAGGGGAATAGTGCCAGAAACAGGCTCAAAACGGCCCTCCAAAAAACATCTAATGGTGTTTTGCAAAAAATGCCTAAACTGCCCTAGCTGCCAAAAAAGTTTAGGGTAGTATAATTTTTTATTCAAGCACCCGATCAAAAAGAATTATACTTCCATTAAGGGGATATATGTTTACACCTTGTGTCAAAATTTCGTAAATATCCAACCAAAATTGACTTTATAGGAACCTATCCGGATTTTCAATTGTCCTTTCAATGAACAATTGACCTTTAGGAGTTAAAAACTACCATTTGGTCAATGGCACTTGAATTGAATCAATTGTTATTGGTTCTATAATGTATGTCCTATACATATATGTAATATAGGGAAGAAAAAATTTGTTTAGAGGGTGGGGGTAAGAAAAAATTGGACACTTAAATCATTAGAGGAGTTTTCGGCCTCTTGGAGGGCTGTGAGTTCCCCGGGCTGGGAACTCACCGAAACTGTCCGAAACTGTACCGCTGTACCTGCGTCGACGTGGCCGAGCGACTGCCACGTCGACTTTCGAGAAAAAAATAAAATAAAATTTACTTGGTTTATCATTTTAAGAATTTAATTATTATTATTATTATTTTTTTTTTTATTTTTAAAAAAAAGTCTGACATCGGGGGCTGGGGGAACGGGGCTGGGAACAGCCCCGAAACGGCCCTCCAGACCCCCCAAAACTCCTCTAATGTTTATATGTAAGATAGCCCACTATAAAAAATGCATAAATGAATTTACAAAAATCATAGGGTAATGAAAATATGACCTTTGTAGCTTTTTATGTAAAAATACATTCATCTTAAATGCAATAATTAAGGTAAATAGCCTCACATCAATACCCTCTTAACTCAAGTGTATATTTTAAATTACAAAAAATGATCTCCTCAAATGCAAAAATGCACTATAAGAACACATAGTAATGATTTGTGATTTTTTGTAATTTTTTTAAACAGATTTTAGATGACGTCAAATGCAGTAAACCCATGTTTTTATGTAAACAATACCCGCAACAATACATTCAACATAACATCAATGTTGACATAAAAACATGAGTTTGTTGCAATGGACGTCACTTAAAATACGTTTAAAAAAATTACAAAACGTCACCTAAAACACAGGTTTCTTATAGTGATGGAGAATGGATTTACCAAGAAGTGAAGATGGGGTAAGTTTCCTTCCTTCGGGACCTAATCAGCTACACTGAATAGTGAAACTAGGTTGCCCCTCACTAATTTCTCGGACATTCCACACTATTTAAAAATTTATTGTTTCTATATAAGAAAATATTACTTTTGAATTAGTTTTTTAATGTAGTTGGAACTCATGAACCTCCATGTATATAAATGGAAGTACTTGTAGAGATATTTTTGACTTTGATGGCTTACACAATAACTTTTGGGGGGTAAGGCAACCTAATTGTAAAGGCAACCTAATTTCACTATTTAGTGTAGAAGTTGACATTTTTGAAACCACATGCTGACATGTCTACTTGGCATATTCTTCTGTTTGACTTGTGTAAATTCTTGCACATGTTAATGGTCTCATTTGATTTCATCTTGTTTACAGCATGATGCAGTTCACAAATTGGAATTCATATAATTGAGATTTTGTTGTTTCGTTAGTCACTTCAAAATCTTTAAATAGTAGTTAATTTTAAAAAAATCCATAGATGAGGTTCACGTTGGTGTTAGTGTGCACATTAGCTTTCTTAGAATATAATTTTTAATTTAAACGATGCTCAAGTTCTACAGCTATACCATGATAAGCACAAATCGTGAAAACTTCAAATAAACATTTCTTAAATATTTTTTAAATAGAAAAGACAGAAACTACACAAACTTCTGACATAGTTTTTAAGAATATAATTGAATAAAGTAAAATAAAAGAAGCAAAAGTGGAATACATACAACCCTTAAATTTGATAGAGAAAAAACAAACTAAATAAAGCTAAAAATTATTGTCAAAATTGTATATAAAACTCTACAACAACTCTTTCTAAATCAGTCTACATCATTTGAAGTTCCAGTTGAATGTAAAAGCCAAAAAATACACTAACTTTTGTAACATAGGTTTTAAGAGTTTAATTCAACAAAGTGAAAGACGAAAAGTAAAAGACAATCAAAATAAAAGAAAGAAGGAGTAAAGTAGAAACAAAAAAGTAAAAGATTGATATCAAAACTATATATAAAACTCTACAACAACTCTTTCAAATCATTCTACATCATCAAAAGTTCCAATTCAATATATTTATATTAAAATTTATATATAGTATATTTTGCCTTCTATTTTATTATAGACTATTCATTTGTAAAAATACCTCAACATAGTGAACGAGTGGAAGTTATTGAAGACCTTGAAAACTGTCTTGTAGCACATGTGATATCTAAATGGTAGCTTCATTCAATGATTTAGATGGAATAACTAGTAATTCGGATCTTTATGATAGTGATGATGACTTACTCATGATGGTGTTTTTACAATTTATAATTTTGTAAAATCACAACAATATTTTTCTAAGAGGCAATATGGAAGAGTAGTTTCATTGCGCATGAGGCAAGATTCATGATGTCACCAGTTGCATTTAATAGAATACGGAATATAATTGAAGCCACAACATCTTTATTAATAAAAGAGTTGTTTCTCAATTTGATCTACAGATGCAATTTTTAATGGTTCTATTCAAGTTCAGAGCCTATAGAAATGGGGCACGCAATTTTTAATGGTTCTATTCAAGTTCAGAGCCTATAGAAATGGGGCACGCAGGCCAAACATTGTAGCTACATTCAATATTTCCACAAGCATTATATCAAAGTTCACAAAATGGGATGTAGTTGCTATTCAAAGTTTTTAAAAGAGTATAGTGTATTGACCTACTGATACGGAAAAACAAACCATCAAAGACTCTATTGAAAACTCACATGGATTTTTCGATGTCATTGACATCATGGATGATACTCATGTTGTTTTAGCCATTAAACCGAGGTACTAAGGAAACAATATTTTAGCATATAAAAAGTTATTATTCTATTTCATGTATGATAATCAACAACAACAACTATAGGATAACATATCTCCTTGCAAGCTTCTCTGGCTCCACCCACAATAATTGTTATTTTTTATGCAAAAATATTGTTCCCCTTGGTAGCTCGGTTTGGTTTCGAGTACAACATGAGTATCATCCATGATGCCAATGACATTGGAGAATCCATGTGAATTTTCAATAGAGTCTTTGATGGTTTGTTTTTCTGTATTAGTAGGTCAACACACTACACTCTTTTCAAGACTTTAAATAGCAACCACATTTTGTTTTGTGAACTTTGATATAACGCCTATGGAGATATTGAATGTAGCTACAATGTTTGACCTAAATGCCCCGTTTTTGTAGGCTTCGAACCTAAATAGAACCACTAAGAATTGCATCCATTTCTTGCATCAAATTCTTCACCCAATTAGTGAGTTGAGAAGGCTCTTCCCACCCAAATTTTTGCATTACAAAGTGACCTCCTTTGGGATTCAATTTTTTCCTAATGTTTTGTAAACCCTCAAGTAGGGCTGAAATATGCGGATTTCTCCGAAGCACATGAATACTTACTAATAGACACTGGATACCCTCTCACCTTGCAAGCAACCTGCATCCAAAAGAAGGGAAAATCAATGTTTCAATAAACATTTGTTTTCTATTTGTGTAAGGTTCAAACATTACATTGGCTTGGAGAGCTGGGTGACCGACTGCAAGACAGTAGACGAAGTTTCCAATCCGAGGTCCTCCGAAATGAGCTCCGAGATCAGACGTACCAGTTTGTCTGTTTCTTCACAGTAATCCTCAACTGTTTCTCTGTAATCGTATGTCCGAATTTTCATTACATTATTTTCAAAAGGCTAGTTCCTCAGACAGAAATCACGTTCCCCTATTAAAATCACAAGGTTATTAAGGGCAAGTTAATGCCAATCTAATATTCACATAATGTTAATACTATTGCCAAGTTCATGTTGCCTAATTGTGGAGTACCGTGGTTGCCAAAGTAACGCCAGTGTCACTAACATCACACTGACAGAATTTCCACACCATTTGCATTGCACTAATATTATCTTACAAGTAACTGAACATTGACATGTGGACCATATGAATCTAATGAGTATTAACTGAGTATTAACTGAACATTAATAACTCGGTAAATCTAAATGGTAGTTATAGCACATTTTGACATTTAAAAGAAATTCAGGTACTCTATAGACCTCTTTATATATGAGAACATTCTAATCTAGGTAATTATTTATGCTTGATTAATTTTGTTTTAAACTTTTTGAGTAACCATTATCCTCTAACTTGTTATTAGCCTATGATGGTTCACCTGAAAGAGGGAGGATGCCTAGGCCAAAGCTCATGTCGTCTTCCAGAAACAGGGAACGTTTACAACTGCAACCAATCGCTCCAATTTGGACTCTTTCTCCCTTGCCTCCAAACCTATCTCCATGGCCTTCATCAGGTTCTTCCGCTTTCGCTCGAATCTTATTCCTCTCCTCGTTCGGAAGCTCAAAAAACTCCCGAAACACCTGCTGCGTTCGTGTCATTAAAGCAAAAGGCATGCCGTGATTCTTCACTTGGAAGAACCCCCACTGCTCAACCCCCCTTCGGATCTGCTCCACTAAAAGGACCTCGACGCTCAACATCCTCCTCCAGTCCGTCCATGTCAATCACGGGAAGCTCCAGGGGATCAATCGCTGCATCCAACGTCAAATCAAACTTAAAATTATCGTTCTCTGAGACGAGAAAGTCCTCAGGGACGCTGTCGTGATGTCCATTCTCCACGTGCTCCTGCAAGGTCACTCGGGGATCGGACGACATGGTTGAGGAGCTCAATCCATGGAATTGAGAAAGGCAAAACTGGAGAGACAACAGGAGAGTACACTGCAAAAGCTTACACTCAAGACTCTTTAAATGAGAAACTCAGAACTCGAGAGACAACAGCAAGTTACACTGCAAATCCTTACGCTCATGTCTCTTTAATATAACCACTTAGTAGTGCCCAAATTTTTTCACTATGACTTAGTTTGAATATGGCAAGACACCTACAGTCGACGATAGTGTGGCAAGTGTGCAGGATATTTAAGAATGTAACGCTAGAGGGGTAAGCGTAAGGGACAGAGCGTCTCCTGGAGAGCTAACAACTTGGAGACCTAGAGTCGATCCTGCAGACTGGGCGGAGAGAATTCATTCAAGTATAAGCATGTTTTCTGCAAGGTGTCCTAACAGCAGTAACCTAGATACGGCGAATGAAGGAAACCGTACAGTAGAGATTTCGGGTAAGAACCTTTTTTTTCTCATTTATTCTTCTACTTTATTTTTTTCTTTCTCTCTGCGATTAACTTGGACAATCTATTGACGCACAGTACTCTCCCATTGACTGAGAGAAAACCATGGTAGCGTCCTCTTCGAGTCTTAAATTACGTGTTGAGATCGAAATCCTGGGCTCTTAATCTTCCTAATCCCCCCAAATTGAACTCCATGCAATTGCAATTGACAGTACCCATATTGGGTCTTGCATTTCCACTAAGTAGCGATGACTTCATATATTTTCTCTTGAGGAGCCAATGAGTTCGGCTTGGGCATCAATCTCCTGAAGAATGTAAACCACTCAAGTTGACAACTATAATCTAAATCTCTAAATGTTGCAATGCTCCCGGATTACTGTAAAAAGTCTCAAATTCTTGCAAACGAACCATTCTGCATTTATATGTATGCCAAACTTTAACCCTAATTCCCATGGAACGGCAATACGTAACAGTAACTTACTGCCTGGTGGGAGATTCCTCTCTTCGACAAAGCTACTTTCAATTCTCACCTTTCATAATCTGCACCATCAAGATTATGGTTGTATCACAAGCTGAAGATGCACGCAATAATGCTTGACAACTATAATCTCAATATCTAATGTTCCAGTGCTCAAAGATTACACAAAGAAAACTTTCTAATTCTTAAACCAACCTACATGCGTAAGGAAGCCAAATTGAGCCTTCTGTAAGTAAAGTGAAACTCTACCCTAATTCCCTTGTAATGAACAGACCCAGCAAAATACTGTCTGGGCAGAGGCTTCTTGGACCCAAACCACTTTCGAATACTCTCCCTTCATAATCTAATGGTGTAAGTGTTCCAGTGCTCCCGGATTACTTGAAAAATCTCAAAATCTCAAACCATTATGCATGTGCATAGACCAAATTGTGCCTCTTATAGGAAAAGCCAACCCTAAACCCTAATTCCCTTGTAATCCAACGATACAATTACTGACTGGGCGAGCGAGGCTTCTTCTCTTCGACCAAAGCCACTTTCAACTCCCGCCCTTCATAATCCGCACCATTCAGATTCTCAATAACTGCATTCACCTCTCCTGCACTTCCCATTGTAACAAACCCAAACCCTCGCGACCTGCCAGTCTCCTTGTCATACACCGCCTTCGCATCCACGACTTTGCCGTATCCCGAGAACAGGAGCGCCAGAGCCTCGTCGTCGCAAGCCCAAGGCAAGTTGCCAACAAACACCTTGTTGATGTTCCCGGGCCTCCCTCTGGCAGAGCTAGGATAGTTCACAATGCGAGGATTGTTCTTGCTCGGCCTCGGGAAGTCCACCTTCAAGGGCCTCCCTCCGAGATCACTCCCGTGGAGCGCCTTCATCACGGCACGCGCTTCCTCGTTGCTGGCCATGGTGACGAACGCAAATCCTCGGCTGCGACCGGTTTCTTGCTCGAACACGACCTCCACGGTGTCCACGACACCGAATTCCTCGCAAATCTCGGCCAACTGCGTACTGTCGCACGACCATGGCAAATTGCCGACATACAACTTCAACCCCTGATTCTCGGGAGGCACCTCAGATTCGACTTCAAGTGCAATGTCTCCCGATTCGGCTTCCGTTGCATCGTCTTGAGCTTCGGCTTCCGTTAGAAGATCCTCCGTTTTGGACTCCGTTCCAATGTCTCCCGATTTGACTTCTGTTGCATCGTCTTGAGCTTCGACTTCCGTTAGAAGATCCTCCGTTTTGGATTCTGTTGCAATGTCTCCCAATTTGGCTTCCGCTGCTTCGACTTCCGTTGGAAGATCCTCCGATTTGGCTTCCGTTGCGGAGTTTTCAGATCCAACTTCTGTTGCCCTTGCGAGAATAGCGAGGTTTGTGACACGAGGAGTGGCAAGAGAGAAGGAGAAGGGGTACGAGCAACAGGAGATGGTGGAAAAGGAGTGCGCAACGGGAGCACTGAGGGCAGCAGCTGCTGCGCGCAATACTGCACCATTTCGAATGAAATTGGAGTGAGGGAGAGTCAAGAGAAGGGGAAACTGCGTGGTGGTGGAAATAGCCAAGGCCATCCTTGCCGTCGCCATCACGCTCGAAATCTCTCGTCAAAAACAGAGCAACCCAGGGCACACACAGTGATTCTGGGAACCGTGAACCACCGTCAGCAAACTTGCTGGGTATTTGGCGGGTGTCTTATTTTTCGTAATTAGGGCTCTGACAAGCATTAACACTTTTCCATCCATCACGGATTCTGTTCATTCAGAAGGCTCTTTATCGATTCTTTTCGTTCAACATTTCCTTATCATTTCCTTATCATTTCCTTATCATTTCCTTATCATTTCCTTATCATTTCCTTATCATTTCCTTATCATTTCCTTAATCGATAAGTCCGTCGTCACGGCAGGCATTGCATCCAGGATGAATCATCCACACATTCTGTTCCCCTAAAACCCCGAGGGTGTTATCTGCCAAAAACCACTCAAAACTACCACTTCTGTTGTATTCACTTAAGGAAACCAAATTTTTTGGTTTTGGGGGAATTCAACTGTGGGATCTTGTACTTAACTTGTCTGAGATCATGTAGTAAAAATTTCATCAAATTTCACTGTACGGATTGGAAGATATCAGCATTCAAAGTTGAACAAAAAGTGTGTTTTTTGAAGATGCTTAAATTGCCCAAAAAAATAAGATTGTCCGTAACTTTCTCATCCCTAGTCCAAATAGAATGAATCAAAGGTACGCATATAGGTAAAAACATAATCTTTTAGGAAAAAAATTCAAAAAAAATAATTTTGACTTTTTGTAATTTTTTTTGGGCTGCCCGCCAATCTCCATTTCTTGCTCATTGTGCCATAACTTTTTCATCCGGCATCCGATTGAAACAAAAATTATATATCCACAAAGCTCTTGCAAAGCTACGCAACCTCAAAAAATATCAAAAAATTCACTTCAAATTGAGACAATAGGAACCTACCCGGACCCAAATTGTCCCCTGAGGGGACATGCGGGATTTTAGGGGTTAAGTATGGAGTATATACTACATATAATTAACTTGTACTGAATAATATATATTGTAATTAATGACTCACCTTGTTCATCTTAATTCATGCATTTAGCCAAACATCAATCACCACTTTGGCAATTACATCCATCTAATTTGAAATTAACCCCTACAAGACCAAACTACGTTTTTTTGGCAACAAAGTGATTTTAGGCAGCTCTCTACAAAAAGAATTTTTATTTTTGTTGCTTTGAAATTTTCACACAACATGTGTCCAAGGAGTAGCTTTAAGGTCCAACAACTTTCATAATTTTTGACTACTTGGTTAAAAAAGTTATTGTATGATATGTAATTTTCTTTGAATTGCAAGCACCTTGGCAACTAAATTTTTTTTCTTAAAACACCATGTTTTTAAGAAATAAAATTTTGAAATTGGTTCTCTAGATTTCTATATAGATCTAAAGCTTTTAATCATTCTATTTTGATTAATGAGATGAAAGTTATGAGGAGTTTTAGTTTGTTGGTAGTTATGGAATCTCTACTCTATGATAAACTTTGAAGTCCTTTATTTTACTCAATTTTCAATATGTTTTGAAAATAAAATAAAATCATCGGATGTAGGTTATTTTTTACAAAATTACAACCATTTGGATTGTCATTTTTCAAGTCCATAACTAAATTCTTATTAATTTAATACTTCGAATCATTTCTACTTCGTTCTACTTTAGTTACTATTTTTGTCCTATATGTTGTATACTAAATAGGGATTTTAAAGGGACCTATACTAATTAATCAACATTATACACTATATAAATATCTACCTTTGTTGTACATCAATAGTTATTGAAGTATCCAACGGTTGTACATCATGTTTTAAACATCTACAATTTTCTATAATAAATCCCCTTAATACCCCTATTTAGTATACAATTCTAAATGATCTAAAATTTTTCAAGTTTGTAGCCAACTTGCCTTGAAGAATTAATCTAAAGAAGTACCACTATTTTAGACATTTTTTCATACAAATGTAGCCTTGTAAAGTATAGTTGCCCGATTTTTTGCAAGGCCCAAAAAATGATTTTTGTCACTTCAAATTCTAATATATTGCAATCTACATGGTGGAAATTTTTGAATTTTTTTCCTAGATCTTCTCAAATACATGTGTCCAAATATTTTTTTTCTCTAAAATTTGGTATTTGTACTAAAAAATATAGAAATTGATCTACCATTCTCAAAATTCATTTATCATTTTGCAAATTAATCCTTTAGAATATAAAATTCATATGTAGAATTCTAAATTCATCCAATATTTTTTGAAATCATCCAGCAAGTCTAAAAATACATCCACCTTTCTAGATTCATTCAATAATTCAAAATTTTATTCAATAATTTGTTGCTTCATCTAAAATTTTCAATTTTCATCCAAAATTTATTTGAAATTTTATTTTTCATCCATCTCATGAAACTCATTGAACAATTTTTTGTGATAATTGGTCAATGAAATTTCACCCTTAATTTCATTCTCCAAATTGAGCTACTCTTCCAACATAAAATTTGTAATTTACAAATAAAACCATATCCTTTGCAAATCATGCTTGGTTGTTGTACATATTGTAATAGAATTATAGTTATAACCATCAAAACATCTCAATGACGGTTCATCTAAGGTAGGAGGTTCTAAAAGCATTCAACTATCCTTTGTTTCTAGTGTGCTATGTGCCGTTGCCATAGCCAAAATAAATGTAAAAATAAATTTTAAATTTTTTAATTCATTAAAATTTTGAAATTCAATAACTTCCAAATCATAGTGTGAGAAGTTGCATTTTTAGTACAAATAAAAAGCTTATTAATAAAGGAGTGCAAAAGCTTTGTTTTGTGGCGTTTGGAAGTGCCAAGTTAATGTTATATTTTTTCAAATAAAAAATTAATTAATTCAAATTTTTAAATAAAAAAATTCCTAACTTTGAAGTGCCACAAAATTGGCACAAATGGAAAGGTTTATGCATGTAGGAGGTCAAAGGCTTTGTTTTGTATCGTTTGGACATGCGACATGAAAGTTATATGCAAAATATTTGCAAAAGATAATATAAATCAATTCTTGAATTCATAAAAACTTTGAAATTCAATAACTTTCACAACATAGGTCCAAATGCCATGAAACAAAGTTTGTGCACCCATCCTTGCCAAGAGCTTTTCAATAATAACAAGAACGTCGCCTAAAGGCCTCATGGTTTGTTAAATCTCAATGTATCAAACCAAACCAAACCAAACAACCTAATTTAAGGTATAGGCTAGTGTGCCTTGTGCTATTGCCACAACCCAAATAAGAGTAAAAAAATAACAATTTTCTAATTTTTTAGTTCATTAAAATTTTGAAATTCAATGACTTTCCTCAACGTAGTGTAAGATTGCATTCTTGGAACTAATAGAAAGCTCAAAGTACAAAAGAGTGCAAGGGTTTTGTTTCGTGGCGTTTGGATATGCTAAGTAGAAATAATATTTTTTCAAAATAAAAGATAATTTAATTTAAGTTTTTAATTTATTAAAGCTTTGAAATTCAATAACTTTTATATAGTAGTTGCCCTATGCTATTGCCACACACCCCAAAAAATTAGAAATAATTTTCTAATTTTTTAATTCATTAGAACTTTGAAATCGAGTTTGAAATTCAATTACTTTTATACCGTAGTGTGAGAGGCTTTATGCATAAATGAATGCACAAAGGAGTGCAAGGGCTTTGTTTTGTAGCAATTTGGACATGCAAAGTGAAAGTTATTTTTTTTCCAAAATAAATAAAAAATTATTTAATTCAACTTTTTATTTTTATTTTGAAAAAATCCATAACTTTCACATAGTATGTCCAAACGCCACGAAATTGGCACAAATAGAAAGCTTTATGCACAAAATAATGCATAAACATTGTTTTGTGATGTTTGGACATGCGATGTGCAAGTTATGATTTTTTCAAAATAAAAGAGAATTTAAATCAATTTTTTATTTATAAAAAACTTTCAAATTTGATAACTTTCAAATTGTTTGTCCAAATGCCACAAAACAAAGTCCATGCACCCCTCCTTGCCAAGAGCTTTTAAGTAGTACCAAGGACGCCGCATGACATCTCACGGTTTGTGAGATCTCAACGTATCAAACAAAACAAAACAAACAAACTATCTTCCGAGACTATCTTAAGGTATAGACTATATTAAGACTATCTTCAAGAAATTTCACCTCCCCAAATTTATGTTTCAACTCTTAGATGGGCACTTTATGGACGTCCTACCTTTCAAAAAGAGCCTTTAGGGTTCTTTTTTAGGGGCTTAGAGTTCCTAGAGGCACTTGATACTTGTAGTCAAAAAGACTTATGCTTGACTCCGTATCAACCTCCTTAATATTATTAACTAGCCTAAACCATTCACTCTTAGAGATTGGAATAATCCCTCCTTAGATCCTACTTGACTTTTTAGTGAGCTTTATAACATTGTTCATTAGCCTAAACCATTCTTCTTTGGAGATTGGAATAATCCCTCCTTGGATTCTATTTGACACCTCATTGAGCTCCATGACTTTGTTAACTAGCCTAAACCATTCCCCCTTGATAATCCCTCCTTGCAATTGGATCCTATTTGACTCCTTGTCAACCTTTATAACATTCTTAACCCCTAAGTGCCTAAGCCTTTCCAAGGGTGTTTTTCCTATGAAAAAAGAGCATAAGAGAGTAGTTATCCCCCATGAACCAAAATTGATTTTTTTCGAAATCTGACCGCATAGATGTTTCTAGACCTTGCTTGTTAGTATGTATACCAATTTTGAGTATACAATTCAATAGGAGTTGTGAGATTATAACAAAAGAAAAGTATGCATTCTATTTTTAGTGTGATGTTCCTCCCCACTATGTTGCTGAAATTTGCATATAAAAGTTTTTTGGGATGGGAGGTGACATGAACAACTACAAATAGTGTTAGTACACTAAAATGCACTTTCAAAAAACTTAATTTCACATGAAAAGCTATCAAACTCATTATACAGTTGACCTTGTAATTGTTGGAATGCAATTTTGTTTGATAAGTGGAAATTGCAAAAAACTCCAAGTCAACACTTGCATGTTTAAATTTTCAAACGGTGAAAATCACGAAAACACTTTACTCTTTCCATTGGGACCATTTTCAAAGCAAATGAATATGTACAATTTTTTAGATCTCAAATCAAGTGAAATTGATGAGCTTTGTTCAAAACCGAGAAATGAAGTAAAATTGGCAAGCTTTACTCTTCACTAATGGTACATATATGTAGTTGAGGACCTCTAGAAAATCAAATATTAACCTTTTTCAGTGAAAAATGAAAGTTTTCAATAGTTAACCCTCAAAACTGCCCGTAAAATTTTTTAAAACAGTCAAACGTTTTTAACTGCCCACTGCAAAATGAGCCTGAAATTTCAGGTCGACCATATATGGTCACCCAGGCAGTTAGGGGTTAACTAGCCTAAACCATTCCCCTTTGGAATTGGAATAATCCCTCTTTTAATCATGAGAGGGATTTAATTTAATTCAGTTTGCAAATAATCATTGGTTCAAACCATTTTCCCTAGGAGATTGGGATAATCTCTCCTGGATCAAAGAAAGGGTGTGGAGAAATTTGATTTAATTCAATTTGTAAATTTCCATTATTTGACTAGGAAGTTGCAATACTAGAGGCTTCCACTTCCTGAGGATAGTAGTGTCCCTCCCCCCCATTGATTAATAATTTATGTCTATCCTCTTTCTCGATGGATTTTTTGCAAAATCCCTTCCTCCTCGAGCATTGCCCTATACCTAGAAAATCCTTGAAATCCTAAAACTTATATCTAAAAGGATTGTATCTATAGTGATTTGTGATCTCTCTAAAGATGGTCGCCATTTATGGTATGGTACAATAGCAGTGGAGACTTAATATGTTAATTTGTTAAAGCATCCTTTGACGGGCCTCTAAAGAGGCTCAACGACAAGAAAGTCATGGTCAATCTAGAAATAATTGATCTAATTAGCTAGCAAATAAATGCATCACCTTTGCATGCTTGTTATTGGGATGCTTGCCCTGAAAGTACCTTCAATGGGCTAAAAAAGAAAAGAACTCCAAACAACCTTTTATTGGATTAGTTTAAATTAAAAGTCTGATCACAACTTGGTTGATTGTGTCAGCTTGGCCTACTTATGTGACGGCACATGCCCTTATCCCTTCAAATGCTTGAATCCTTTTAGAAAGTTTATTAAAAAAAAATTGCCTTTTTTCTTAAATTTTTAAACAAATATATTGGTTATCTCAAATTCATCAAAACATTTTCAAAATGTAAGTTTAGTGATCTTGTTGGTAGTCACATTCCTAGATTTGAAGCAAAAATGGGCACCTAGAAAATTAAACTACATAAATAAACAAATCAAAAAACAAACCACAATAGTTCTTCATACAAGATCATCACTCATGTCAAAAACAACACTTGTTATTGTCGTATGTCAATATTGCATCATAGTCACTTTCATATGAACTCCATATGATCCAAAACGTCAACATCTTTTTAAAACTTACAACTTCTCAAGAAAAAAATTAACTTTTGTAATCTTTTTATTCTTTAAACTAAAATTTTTTTTAATTAAAAAGCTTTCTCAAATGAAATTTCAAATTATATGGAGTTCATACAAAAGTCACTTCAAATGCGGTAAGGTATACGTATCCATTCCTGTCACTTTTAAGAATTCCTCCCTTATATACCAGTGTGTTGCACATTTTTTTCTAGAATGTACTCCATTGATACAAGAGGACAAAATTAGGTCCATGAGTGAAAATAGGTATGTCTATCTTATAACATCCAATAGCCTTCAGAGAAGCTACCTTTTCCTCTCCAAAGTCTTCATCCACAAAATTCATCAACAAATCATTAATGCAAGCTTTGGGACATGAATAGTGGTAGTTCATTTATGGTGTGTTCCAATTTTTTTTTTACTAATTCTAAAATCAAACTTACAAACCAACAAATACTTGTAAAGAAAGATGGTTTGCCAAAAGTCCATAGAATTCATTGAATAATATATTGATGCAATTTAACCATATGCCACCAAAAACATATTTTGATGATAAAATAAAAAGATTGTTTTATAGAAATTTGTTGGAATGAAGGGTCGAGACATCATTTTTATATTGAAATCCATTATCCATCATGAATCCTCAAAGAATGTGGGAAAAAATTAAAGATGAGAGTTTGACCGCTCATTGTCAAAATGTAAAAAATCATGTTAAAACTAGAAATTTAGACCACGTTTCGGCATAGTAGCATAACTTTTTAAAAAATAATTTGATAAATCAAACTAAATTTCATCTCCAAAAATTTGTTTGAGATTTCATGACTCCAATCAAAAGTTATAGACAAATTTCAGAAAAGGATTGGAAGGGACATTTTTTTTGACATTTTCAAACCTCCCCTTTGAAATTTGCCCATAACTTTACATTCCGTCGCACGAAGGACAATAGTACCAAATGTTATGCCTTATTGAAGTTCATACACCAAAAATCATTCAAATTTTTCATATGACCATGAAAGAGATGCCTACCGTACTCTAACCCTCATTCCTATAGTCCAAGATGACCCTAAACTACCAGCTGATGGTTGTGTGAGGTGTCCAAACCAAATGGTGTGGTTGCGGGTTTGATACTTGGCGGTGATAAGTTCTTAACCTTGTGTGAAATCAGCCTCTCAGCCTGATGGAAACCGCAAACTAGTGGTAGTCACAGCTTGTTCAAGGTGCATGTGAACAATGGAGATTCAATAGCGGAGCATGTTTGTAGTAGCCAATGAGAAGCCACGTTTTTAGAAGAAGCTATGACCACCCTCTTTGAGATAGAATGTGGAGAATGGATAATGGAGTTACCTTGGAGTCCTTTTTGGAGCCAAAAAGGTGAAATGAAGACAAAATTAGAAGTCCAAAGGTTAAAGTGGGAGTTCAACAGGAAAAGTTAAAAGAACAAAAGAATATTCTTAGCATGGTATTGATTGTTCATATTTAACATCTACCTAACATTCACCTCCGGAGGTGGATGTTGAAGGTGAACAATCAATATTACGCTATGAATATTCCGGTAAAAAGAAGCCAACCCTACGTCGCCACCACGTAGATCTCCATTGTTCACACGCACCTTGAACAAGCTGTGACTACCACTTTGTGTCAAAAAAACAAAACAAAACAAAACAAAAACAAACCCCCCAAAAAACCCCTCGTTCCTCCCGTGTTCTGTCCCTGCAGACGTCCAGAGCCAATAAGAAATAAGACAGGACGTCACCACTCACCGCGTTTCACTATTTCTCACCCCTCAGAATGCGGCCCTTTATGGCTCTGACTCCTTCCGTCTCGACAGACCGGTCGTCCCGGTTGTCTCGATTCTCACACCGCTTGACTGTCAGACTTTTTTACCACACCTGATTTACCCAGCACTGAACACAGTGGTAAATCACAATGTTTTGAAACTTGTGTTTCGAAGAGGCATGGCATGGGGTCATGTATGTCATGTATGTCATGCATGCATCAATGATTTTCGAAAACGCTTTTTGACCGTTTAGGGGAGGTGGGTAGTTTTCGTGGGTTAGTGTTTCGGCGGGATTGGTGTCCGTTGGAAACCGACCAACTGTGTTTTCCGTGGCTAGGGTTTCGAGAAGTTAGGGTTTGGGAGCGTCTCTTCCGGCAGTGCAAGCCGGGTTTTGCGGCAAACTGGAGGTTTTGCGACTAAGTCTCAATTTGATAGAGGCGCTATGGTTTTAGGTGGTGATTGCGTCATTGCAGTTTAGGGGTTACCTTAGGATTCGAGTTTGGCGCAGAGACAACCAAGGACTGGAAGGCGTTTTTCAGGGTTTTGGGGTGAATTTGCGGTTGGGCATTTCAGGCATTTGGGCGGAATTTGCGGCTGTGCTGGCGTCAGGGTTTATGGTGGAAAGTCGTGGCGCCAGGGCACATTTAATGAATCCAGCGCTTCTCATCTCATACTGCGCTTCGTTGTGTTAGTTAGGGTTAGGGTAATGGTGGTGTTCTTCACTACTGCAAATTAGCAATTCCAGAGGGTTTAGGGTGATGTTCCCGATTTAGTTATAGAATGCTTGAATGCGGGCTCCTAAGTGTGTGCATTTGAAGGTTCTTCGTGTATACAATGTGTACTTCATGGTCCTAGTCCACGTGAGTTGAAAGGAGGATCTCTGGTTATTAGCAATTTTGCACGCATTAGCAAATTTGAAGCAAATTGTTGTGTATGACTTAGAAGGCCTTGCCTTCTTCGCATTGACTATAGCTGATCTGTCCTTCTTCCACGGCGCGCACTGAATCAGCAGCGACAGTAGGTGATCATTTAACAGATGTTTCTATCGACTCAAAGTGGGCTGCCGATGTAGGTGTCAAACACGACGCCCGTGGGAAAGTGCAATCGCAGGTGCAGCTCGACCTTGTCACATCGAAGCTGCAGTTTCCGCCTCATGGGCCGATCTTCATGCACGACTTGTTGTGGTCCCTTTGCGAAACGCGATGTCTCCGCCAAGGTCAATGGAAGGGCAGTAAGAAGGAAGTGGTGGTCCAGCAATGTTTCATCCCCACCAGCAGGGTCCCAGATTTTATCATGGGAATGGAGAATACGAAAGGCAGCGTGACGTGCAAGTTTGTGAAAATACGCACAAAGCCAGCGAATGGCGATAAAAATTTCTTAGCAACTGAAACTACTGCTAATGAAGTTGTACGGTAGGCGATTCAGGTTACACTTACCTCCTGTCCATTTTGGATCCAGTCTTGCTTCTTGCGTATTTAGACAATGTTCCGTTTTGTCTCCCATTGACTCAGTGTTTCGAAATGTTGTATGCATGTACGTTTCGTCTTGCAGCTACCATTGTCAATATGGTCCACAGGACCACTCAGCGAATGTGAAGACTGTAAGCTCAATGTTGCTTAGGAAGCAAAGACCAAAGGCCGCTATTGCTGGAGCTGCGAAGACAAAACGCAAAGGAAAAAACAAAGGTCCTCCCGCGGAAGGGGAAGTGCAGCCACCAAAACACAAGAAAACTAGGTCTAAAAAGAAGTCTAATGCAACAAACGGAGCGGAAGTTACTTCTGATAAACCCAAGCGAACGCGCGTTGCCAAGAAGCCTCCACCGCCTACGGCTGCCATTCAAATGGACGCTGAACGATTAGGCGACACCGTGCGTGTCCTCAACATGGAAAGCGCTTGCAAGAGAACTGGGACCACTATCGATACACTGGTATCAGTGGTTCAGCGAAAAACTGGATTCCAGCGTGGACGTTCACGACGGCAAACTGGAGTTCCGGTCGTGGCTGAAGACAGCTTACTATCAAACGGTCCTGGAGGTGTTCCTTCAAGTGATAAGCCCGATACACTTGCAGGACAAGATATAAATCTGAATTTACCAGCGAATGCCGCAGAGCCTTCTGAGGTACCTCTTACTGCAGCGGAATCAAACGTACTTCGCTGGCAAGCTTCAAGTGCCATCAAGTTCCCAAGGAAACCAAAAATGGTTGTGTGCAAGTGCTCAAAGGCTTCCAAGAAGGCACCCATAACACTACCAGCTGCCTTCCTAGAACTTGACTTGAATGCCCCCCCTCCGGACTGCGATAACCAAGACTTGCCTGCAGTTACGAACAATGATGTGGAAGAAAATTGTCCAATCGGAGAGTGTGTACCTGAAGTGGGAAGCAATAGGATTGACCAGAATGCACTCATGCAGAGTACTGAGTCTGACACAACTACCAGTGCGCGGAAAACACCGCTTGATCAGGAAAACACTGAAGAACCGTCCGGAAATCCAAGCGGGACCACTAACAGGCCACGGCGACCGGATGTAGCATTTAAGCCACGCGATTCTCTGAAACAGTGGGGAGGTGGCCTGAAGCGGGGATGCTAGGCATCCTTTAGTGTAAAGTCACTATATCTCCTCCCACATGTCACGGAAATAACAGTCTATGAATGTGAACATGTAAATGAAGCCCAAATGCAATGCCATGGTTTGGGGCTTGCGGGAGATCGAAGTGCATTCACATGGCACTTGTCTTCGGAAATCAAGGAATTCGTCTTGAAACTACTACGGGATGGACATAGTGTACCGCAGGTCATGTCCAAGCACATTCAAATTGTGAAGGACTCCCTCAGCACTGGCAATGGCATTTCGAGGGACATGTTCCTACATGAACGTGATGTCAGGAATTTAGCAACGAAGGTGGCGCAAGAGACATACATGTTGCACCCTCATGATGCGAAAAGTGTGCAGCTGTGGGTAGAGCAGAACAGGGGAAGTGTATTCTTTTACCAAGAAACTGGACTGGTCACCCAAGGCGCTTTGACGCACTCAACTATGCCTTTTACTCTAGGGATTCAAACACCTTGGCAGCGTGAAATAATGGTCCAGTTCGGCCACGAAAATGGTGTCTCGATTGATGCCACTTTTGGCACTAACGAGAATAAGGTTTAGCGTCTTGAAACACTGCTTCTGAGAAGGAAAGGCATTCAATTTGGTCTGCCGGTAGTCCAGGTCATGCCTTATGCTTAGGTTTGGTTTTGGGTTTAGGAACAGCTTCGCATGAATCTAGCATTCTGTCTAATTTTGCATTTGATATCTTACGATTACAGTTTCGTGTTCAGTGTTCCTGATGTGCGAAACACTATTTTGGCGTTTTTGCAGTTTCCTCTATACACGGTCATGGTGTTCGACGAGTGGCACAACGGAATACCGGTGGCATTTGTTATTACATCGCGGTCAGCGCAAGAGGATCTTACTCCCTGGATGCGGGTGTTGGATGTTGCATTGAGGCACGAAATGCTGAATTGGAAGCCAAATGCTTTCATTGTGGATTGCGCGCCAGGAGAGATAAATAGCCTAAGGTATATATCGCCTTGACACATTGTCCGACGATTCATTACCATTAGCCACCACCATGTTCTTGTAGACGGTTTTAGGGTTGAGTTTAGGGTCAGTTTAGGGTCTACCCGCGCTCAGTTATAGAAGCACTTACCAGATGTCACGTGTAAAAGATAACACGCTGAATTGTCTCAGTACCCCTAAACCCTTAATCACTGACTTCCTTGTCACTTTTCTAGGATGGTGTGGCCAAACACAGCCATCTTTCTGTGCCTATGGCACGTGCATCGAGCGTGGCAGAAGCAGGCGTGCATCAAAATTGAAGATAGTGACGCACGGGTGTCCATTCTGAGGGGCCTATGTTCAATCATGTATGACCGCAGTGGGCAAACTGGAGTTGCGGCTCCGGATTGGGCTGTTTGGAGACTGCAGCAGTTGCAGTCAATGCACCCCGCTGCGAACGAATTCTGGGATTACGTGAGGGAACAGTGGTTGCCGAAGGTGCATATGTGGGTGGTGGGCTACCGCAATATGCCATACGCCGGCCAGGACACTAATGCTGCGGTGGAGAGTTATCATAGATACATGAAATCGGTCCTGAAGGCAGAAAAAAGTCGAATGACCGAGCGTCGGGTGGACTGGTGCATCCACGTTCTCACAGGTGATGTGCTCACCCACTATTGGTACAACCGAGTTCGCAAACAGTTTGGATTTGTTGACAACCGAAAGGAGCGCGACATAGTTGTTTCTGCTCTCATTTTAGCTCGGGAGATACCTGACATCGACGTAACACTCCCGGAAGTCAAGGGAGAATCGGCATTTGTCACGTCCTGTACACACCGGCATTTGCGATATGTTGTGCAAAACCCAGGAGAATTGTGGGCCTTCTGCAATTGTGTGCATGCACAACGAGGAAACACCTGCAAGCACAAGGTGAAAGTCCTAAGACTCATGCATCCACAGGTAGCAGAGGGGATTGTTGCTAGGTTTTGTGGAGCATTAAAGGGTTTAGGAGTGGCAGGTACAAGTGAAATGGCCGCACACGCTGGATTCGCTACTGAAAATGCTGTGCCGCATGAAGTTTTAGGGATGACTCCGGATCGGCTTCGGGCCGAGACCCGGCCCGAAGCGTCACGAAACACTGTGCACCGCCATACCACTCTAACAATCTTAGCGCAAGAAATTCTAGATTTCAGTAGCCAAAGCAACATTCTGATGGAACATCTGTACACTGATCTGCACCGCTTACAAAGAAAGATGAAGGCTTTAAAAGCCGTTATTGATTCTGGGATCCTCCACCCAGTCAGGTCCACTCCAGTGTTTCAGCGTGTGGAAGATGGGCTGGGTATGGGCTTGGAACGGTTGAGGGACATGCTTGAGGGCCGAAGAAGACCAGGAGTTTACAGAAGACTACGTTTGGGTGGAGAATCGCCGGCTTGATGGACAGGAAACAGGGGAGAATTCGTCATGAGATTGCAACTCTAAGAAACGTACGACACTGAAGAAAATCAGGCACAGTGTTTCGGGAACATTCTCGGTTTTAGGATAGGGAGCTCTATTGTAGCTCTTCGGATTTGTACTACGATTAGGGTACTAGACCACGGCAGAAGCCACTTATTTGGTAAATTCTAAGACTTTGGATGAGTTCTGATTTGCCTGCTTCTTTTGAGTTGTTCCCTTTGCATGCTTATAAAATGAGGGGTGACTTTTCTCCATTGACAGCTAATGTTACGAGCATTTCAGTCAATTTTGTATGTATACTGGGTACATGAATTCGGCTTAGGGTTACGTCTTACTCAGTAGAAATAAGAGTGCAATACTCATGCGTTAGTTTGTAGAACAGAAACAAAGTGCACATTTTGAGAATGCACGAAACACTGTAAGTAGGCTATCCAGTCAGGACTTCCAATACACTTCCACGTCTGAATTGACCTACATTTGGATTGGAGTCGGAACCAATATTCGCAAATACGCTATATTTATCACAAACACAGTTATGAAATAGAAAAGTCCTACGTACTATCCAGCTTCAGAACAAATGAGGTATAGGAATGCATAATTCAGTCTTATTCTTTATCAAGAATGCCGCTTCAAAATGTAGTTGACAGTTTAGCTGCATACATACCCTTGGGTTTTGGTACAATTCTATTATTATTACACAGAACTTTTCATGAGCTCTAACTTTGCAAATGAACCACTGCGTCGTCTTGCAGTCCTGCCGACGAGGTCTAAATTAGATGATGCATGAAACACTGTGTCCATTTACGAAATCAAGTCTTCAAATGTAATTTGGCATATTATTCTACATACACGTGGTATGCAGTAGCTATCTAGGAAAACAATTGGAAATCTGAAGACACCTACTAAACCAAAAAGAACTGTCCTATGGGCCATACATGTCTAAAACACTGTTTACCGAAGGGATCCACGGCAGCACAAGGAACCACGGCGGCACAAGGAACCGGATACCAACATCAGAAAATGCTCTCACTTTCGATTTGGAGGAGTGAAACCTAGCACTAAAGTGTTGTCGTCCACGTCCTTGGAGTAAGATACCCGGAATGCAGGCTCGTAGGGCTGTGTATCGCGGGGGGCTCTCAGCTCATCTGCAACAGCTGCAATAACGTTCTTCTGCAGGTCACGCGCTTTTGCAGAGGATGCAATCTGGCATCTGAACAGCTCCTGTGCATTGGACCCTGCCGTCACCGCATCGTCGCCATAGAAAACACGGAGGAAGCACTCAATGTTTCGGAGCACACAGAAGCCGCATTCGTGGTTCCCAGTTTAGAGATGACAAGGGACGTCTTCCTTCACGGTCGGCAAGGTCAGCCGCGGCTTGTGCAGCATCTCCCACACATGGCGAATGCGACGCACGTACTCCAAGTCCTGAGCCGACGAGTGCATTAGTGCACTATCGAGGTGCTTGACGCCGTCACTGCTCAAAATGAACAATGACCAATGCCCGTCCGCAACGTAGGGAACGAGAACTGTCATATCCGCCACGACACTGCGGTAGATGTGCGATGGGACAAGGTACTGACGGCCCCACTTCACAAGCACCTCCTCCGTCCCTGCCTCGCATGCAGAGGCAAGCGGTGCTTGCATGAAAGACGACGCAACGTAAACATGACCGCGGGCTGACTCGGACAGACTCCACCACAATCGCCGGCTGAGAAGCTCTAGAACATTCTGTCCGAGAAATCTTTTGGTTTGGCCCAAATGACGAATCTGGCTGATCGACACGGGCAAGGAGTCCCACTCACTTGTATAGAAGCGGACCTCCATGTCGTCGTCATCTCCGGCACCTTTCCTGCAAGTCAATGATGATCCCAAAACACTGTCAGGGGCAGTGTTACGTGGTCATGTATGTACCCGAAGGTTCGGTCTGAAATCCAAAGCAAACGCATAGGATTTGGGCCATTTACCTAGGCAGCGCCTGGATGAGCTCTTCAATTTGTAAAATCGCGAATGTCCGCTTGATGCTGAGTCTACCCCATGCCTTGGACTGACGCTTGATAATCGGGAAAGGCTCGTATGTTACGCTCTTCCGATGACTCAGCGACCTCGGCCTGCCTTCACGGTCGGGGACAACCTTCGCCGCGCTCGTGAGCTCCACATCACTGTCACCACTGTCCGCCTCCGGAAGTGCGTAAGGGTCGTCTTCCGTATTGATTAGGGCCTTGAATACCTCTTCTAGGCTACGAGGGGTGCTAGCCACGAGGTCGACTACATGCGGCCCTGAACCGCAAGACGAGCCAATAACAGACACTAGATTCAACGGAGTGTCCTCTACAATGGCCAAATTGGTAGTGTCTAGATCCTGTGTCTAGATATCATCGATGCGGAGTGGCGGAGAGATCTGTGAGAGCGGCAGCGGGCCCTCGTTCAATAGTGCGTTGTAAAATACTTCAGTTTGGCCTGAGGAATGACCGAAAGTAACCTCCACTACATGCGGTGTAGGGCTCGACGGTTTAGGGCAAGATGACTTCACCGCGTCTGCAACAATAAGCGTTGCTTCAGTCAGTTTAGGGATAGGCGTATCCGGACCAGTCTGGGCCCCTGCGTCATGGAATACCGTTCCTGGAACACTGGGTGGACCGACAGTGTTCCGGACAGTTACCACATCCGTCGCCAACTGTTTAGGGCCGCCTACAGACACCACTTCTTGCGCTGACGCCGCGCCTTCATCTTGGAGCCAACCGTGCGAATCCACCTGAAGGCGAGCCGTCTCGTTTGGAACAATGTTCCCAACTTGGATCCGCCAAGACGCCTTGTCGTCGTCCTCAATGGCCACGTCCAACGACTGCACCAATTCCTTTATTTGTCGACGGGTCTCCGCCACTCGTGAGGCCCACTGAGGGGCATCGTCGTCCGACACCCAGCCAAGGTCGAAGTCTTCACGGGCTCTCAGGCACTTTCCCCAAATGAGAGACTGCTCGGTCCAATGCTCGGGATCGGTACTTCTCCAAGAAGAGAGAAATGCGGAGGGGTGATGGAGCGCCAAATCCTGTAATGCCCGCACTCTGACATTCTCCGCCCAATGCATGACCAGGTCTAACACATTGTCCCCCTTGCCTTCGGCGACCATTTGCGCATCCCTGATCAATTGAGCGTGGACGACCTTTGTCTCGCCTTCCTTCATGCCCGCAAAGCGAAACGGTGCTTCGACAGAGAACAAGGTCACCGCTTGAAGGATGGCTGCCTCGTTTCTGCAAATACCCCGCACCACCGGACGTGTGACGCCAAACAAAGGGCATGTCAGTAGCCTCCAACGCCCGAAGGCAGAGTTCATGGCGAGCCGGAGTACCTTGACGAAATGCGGGGCCCTCGTACGGGGAACTCTCTCAGACAGCAGTATGCGGCGGACCACGTCTGCCTCGTCCTCTGAAACACACAATAAATTACTTAGTCGAATGTACAGCTCCAAAACACAAGCAGTGAGATCCCCGTCCATAAATCAGAAGATGTCGGAAGTAAAGCACTGAGAGGGAGAGAGTACCGTACCGTCGTGGCGCCAGGGCAACGGCGAAAGCCGCTGGAAGACCGTTGGCGCAGAGACAACCCACCAGATTGGACACCAATCCCAGCGGTAGCTCTCACGTCTGAAGGCAGTGTCTCGCCGGAACGCGTCCACAATCTCGTGCACAACACGCTCTTGACGCAAGCGTAGCTCCGTTGTAGACTGCTGACACCTGGCCTCATACGTAGCAGAGTCGCGAAGGAACTGCAGGTAATTCGCAAGCAAGTCCACATCAGGAGGGACTTGGTCATACTTCACCGACGCGCATATGGATCTTACAGCCCGGCCCACGGCATCAGCGATTCCGGGGTAATCCTCCTCCTGCAAAGCACAACGTGATCGGACTAGGTGTGAAGGAGTCGCACTTCAAGGAAGACATAAACAAACGAAACACTGAGGCGGCAAAGAGCGCGAGTCACTGCCAATGAGGTTACAGCATTGCAAGAAAGAGCTCTCAACGAGCAGGAAGGCTACGGTGGACAGTGTCAGAGAGAACCCACACCGTACTCAACGACAACAATGATGAGGAAAATGAACTTTGTGTGGTAGACAAGGGCCACGTGGAATTCGGTTTCAGAAGATCTAACCTTGGCCTCACACAACCACCACATAGAGCAGGCCCTCGTACTGGCTTGGAATTTTTGGTTTTGCCACGACCTGTCAAAGTCCCGCTTGAATTCCGAAGCTGTCTGGCCGTGGTAGTCCCAGTCAAGTAGCGTTGGTAAAATGAGGACAAGGTAAAAAAGATCGGGAGGAGGCCCGTGCACCGCTTTGGGTATCCTCGGCCAAGATTCGGCCAGTGCATCTGCCTTCGCTTGTGCACGTTGCTTCACTTCTTGCTCATCCGCCTGTAGACGGTCACCTCACGACGCCCTCGAGGTTGACAGCTCCGGATGATACACACCTAACGGAGCGGGGCCCTCTCCGCAAATCCAGTAACGCTACAATTCCGCGCTACCCTCTTTGTTGCAACTCCAACACGTTTTGGATGGTGGCTCAAAATTACCTGGACTGGCACTATAACCCTGAACGGCGTTGCCAGGATCCGGACTGTTTGCATCTTCAAGATCATTGCTTTCCCCAAAAAGCGGGTTTAAAAAAGCTGCAACTTTACCCTCCGAATCCAGTGTTTCGTGATCTTCCCGGACGTCGGGAACAAGGTTGGCCGGCCGTTGTCCTCCACCCAACGTCTGTCGTGCCGCAGATGGGTCATGCAAATCTGATCCGTCTCTGGTCTCATTAGGATCTACTGAGACGTCCATCTGTCCGCCCTCATCTGGTCCACTATTTGGAGATAGTACGACTCTGCTAGTGTTTCGCCGTGGAGTTGGAGAATCACCCGCGCTTGTGTCCTTCGCAAGGGCTGGTGCAGCGTCCACCATAGTCTTGTACCCTAACGCCTGTAAGCTTGCGTGCGCTTTCTCCTACTTTGCTTTCTTCACGGCTCGTAGGTCCACTAGACGGGTCAGAACCTTAGCGCGCTCCGCAATCGGCGAAAGCGGCGAACGCACGTGTCTCGGGCTCGCTTGCTGTGCCGCCTTCGTTATTAGCTTCCTCCGATTTCCCCACACGGGATCTACCTGCATTGCCGGCGAAACACTAGCCGTCCTTCGCTGCTCAGTAGCGGCCTCCTTGGTTGTTTCAGGACCCGTGTCCTGACTAGGAGTGGCTCCACCTAGTTTATTGCCTTCAGTTCCTCCAAAGGTCCCGAAACGCTGCAGGACCCCTGCCGCCTCCTCTAAAGGCGACTCTCCTGTACTCTTCCAAACCTGCACCGCTGTACTCTTCCGCGTTTCCGCAGCCTCTACTTCAATAGCCTCCAAAATGGGCTCGATACTCTCTAGAACAGCAGGCGTATCCATTTGAGTCCTCGAATCTGTTGGAGTCCATTCGTCACTGAATCGTACCTTTGTTTTCCTCGACCTGGTCTCCAGTGCGTCGGCGTGGTGCTGCTTCTGCTCGGGCTCCTCGTCATTGGACAATTCGTTGCTTAACCGCACCTTCGTCATCTTCGACTTTGTGGCCAGTGTCTCAGCCTCCTGTCGCTTCTCCTTCGACTTGGTGGGTAGCAGAGTTTCGGCTTTCCGCCGCTTCTCCGCTTGCTCCGAATCACTGGATTGCTCCCGGATGTCCCTCTGCGCTGGCGTCTTCTTCATGCCTTTTGCCGGAGTCGCTCTTGGGTCCCGCGTCGGAGTCGCCAGACGTGTCCGTGTTGCGATAACCGCCTTCAGTGTTGGCTGTTGCGTCCCGGAAGGTACTAAACTCTCAAAACCGCCTGAGTGTTTAGCGGGCTCTGTCTCCGATGCACCTCCCTCGTGTCCTGCACCCTGAGACACTGGCTTTGGGCCCTCTCCTCCATCCAGGTTGCCCGCAGCTTCTTCAAGTGGCATCGCGGAGGTGGTCGCTGCATTCTGGGTCCGTGATTTCCCTATCAACTTCGCTTGAGCCTCCTCCCCCTTCCCTGCGCGAATCATCTCCGAACTCTTGCCCTGGCCGACGCCTTGGTCCGGATACGGAAGCAGCCTGAGAGGATTTTCCATTTCATCCTTCACCGCCGGACACTCAGCGTCCCACTGGTGCTTGTTCAAACGCATCTTGTTGGCAAAGTTTTGCCTCCCGCAGTGTATGCATTGTTTGTATTTCCGCTTTGGGTCAGTAGTCTTTGCGATGTCCGTGTTCGCCAGCAGAGCATACTCGGTGAGGAGCCTCGTGAACTCAACCTTTGTGCCATAGTTCACGTCCAAGTGTCGGACGTCGATTTTGATGCTCCGCCGAAACTCTGGGAGTACCGTACCTGCCGGTGCTGCTTCCACCGTTGTTGCAGTCCCTTTACCTCTTGAACGAGACGACCTCTGCAGTATAGCAAAACAAGTTCGAGTTAGTGTACCGTAAACCACAAACTCAATACCTGACCACCTGAAATCGCTCAAATGGATGCAGCATGTATGTTAAAAAAATCTTACCCGAGAATCATGGGACTTGTCATCACCACCATCGCCAGAAGCTTCTGCGAATGCAACTCGCGGTTTAGGGTCCGTGTGCTTGATCTTCGCCATCACAAAGCAGTACTTCACTTTCAAGTGTAAGTCAAATTCGCCAAACCAGTTCTTCCAGCCGATCTGCTCGCCCCAACGAAACACTGGCTGGTAATACCAGTAATGTTCCGGGTATTTGATAACTGCCCTGCAACAACAACGACAAGCTTGAGTAAGTACGGCCGCATCAGACAGAGATCCGTCTGTAAGACAGCAATGGTAGACTCTTCACTTTTGCAAACAAAAATTTCGAAAACATCCTAAACCGCTCCTGAAATCGCTACGAAATGTGGACAAGTGAAACTCCCAACAATCCGCAAGGGCATTCACGGATTCCGCACACCCACAGATATAGAAAATTCGTTCATGGCGAGCCTTTCCTCTTGGCTTGATTATGAAATAACAGTTTCCATCTTATTCCACAGACAGAATTGATCCCATCAAAATCTAGAAACTAAAACCGGCTCTGAAGACAGTGGCAACCCTTGCCTAAACCTAAACCTCCGACATGGCGTCCTGCAAAACCGCTAAAAACCGCATCGCAAAATGATTGCGTTAGTCCAATTCACAATGCTTTCAGGCGGCTCTCCCAATTCAAACCCTTACGAAATGTAAAACCTTGTCCACGAACAAACAACTATGTGAAGCAAAGGGTTTTTAAAGTCCGGCATCCACTTCCAAGCACCCTAAACCCTCCCAAACCCTAATGTAAAACCGCTCAAGCGTGGCTGCAAGATCAAGTCGCCTCACCCTGCATTCTCTGTCATTTTCCACGGTTTGGGTCGACTCTGGACTACTCAATGCGATCTCCTTCACTTTGCGCTCCAACTATCACAGTTGGGAGCAATTTCAAGGACGGGTACGCATTTCGCCCTGCTCAATTTCCTAATTCGCGCCTATTCGTACATTAAACTAGCGGTGGCGGCAGACGCAAGTACCAGCCCGTCTGCAGAGCCCTAAATCCCTATCATCTGACTACCACATTCAGAAATTCCTGCAAGCCACAACCTAATAGATTAAACCCAATGGAACGCATCACAACAAAGAAACTCACCAGTGAACGCAAACCAGGTAGCCTAGAATCGCACGCGCAGCAGCTAGTCCGCAACGAGTTGACGTGCTGGCCTCCGAACTCAAATTTCGCCCTAACCCGTTGATCGGAATGATTGCGAGGCCTCGCACTGATTATACCACCCAGAAGAAGACGTCGCCGGATCCAATGCTCTCGGTTGCTCCGAAATGGACCACCACACAATCAGCCGCACCTTACAGCGAAATTGTAAATTCTCCTACCCCGGACTAGTTTCTTGCGTCCCTCGACACCTCAAAATCGTTCTTCAGAGCCTACTTCCAAGCCTACCCTCCCTGCAATCGCAGAAGTACACCTTGGCACTCCTGAAACACTGCGACTGACATTGTACACAACAAGTGTTGTCACTCGTGCGAGGGTGCGTGTTCTCACACCTCTGAGCCGAGGTTCGGTTACTTACCTGAAAACGCCCCGTAAAGGCGGCTGCTCGCGAAACATAAACCCTAAAACATCTGCCTTGGTCGCGGGAGTAATCACCGTCGTGGAAGACGACACGTGTCAAATCGCAAGTTGGTGTTTTGCCGAAGTGGGCGGCACTGTTTCGTCCGTAAATTCCCTGAACGTAACTCGTTCAGCCCACTTAGCAGTGTTCCGTTTCGCACATCTTCCTCACTTGCACACTCAGCGTTGGTAAGATTGAAATTCTAAAACAAATGCAGTAATTGAATTTAAAAACCGCTTTTGAATCAAAAAAATTTAAGCTGTTTATTTCTTTATTTTGTGCTTTGGTTCTTTTGGGGGTAATCATTAAACTATTTAATATTTTTGGTTTTAGGTTCTTAAGAATTTTAAAATTTTAAAATTTATTTTTATCTTTTATTTTATTTTATTTTATTTGTAGCCAGGTATTCCATATTGTATTTCATATTTTTTTGAATTTTTGTGTTACATTTTTTTTTAATCAATCTTCATCTTTGTTTTCCCTTTGTTTTTTATAAACATTTCCCATTTTGGGTTAACTTTTTACCCATTTTTTGTAATGTTTTATCGCATCTTCTTTCAACTTTTATTTTCACTATTTTCCATTTTTTATTCTATTTTTATCAATTCGTTGGGAAATTGTTGGAGGTGGGTGGGAGTTAGCATCATTTTTTGCTCTTTTTATGTTGTTTATTTTTTCTTTGCTTCATTTAAAAGTTTGTCTTTTTTAATTTCTCTCATTATTACTGTATTTTCCTTTTAGTGGGGATTGTTTTATTAATTATTTTATTTTGTCATGGCGAATTTTCTTATTAATAGTTTTAGTGCTTCTTTAATTTCTTTGTTTCAAGGATTATTCATTTAGGGTTTAGTCTCTTATTGAAATCATTTGATTACTCTTTTAATATAGGTTATATTATATAATAAGCATTTGTTTTATATGGGATTTTTTTTAGGATCTGATTTTTTTGGGGTTTATTTGATTCAGTAATAATTATTGTGATCTTATAATTATTACTTTATGCGATTATTTATTTGTAGACCCCCTCCAATCGAAGCGCATACGTACCTGGTTACATTTATGTATCCATTTGCTAATGCACTTATGTATTTGTTTATTCTGGTATTCATCTATTCAGATACTTCATGGTTAGTTAATTTATGAAGTTGGTTGTGTATGAATTTATATTTTCAATTTGATATACACAAGTATATCAGTCATTTGTTTTAAAGAATATCACTATATGTACTTGTTGGGTTATATATTTTTTTTCCTCAAAACCCTAAAATCTCCTATATGTATTCGTTAGCATGTGCAAATTAGTAGTTGTTTATTTCTTACTTCCATTGTTAGAATACCAATCTAAGTCAATATTCTTCCGAGCATACATCTTTATACTTAGTATCATTTATTTAGTATGTAAGATTTACCTAAACTCTGTGATTGTTTTTGTATACTCTTTAATGGATTCTTCATTTAACCCTAAACCCTTGGCAGAGAAATTTATTTATTTTATTATTGATCACCGTACCTGGTGGTTACTTTCATCCTTTGTGGGATTACTTATCTCATGTATCGTCCGTTGGGTCCTACTAGTGATTCCATTGTTTATGCAATTTTTTTTTTTTGCAAGGATTCTTCATTTATGAATTCGTATAGAATTCTATTTATTACTTTGTTGGGCTAGTGGCTTATACTTTTGTCCTTTTAGTTGTTTATAGATAATTTTATTCGTCTATGTATTTATTTATTACGGACTTTTGCATATCTTATAATTTTCTTTATTTTATTATTTTTTATATCTATTTCTATATCTATATGTATTTATGTTTGCCTTTATCTTTTATTAACTCTTGTGGTGGTTTATTTACTACTTAGTGAAACTACGGATTTAGACTTTAGTCCTCTAGGTTTGTCATGTCTTATTATGTTTACACAGGTATTTCAGATTTTTTCATTTTTTCATTCTCCTTTTTTCTTTGTCGATTTCAGATTTTTCTTATTAAGTCTTGTGTTGGGTTTCTTATTACTTAGTGGAATTACTTATTTATGTTTTTATTCTTTTGGGTTGTTCATTGATTCTCTTCTTTATGTAGGTATGAATTTGTTTCTTTCTTTCTTTTTGAATTCCTTCTTTTTGTTGGTACTTTTTCAATGTTTCATTCTTAATTAATTAACTGACCCGCAATTTATTTTTTAATTTGCACAAGAACACCATATTCATTGAAATGGGAGATTGAGGACCTCTCAAAATAAATCATGTTCATCTCGCCATAAATCAACAATTTCCATTAAAATGAGAGTTCTGAGGTGAATTGAAATAGAATATTTCAATTTTTGACCTAATTTTGAAAGGGTTTATTGCAAATTAGGTCGATTCGCCCTAAATTGCAATAAATCCTTTCAAAATTAGGTCAAATCTGAAAGTATTTTTGTCAATTTAGCTCAACTTGACCCTAAATTACAATCACTTCATGTCAAAATTAGATCAAATAAGAAAGTGTTCATGTTAATTTTGGTCGATTCGAACTAAATTGACACAAAACCTTTCAAAATTAGGTCAAATTTGAAAGGGTTAATTCCAATTTAGGTTGAGTCAACCTAAATTGACATAAAATCTTTGATCAAATCTTAAAGGTTTTATGTCTATTTACCTTGAACCGCCCTAAATTGGAATAAACCCTTTCCTCAGGTTCTTTAATTTAACTCTCATTTCAATGGAAAACTTTCATTTTAATGAATATGGTGTTCAATTATTTAATGATTTACTGTCCCTATGGCCATTGTTCATTGATTATTCTTTTGTAGAGTTAGTAATTAGATTTACTCTTTAATCTTTTTTCCTTTCTTTATTTTCTATTGTAGTTGTTTATTTATTAAATATTGTCATTTTTTTTTGGGAGGGGGAGTCATAGATGTTCCTTTTTCTTTTCATTTTTCTAGGTGTCGCTTGTTACAATACTTCTTTCTATAAGCTTTGTTTAATTCTTAAAGTATTTCTACTTTTATAGGACTTTTTTTTTATATAACTGTTTTTATTTTTGTGGTGATGTGCTTATTACTTCCAGTGGTCTCTTTCTTTATTTTTTTTTGGGTCTTCAGTAATTACTCTCTTTGAGTAGGACTTTATGATTTCGTTCATTTTTATTTTTAATGTAGTGTCTCACTTTCTTTCTTTAATTATTATTTTTTTATTTATACCCTTTCTTTCTTACTTTCTTAATTTTTTCTTAATTTTTATTAAATCTAAAGGTTTATTGTTGATTAGTTTGTAGAATTACTTTTTCATTTTTTTGAATCTTTGATGCCTGTAGCATTGATTTTCTTTTCATAAGGCGATGAATTTCATGTATATTTTTACTTTATAAATTTCTCGTGAACCTTTGTATTTTATTTTTATTAGCTTGCTACAGTACTTTTTTGATTTCTCTTCTTTTGGGTGTTTCACTAATTACCTTTCAAATGTAGGTATTAAATGTATTAATAGAATTGCTTGTATAACCAAAAATTAATATTACATGCTTATAGTTGTGAATTGGATGCCTTCATTTTTTTTTTTTTTTTTTTTTTTCAAAATTTTAAATTAATTAATTAATTTATTTATTTAAT
This sequence comes from Antitrichia curtipendula, assembly GCA_951230915.1. Taxonomy (NCBI): domain Eukaryota; kingdom Viridiplantae; phylum Streptophyta; class Bryopsida; order Hypnales; family Leucodontaceae; genus Antitrichia; species Antitrichia curtipendula. The sequence continues at coordinate 8,485,149 of OX579633.1, read as the reverse complement.
TTTAGAAATTAACTTTCCTTATTCTTTTTTTCTTTTTTTTCTTTATTTTTTTATTTTATTTTACGATATTTCTTGAAATTTCTTAATTAACTCTTCAAGTGCTTTCTTTTTTTCTTACATTATGGGGTTACTTTTTTTTTTTTTTTAGTGTTTCATTGGAACCCTTTTCGATGCAGGTATGGATGTATATACAATATATGTTTTATAAATTTTCTTTTAAAATTCAATATTTTCTTAAATTTGTGATGGCTTCATTTTTTTTTTTTTTCATTTTTTTTTTTTTTTTTTTTAATAAATTAACTTTATTTTCATTCTTTTCCTTTTCTATTAATAGATTTATTTTTCTTTACTTTATACTATGTTATTTTTAAAATTTTCTAATTGTTGTAGTGGTAAATTTATTACTTTGTAATTTTTTATTTTTATCTTTTTTTTTAGGGGGGGGGGTGTCATTGATTAGTTTGTTCATATACATACCCTTCCCTTTTTTTGTGTGGTGGTTATGTTTTACGTTCTTCATTCACAAAATTAGTTCTTTTTTTGTTGGGTGGCAGGGGGGGCATTCAATATTTTTTGTTTAAAAGATATTTAATTTTTTTTTTTTTTCAGGTGTGGGGCTTTATCTAAAACCTTGTTCATTTAAATGTATATTTCATTATTTTTTGGGTGCTTTATTGATTACTTTCTTAATGTACGTATGCATTTGTTTATTTATTTCTGTCCCATTTTGTTTATTTCTTTATTAATGTGTTTAGCTGGTTTTCCTTTTTTGGGTTGATTTTGTTCATTATTTTATTAATGAATATGCTCACTTTTTGATGTATTTATATATGCAACATTCATTTTTGGTATGTGGTTGTTTATTGTATGACCAAATAATGTTCTCCTTTTTTATGTTTGATACTCACTCATGATTTGCAACTCATTGGTTCATTAATTAATTTAGAGTTCCATTCCCTTATTCCCTTATTTCCTTATTGAATTACTCTATTATTCAATAATTCTTTTAAAGAATTAGATTTTAATTCACAGTAATTGAATTTAAAATATTCCTATTCATACTTTTAATATTATTTGTAATGTCAATTTATAGTAGAGTTGCTGAAATTTAAGAAGTGCCCAAAGCGAGGGCCATAAACAAACCCTAAATCGCCCCAAAGAACACTGAGCCACAGCGAAACAGTGGAACGAAGCGAAACAGTGGAACGAAGCGAAACACTAAAACCGCATGGCCATGCATGGCCATGCATGTCCATGGCCTGCGAAACAATTTCCCAAAAAATTACCAAGGTCCCTGACATGGTAAAAAGTGAGAGCCCGTGTTTGCAGGTTTTCATCCCAACTACCGGGACCGGCAGGGGCCAGCAGTGCTGCAGCAGTGCTCAGACGAAAGCAGGCTTTAAATAGCCGCTTTCTGAGGGGTGAGAGATAGTGTGGTCCATTCCAAAACCCCAATAAAACTCTCCCAATGAAAAAGAATATTAGAAAGAATTCCAAGGAAAGATAAGCGTATTTCTTTCTCAGCCTCCTCCTCCCTCTCCTTTGCCTTCCCTTCTGCTGACGCAACACAAGAGCGTCGCCGTCGCCGTCACCGTCGCCATCGCCGCGCACCTCCAGCACGAACCTCCTTTCCTTCGCAATAAGTAAACTTCGCTACACAATCTTACATTCTCAAATTTCCTGAAACCCCAAATCCTGAAGTCTTTTTTGTATTGATGGTGGCAGAGGAGGAGGCGATGGCGCCCGCGTCCTTCGATAGGTCGCAGGCGCTTCTTTTCTTCGGATCTCTCGCAGTGGCGGTTGTCTTGGGATACGTGCTGGTGAACTTCCGGCGCAAAAAACAAAACTTGCCTCCGCTGGTGAGCTACACGGTGCCGTTCGTGGGCGGGTTGTTGAAGTTTATGAAAGGACCCATCCCGTTGCTCAAGGAGCAGTACGGGCAACTGGGAAGCGTCTTCACGGTGAAGATCCTGACGAGGAATATTACGTTTTTGTTGGGGCCGGAGGTGTCGGCGCATTTCTTCAAGGCGCAGGAGATCGATTTGAGCCAACGGGAGGTGTGTGTGTGTGTGTGTGTGTGTGTGTGGACAATGTGATGCTTTTTTCGGGATTTGTTTGAATTTGATTTTTTTGTGTGATGAGATTGCATTGGAAATAGATTCAATGTGGCCATATTTCGGGTGTATTTGGCTGATTTATGATCTTTAGATTTGGTGTGGCTTTCTTTGGGGAGTTGCTCGTGACGTGGAGCGTCGTTTTAAGTGCCGCTCTTGCTGTTGAAAGGGTTGGATGCCTCCAGAAAGAATTCTGTGATTTTATTGGAAGACAAATGGAAATTGCATCTATTTGGATTCGTGTTTTGAGGACTGATGGAAGTAGTTATGAATTTTTGGAGTAACTGCTGGGAATGTGTATTAGCTCTGGAATTTTTACTGTCAGTACATTGGGAAATCTGATGTTAGGGAGCGACGCAGTTTTAGCCGTGAAATGTGCATTTTGAGGGGTTTCGTGATACTATGCTCTTGAAATATCAGGTTCATCAATTAAATATGTCCACTTTTGGGGTGCATTTGGTTGATTTGTGGTTTTTGGATATGGTGTGGCTTTCTTTGGGGAGTTGTAACGTGAGGTAGAGGTTGGATCCCGCAAACGAATTTGTGTGATTTTTATGGGAAGGCAAGCGGAATTTGCAACTTTTTGATTCGTGTCTTGTGGACTGGTGGAATTAGTTATGAATTTTAGAAGTTAGTGCTTGAAATATGTGTTCCCTCTGAAATTTTACTGTCGGTACGTTGGAAAATCTGATTTTTACCTCTGTTTCAGAACGGTTTTAGAGCGGCGCAGTTTTAGCCTTGAAATGTGTGTGTTGAGGGGTTTTCTGATAACTGTGCTATTGGAATATTAGGTGTATCAATTCAATGTGCCCACGTTTGGACCTGGGGTCGTTTTCGATGTGGATTACTCGGTTCGCATGGAGCAGTTCCGGTTCTTCACGGAAGCGCTTACTGTTAAGCGATTGAAGAGCTACGTGGAAATGATGGTTGAAGAAGCTGAGGTATGTCCACGACGCTGTACAGCATATTTGAAGGAGATCACCGTTTCATTCTAGGTTTATGTTTTTTAGAGGCAAGTTTGCGATGTGGTTTATACATCGCATTTTAACTTTTAAAGGATTAAGAAGTTTCGAATTGGGTTTCATATTTGTTTTAGCAGTTCTGATTAGGATATCTGGGGACTTTCTTATGTTTGATTTTGATTATTTTTGCTACTCCATGTGATCTGTATTTTCCACAGTATGATCAATCTAATTGGTGATTGTAAACCACGAGTCCTTGGTTCTTAACGGGTCAAAACTTGCCAGTGCTTTTGGATCTTATTTTCAGTGTTATTTGGAGATTTATGGACTGCTTTATGAGGGAGATCTCCGCTGAAATATCTCTTCCGGGGATATATGGATCTCTTTAGATGTACTTGAGGAGTACATGGGAGGGGCTGGTGTACCCTCAAAAGCGGTCACCCCGGGGATCAATCGAACCGGAGTAAGTCTTGAATCCTTTTATGACAGCAGTTGTGGGATTAACTCCTTTGTTCTGGTGATGCAGATGTATTTCTCCAAGTGGGGGGAGGAAGGCGAAGTCGACTTGAAAGAGGAGTTGGAGCAGGTCATCGTCAACACAGCCAGTCGATGTTTGCTAGGTCAGGAGATTCGCAACAGTCACCTTGAGAAAGTCACGTCATTGTTCCATGACCTCGACAACGGAATGCTTCCCATCAGTACTATATTCCCATACCTCCCAATCCCCGCTCACAAGCGTCGTGACAGGTGAGTGATTACAGGGTTCTTTTTTCAAAACTTTAATATTTAGTAATACTGAATTTTATTCCTGCTTTCATCTCCAGTGTTGGATCGTGTATTCTTGATCCACAGACATGGATACTTGATCATTCGATCTTTTGTGGTTACGAAGCGACTAATAAAATTTACGCCTCTGTTTCAGGGCTCGGAAGGAAATTGCTGACCTTTTTGCCAAGGTCATCAAGGAGCGGAAAGCCTCGGGGAAGTCCGAACCAGACATGCTACAGGCTTTCATGGACTCTAAATACCGATCTCTGGGACGGGGCACTACTGAAGAAGAATGCACCGGGTTGCTGATTGCAGCTCTCTTTGCAGGACAGCACACGAGCTCCATCACCTCTACCTGGACCGGTGCCTACCTGATGAAGTAAGCAACTGCCTTTGTTCATGCAACTACAATTCTTCCTGTTCAATTTTTATTTATTGTCTCACCAGCACATGCATTGCTGATACTAATGATATAAAATTTGACTCCATTTGAATTCTATCATTTTCACAATATGATAAATCGAATTGGGCAAATAATCTGTGAAGCCGTGGTTCTTTAGGGGCCATGGAAGGAGGTCGTCGGAATATTGTTCGCTTCTCTAACTTTGAGCTTCAGCTTATAGTCTTCATGATTTGTAAGCAGTTTTGTGAACTTCCGAAATTCTCGTTCTTTCGTAAGCAGTTATGAGAACTTACAAGATTCTCTTTTGTTTCTTTAGGTATAAGCAGTTCATGCCTGCAGTCATTGAGGAGCAGAAAGAAATCATTCGGCGTCATGGCAACCATGTGGACTATGATGTCGTTTCTGAGATGAGCACACTCCATCGGGCAATGAAAGAAGCCTTGCGCCTTCATCCCCCTCTGATCATGCTTCTCCGACAAAACCACCGTGATTTTGAAGTGACGAGTAGGGAAGGGAAAACATTTACGGTTCCCAAGGGGCACGTCGTGGGAACCTCACCGGCATTCGCCAATCGTTTGCCCTATGTTTTCAAGGACCCAGACACATACAATCCGGATAGGTTTGCCCCCGGCCAGGAAGAGGACGTGAAAGCTGGCCAATTCTCCTACATTTCCTTCGGTGGAGGTCGGCATGGTTGCCTTGGAGAGACCTTTGCGTACGTGCAGGTGAGGATGTTGTTTGTGAAGCTTTATATTTCCATGTTCATGAGTTCGATGTCTGCAGTTATTGGGCTGTATCTAGAAGTCTGTATCTCTTGTCTAGAGGTGCACATTTCAGGGGGAAATTGTCCCCTGAGCAGCACGCAAACACTTGACTTATATTTAACGTGACACGTGGGAAAGTAACACCTTCCAATTTTGCTTACATGGTTTGATTGGCGTGCAGATCAAAACTGTATGGAGCTATCTGCTTCAACATTTTGAATTAGAGCTTGCAGGTCCGTTTCCGGAGGTGGACTGGAATGCCATGGTGGTGGGAATCAAAGGAAAAGTTATGGTGCGTTACAAGCGGCGTGAACTGAAATGCGAATGAGCTCTACAAGAATGTTGGCACGATTTCGGCTTTTATTTTCAATTTGGGGGAAATTTGACTTTAGCCGCAAGAGACATTGGTTCAGGCTGCAGTCCGATGACAAAACAAGCCTCTTCGTATGAGGTAATGTGATTTTGGCTCCTAAAATTCGCCGAAGACGTAAATGCGAAATGGCAGTGTAGAATAGGAACCCGATCAGAAATGGGGATTTTCTCATGTAGAAAATGCCAATCATTCCACACAGGAGCTCGTGCTTTCTCCCTGAGGTACCATGATGTGAGGTATCTTCAACGTGCTCTGGTAGGCAGAGCTCTGATGAGTTAGCCATGAGCTTAGTTCTTTATTGATGTGATAAATTCTTTTTCTTTTGAAAGTACAGATTGACTTCAGACGATTGATGTAGGCATATGCCAATAGAATTCGATATCTTGTCGTTAATCTCCCAGATTTTTGAGACATGTCAACTCCAATAAGAATGGGTGGTTTTTGTGCACTATTATTTCTAGGCAAGAATCTTCAGGGTTTTTTTTTTTCTTCGGGAAAGGGTTGCAATCTGATGTTCAAATTTTGTGTACATTTTTAGGCAAGAGTCTTTGGGGTCTCTTTCGAAACTAGCGACGTATATGCTTCAATTGAACGAGATCTGGATTGTCCAGATTTAAGTAGCTCTTTGGTCTACGTTTTGAGTACTGTATTCTAAAGATTTGTTCTCTCGTATTTCAAATGTTCAAATGAAGTACTTCAGTTGTATTTGCTGTGTATTCTCAAATATATTCTATAGACTTAGTGTACGAATCCTTTGTGACCGTCACTTTGGATGCCAAGTTGCTAAGAGCAGCTCCACAGGGAAGCAACACTGTAAAGGTCCTCCACCATTGATCTTCTTGCAGAACCTTTACAGTGTTGCTTCCTCGTGTAGCTGTGGGGCTGCTCTAACCTGCGGAGGCAGCATTCTGGCTGTGATCTCCTTGCTGACAGAATCAGGGGGTGGCCATACAAGCAGAATATGTTGCAATGACGTCCACCGCTTGAGCGTATGTCACGTGCAATCTGGTCGCCCCCTGCAAAGTTTTGTACTTTAACCCCTAAATGGACTTGGTACTCTAACCCCTACCAAGACATTGGACTTAGTGCTATTATTAAAGTACCAAGACACTGGACTTGGTGCTATTAATAAAGTACCAAGACATTGGACTTAGTGCTATTATTAAAGTACCAAGACACTGGACTTGGTGCTATTAATAAAGTACCAAGACATTGGACTTGGTGCTATTATTGGGACTTGAATCCCTAAATGAAGGATTGATTCCAAGCCTCACTACCCAACACTCAATTTGTTGCCATTTTGCAACTAGACAGATATGAATGGAAAATTTTATATTTATTTTTCAGAGATGAAATTACATGTCTTCTTTACTTCTAAAAAAATTTAGAATTTTTGAGAATTTTTGAAGAGAAAGTGAAGAAAAATCACATCAAATAAAAAATTATTTCAAAAAATCTGAAGATTTCACCATGTGTGTATATTACAATGACAAACATCGTAGTATGAACTCAATTTCCATGTCATTCTATAATTAGAATTCAATAGACATTGAAAATACATCCAAAGTTCAAATTGCAATGAAATAGTCAATATTAGGAATTTTTTCAAAATTGAAATTGGAGTAGAAACTAGAGTAAATGACCGTCATTTTGTTAGTTGGGTTCAAACTCAAAAAATATCATTTTTGTAAAGAAATTTTAGATTTAGAGCAAGAAGAAACTACTTCCCAAAATACACTAAAATAGCAAATTTTGAGATCCGTTTTTTTTATAACTTCTCATTTACATGAAGACTAACATTGCTGAAAGGTCAACAAGAAAAATGTGGATGAAAAATTGCTTCCAATCACTCTCCAGCTTCATTGTTGGATTGTCATCCAAGCACCACAAAATGACACCTATGGCATTCCATGGTTAAAGACTGGTCTGCCTTTTTTACATGTTTCCGTGGACAAATATATTTTTAGATCATTTTTCAGAAAAAGAAAAATAGACGTGGAACTTCACACAAGTGGTTTTATATTTTTCTGAGCATTTTTGAATCACTTATAAATTTTCAAAGATTTGGTGAACAGGCACTTGTTTGTGAACATTGGACTTCCAAAATCCATCCACTTGCAACTTGTAAAGAGATGTGCAAAAATTAAAGACAATGATTGGCTCTTGCAATAGAAAAAACATTTTTTCCTCAATGCATTCAATTGCTAAAGGGGTTCATTTAAGGATCAACCCATCTCCATTCTCCACCTAAAAATAAGGGTTGTTTGAAGAAGATGGGCGCTTTTAGAGCACACTACTTTAGTATGCTCTAAAAACAACCATTTTAATGGTTGATCTACCTTTTTCATAAATTTACATGAACAAAAATATTTTTAACACATTTTAATGAGAAAGAAAATAAATGCTAAATGTAACACAAGTGGCTTTATATTGTTTGAAGTGTTGTTGAATTAGTTATAAGTTTTCAAAGATTTATGTTGTAGGTACCTATTTGTGACCCTAATTCTTCCAAAATGTGTCCACTTGCAACTTCTAAAGTGATTTGAAGAAATCAAGGCCCATGATTGGCTCTTGCAATAAAGAATATTTTTTTTCTTGATTCGATCAATTGTTAAAGTGATCCATATAAGGACCACCTCATATCCATTTAATAACTTTTTTAAAGGTCCTATTTCAAGAAGACAATTGGTTGGTTTTACAATAGACTACTTTAGTGTTTCTGATGATAGGATATATTTGTTAACATAGCCTTTTTTCATATTTTATGAAGTGCTAAAATGGTGATATAAAATGATATAGTGATGCTCCAAATTTCAACATTCATATTCATATTGGATATGAAAATATCTCATTAGTACATAAACAATATTATACGTAAATTCAATAGCAATGAGAAGGATTGCCTTCCTTAGATGATATGGTGTAGAATGTTCCACACCCATCAATAGCTAAGAAGATACATGTCAAGAATTGTCAAAATTGCAATGATTGTGTTGTGGAAAGTCAATGGATCACAATTACACATGATTGGATCGATAGCAAAGAAAAGTTTCTATACTTTTTAATAAAACTTCAAAAATGCATTCAATCCCTAGAGAAAAATAAATACAACAACGGATTTACCTCACTTTACTTCTAGGTCATTCATGATTTGTGTTTAGAATTGTGAAATCATTCTCTTTTATATACATATGGGGTGGTAGAAAGTGAAACAACCCATGTAGGGTATGAAAATTAAAATTAGTAGGAGTTCTTAGTTAAATCAAAAGGAGGAATTGTGTTTGAAGTAGAACTTCAGACCCCCTATAGACATAGAAAAATAAGGTTTCTCAAAAAACTTTGAACTTAAAAAAGTTGAGAAATAAAGTTAAGTTTCATATACAAAAATCCGTTTGAGAGTTTGAGCCTCCAATCAAAAGTTATGAACAAATTTGAGAGAGGGGTTGGAAGGTACATTTTCTTTGACATTTTCAAACATCCTCTCAAAATTTTGTCCATACCTTTTTATTGGAGGCTCAAAGTTTCAAACGGATTTTTGGATATGAAATTTTATTTTATTTTTCAATTTTTTTATTCCAAAGTTTTTTGAAAAAAATTATTCTACTATTACTAAATGAGACCTAAAATTCTACATTAAACATCATTTTGATGTTTTGACAATAAGCAATCAAGCTCTCATTTTCAAATTATCCCATATTCTTTGAGGATTCATGATGGACAATGAATTTCAGTATAAAAATGACATCTTCAACCTTCATTCCTACAAAGCAAATCCTTTGTTCGGCCATCAAATTTTTAGGCGATGGCAAAGGGTTAAATTACATTGGTATTTTTTATCAAAGGTTTCTTGAGATTTTTTGGTAGACCATCTTAACATTTCTTTGTGGATTTCTTTGGTTGGTCGAAGATTTAGCAAAAAAAAAGAGCACACCGTAGATGTATTGAGACAATCCTGGTACTTGGTACTAAAGCTCACTTTGATTTCTGCATGTGGATGTTTTTCATGAATGATGCCTCTAGAGAGGAAAAGACAACCTCTCTGAAAGCTACTGAATGTTATGCATGTCCATAATTCATCCACAATCTATCAATTTCATCCAAGTTTTTTTGAATTTGAAGTTTTCTAACAAAAAATCTTCATGGTTTGTTGCCACTTTTAAGCCAAATTATTTTTTTCCAGTGCAATCTAGCACTATAATGCCCCCCCAAAAGTCCTGCTTGTAAGTTGTAACACTGTAACTTAAAAACTGTCATCATGAATCATGGAATGCGTTTCAAGTCAAATTCTGTGTTGGACTGATAAGGTCAGTGCACCTAATGAGGTGTTTGAACCTAAATTAATCATCTTGAATGGAAGCCATGCACTAATTTTAGAACAAACATAGATGACATGGCATTGATAAATTTGATTTTTATAAGTTACGTAAACACATGATTGCATACTAATGAGGATTGACAACATTTCCTATTTATGTCTTTGAGGAATCAATTTTGCAAGTAATTTGTGTTGATTCACTATTTATTTCAAGAAAATTCACTAACTTGGCTCTACAATAGTCACTAATTTTGAAGCCTACTTGTAAATTCACTTTATAGAGTTTTTTGATTTGGATCAACCTTTCTTTGTGTACATTGGGGGAGATGTGACTACCTAATGTACCTGTTTTATCTGAGGCAAAAATATGTCTGGAGTAACTCATCCTAATCAATTATGTATATTAAGGAAGGTATGCATAAAGTATGTATATGTGGCCAAGATTGATATTTACATGTGGAATAATATTTAGCTCTATCTAACTACTAAACAACCTACATAAAAATATTCATCAATGGCTTAGGTTGGCATATTTAGCATGTGCAAAAGCAACAACCTTAGCCCATATTCCTATACAAATTAGAGTATTATCTTGTCTCTTTAATCTCTTCTTAGTTGTATTGACTTATCAATGTTGATATCTTCTTCCTTCTTTTCCTATTTGGTGAAATTTTCATCATTTGACAATGATAAAATTATTGCTTCTTTGCTTTTATTAGAAGTTTCTAACCTTGCAAACTAATGTTATTATGTAAAAGTCTTAAGTCTTGTGTTGTTTGCTTTAATTATTGTCATGTCCTATATAATGTGGAAGTGTAAAGTGTCACCAAAACATAATAGAACAATTTGAACCTTGAAATTTGTCTTGCCTACTTTTGTGATCAAATTACTGAGGACGTAAGTGGTTACCTAATCCACTATGTCTAGATTCTTGTTCATGCTAGGTACGAGTTACAAGACATAAATTGATTTATCTATAGTCATGCACTACTCAACTAAATTTTAGAAGTAAATATACTCCACTATATTTTTGGACCAAAGTGCTTTACTTCCACTTCAACAAACCTTATTATTTTCTATTTGCAAGTCCAAACATTATTCCTTTATCCAAGTTCCAAACAATTGTTGCAATAAGTGGGTGCTCATGCCTTATGCCCAGTAAGAACGGGAATGGGGAGGTTTTCTGTCACTTACAGTGGTCGACACCCCCACTTTGAAATTACATAACAAGATCATACACATTGATAAAAATTTGATCTTTTGGCTCTTGTACCCAGAGTTCTCTCCACACCTCTCTATACATCTCCGAAAAATCACACATTGGTTTTAAATTCTCTCAAAAATGACGAAAATAGATTAATCTACCTTATTCTAATGGTTCGATTTACACCTGTTTGCTAGACACCTAAAGCTTTTACCTGAACTCACTATATATACCGTATGACTTGACCACATACTGTTCTACTTGACCACCCAAAAATGACACATAATCGTTACTCCAAGAGGATCATACACAATTACCACTATTGAAAAGAAAAGAAGAGCTTGATCATGAGCAAGATCAGATGACATTCGTCGTTGCAATTTTAAAAAGTGGGATGACAGGTTTATGAATGGATTGTGTCACCTAATTTGCTGCTACTTGTTCCGGATCCAGAGCCTCGTTCTTCCACTGACTTCGTGCATCCAACCACTTTGGTATTCTCGCTGGAGGCCTGGGCGCCTTCCACAGAATCAGGGTCAGGGGTGGTGTTGCCAGCAGAGTTTCGGGCTATGTCATCCTCAGCGTCAACGACAGCTTCCTCCTCTTCAGGCTCGTGCCCCTGCTGCTGCACACTCGCTGCTGGGACTGGCTCCACAGAAGCAGCTGCTTCTTCCTCTTCAGATTGCAACCTTTCGCGGTACTCCTGCAACTCTCTCATGTACCTCCCTTTGTCCTGAAAACCTTGCTCTTGATATGGCTGCAGCATTTATCATGCACCAGAAATTAGACTCCCATACTAGCATTTCATAGTGTGATTCTAGCAGTATTTCCCACAAAGTTCAAAGGGCGTACAAATTAAGAGACATGCAGGTAGAACCTCTCTTGGTGCATTTTCTTTTATTGCGATAACAGAGTTTGCACACAGTAGGTGGGCTTGCGAAGATTCCAAGATGGAAAGCTGAATGAAATGTTTACAGTATTTGTGGCCTCTCTAAATGAAGACGGAGAGACAACCTTATGAATCATGGAGAAGATTCTCTTTTATGACGCTCCCTAAAAGCTTTTGGAAGAGTCTAATGTTATTGAAAACCCTGTTGAGTGGTATCAAGCAGTTACTCTTGAACTAATAATGGCACATCTACCGTCTTTCTTACATTTACGTCCTCGAATCTCGTTGTCTAAACTGAGGAGATTCATATCATAAGATCAGGTTTTATTGAATTTGAATGCAATAAAAGGTGTTATGATTCAACCAGTTTCATTTTACACGAAACATTGTCCGCGGTTCCATTCACTAGAAAAAGCCCAGCACTCACCAATTTCTCGTGCTCTGTGAGAGTATTCCAAGCGTGTCCAAGGATCCTGCTGAGCTCCAGACCAGACACATTAGGATGCATGGCTTTGTACTTCGAACATTGCTCAGCGAAGAAGAAGTTGTAGCCCGTTCGATTGGGTCGCGGCGCATTCGGGTCCCTTTTCAGAACATCCTCTTTGCGTGGACGTTTGCGCCATGAGCCACCAGCCTTGGGTTGTTCTGCTGCTGCACGTGCGCCAGTTTTCACTTCTGCGCCAGCCGTCTCTCCATAGTTTAGCACATCAGCATGTTGTGAGGGCTTCTGTGCAGGTGGCACATGATAGAGAACCCCTTGCAGCTTTTCTGTACCAACAGTCACGGTCACAAGGTAGCCTTGGTCGAACTTGCCTTTGATTGCTCCCTGCGCCACCAAGCCGATAGACGAAGCCGGATCTATAGCAGCTGAAAAGCAGACCAAAGGCAGCACATCATCATGATCAGGAATAAATCAAATTTCTCCAAATGGCCATGAGCTTACGGTTGCAGTTCCTGGTTGATAATCACCTTGTCAATTCAAGTCGACGCAAGAATTTCCTAATGGCATAATAATTTCCAAGATAAATTATTAACAACTCTCCATTTCATAAGGTCAGGTTTCAATAGCCACTAAGAAGAGGAAACCAAAAAGTGACTTTAGAAGAAAATTGAACGCATCCTGTGGTTTAAAATGGATCTCAAAACCTACATACACGGTACGACTACCTCCCAGAGTACCACTACAGTACAGCAATCCTAGATTGAATTCCAACCTCCTGAAGTAACGTAACCGTCCGGGAAAAATAAAATCAAACCAAAAGATTAAAAGACCTGGCATTAGTTGTATAGGCAAAATCTTTCTTTTCCTGATTTGCTGCAAAGCTTGGTCTCCATCTGAAAGTGCATATGTTTTGGCTGATGAATAGACGGTCTTCTTTAATGGTCCAGGCATCCAGACTGCAAAGCCAAAAAAGCCAAAATACGCGAATTGAGTGTCGCAATGGATACAATCGTGAAACAGAATCGGACTTCAGCATGTAGAATGCTAAAAGGAATTTGTTGTTCGTACCTTGAGGTGGAACCAACGGGCCCTGCTTCCCGAAAAAATATGCTTGTTCGAAGTAATAAAGAAGCCCCACGTAGTATTTGCGTACCATATATGAGCCACTAGTAATAGAGTCGGGAAAATTGAAAATGCTTGTCACCTCTCTCCACTTCCTGTCCTTGATAACCTGCCCCCCAAATTGAAAGCCCGTGCATGACTTTCAGCAAACACGTTCACATGTATAAATGCGAACAGTCTGCAGCGATGAAGACAAATTTCGCGTGAAGATATGAAAGAAGTCCAATGTCATCCAAAAGAACCTAAAACAATCTAACCCCAAAAGGACGAAAAGGTTAAAATTGGGCCTCATATTCATTTAGCAGTTTTGAGGAGGTCATATGGGGACTTTCTTTTGTCCAATTTTATTTATTTTCGCAACAACAGATACAATGGTCTTCCCTGATGCTGGTCACATAGAATTTGGACCAACCTAAATTATGTTTTTCACAATACGGTATGATCAATGACATTGGTCGATTCCAAACCATGAACCTCTGGTCCTTTAGGGGTTAAAAATATTGTAGGTGCAACACGTGATACTGAAATTTCACTAGGAAACACATTCAGATGACAGGATAAGTCACCAATCCAAACTCTAAAAGCGGATGTGTTGTAGTACCTGCTCTAATCCTCCTCGATTTGTGACTTCTACGTACAAAAGGTGAAGATCAATGGAGACTCCTCCAAGAGTTGGAATTCTGCGAACAACCAGGTTAGCAACGATGACAGGGCAACCCTTTCATGAAAGCAATCAAAAATTGATCCGCCGGAATATGTGCACACTGCCTGGGATGCATGAAACGCAATCACTGTAAAAGTAGATGGACTCAACAAGATATCAACTTGAAGAAGCACCTTAATGAAGTAGCCTCACATACAGTAATGCTTTACTGAATACAAGTTATAAATTATGTCATATTCTCAAATGAATGATCTTATAAAAGATCGAAATGAGAGTCATTCCCTGAAACGTGATAATATGTTCAACCATAAGGTAAAACGAGAGAAGGCACAGAATAATAAGCATACGCAGGGTACAGAATGATAAAATTAGAAGAAACTAAGACACCTTAAAAAAGTCAGAAACACTTGGAAACCAATTCTCACTGTCCACTAAAATTTTACCACCATCTTGCCTCGCTAAAAGATCACAAGGAAGAGTATTCTAAGAAAAAGACAGTACCCTTCTAAGCTTTCTTGAAAGCTCTTCACCTCAGCAGCCCTTTCTCTGCCTTTTCTTCCCTTCTTTCTGCAACCATGGAGAAAAAGTGATCCATGTAACTAGTTCGTTAGTAAACAAAGAATCAGGTTGAAGATAATCTTTGAAAATTGCAGAACATTCTAGAGCAGTGTTGACCCCAACCCTTTTCACTGTGGTTGGCAGTAACCACCATTGCTTATAATAGGTGCCTGAATACCAATGCTTTCATTTTTGAACTCAAGATGTGAGAAGATCTATGGCAAAGAAAGATGTCGCAAAATCGGAACATCTTGGAAATCAGCAGTTGGGGCTCAAGGTGTTCGCAGCTCCTTTCAAAAAAGTTAATGAAAACCACTAGCTACTCGGTAAAGCGATACTAACAATTCGGAAACAGTGAATTTGACCTACTCGCTAACATTAGATCAACAGATGGTAGTAGGCCGTCTATATAATTCGGTACTAGCAAAATCCAAACGCCAAAAACTCGGTAATCATTCACTGATGTTGACCCTTACTACACTCAGACTTCTTCAATATGAAATCCCCTAAAATGTCATTCTCAAAATATCCTGCACGCCTTTCATATGTAACTCCTCTGAGAACGACAGTCTCAAATACCCTACACTTGTCACACTATCATTGACTCCAGCACACATGTCACACATTCAAACTATTGCATAACCATTATTTTGGAACTCCAGGCAATTGAATTAGAGATCAGGGCGTATAACTACACTATTTAAAATCTATTCTGACACATGGCTTAGAATTGCATCAGCATCAGCATCTGCAAGCATGAGGATGACTTCAACAGAAACCAAGTATGATGAGACTATTACGTGAGCCGTGTCCCAAGAGTCGTGTGGAATTTGTTGAGCGCTTCCACAAACAACTCCTTGTTGGCGACCAGCTCCCCGTGCTTGAAAAAGGTCGAAGGGTAGCGCTGGCGTGCGAACATGGAAACACCAGGGATGGTGTGTGTGTCTCTCGGGACACCATCACCACCACCAGAAGTGGTCCTCTCCAGTGGCTGCGCTTCGGCAGATCCGCCATTCTGAAGATCCACCTTCTGCTGGCCCTCGCTAGAAGCCACAAGAGAGGACATAGCAAACAAAACTCTCAATGCAGAAATCTGCTTTTACTTCAAAGAAAACGCTGATTCTCAAATCGAACAACCACTTTCCATCTGCATGCCTCCTGCCCTCAAAAACTCCCACAAAACCACGTCAAACAATGTAGATCCCAATTGGATGCTTTTCAGTTAGTACTCGTCTTGTCATATAATTTCTTTACCCTCCTGCCGTCAGGAGACTATCTGAGCATACAAACTGAGGTTACGAGCTGCGGATATCGAAAAAACGCAACTTCGTGCATGAGAACACAAAAAACTGAGGATATAAATCAAGGATGAAAACTGAAGATGCCACTCAAGGATGTAAAATGAAGATATAAATTGAGGTTACAAACCGCGGATGTTGCAAATGTGAGACGAGGATGCCAAGAATTGCAAAAGAGCAAATAGATGATTTAGAACACAATCTCAGGATATAAACCTGAATGAAAATGAAGGACATACATTGAGGATATAAACTGAGGGTATAGCGAAAACGCATATAAGGTGAGTAGATAATGAAGGACCCTGGATGTAGTTAATTTCTGTCCTCCTTACATTTGGTCTTTAAACTACTTCCCGGAGATCAATGAACACCGTCCTTACAATAGCTCAGTTTATATCCTCAGATTATATAGTCAAAATTTATAAAGTTCTTGTGCTTACATGACTTTTATGTCTTTAAAGCTCATAAAAAACTAAATGTAACCAACACCTACAACTCAAGACGCTTTGAGAAACCGAATAAACCTAACCGGAGGCACTCACGATTGCCAATTATGAAACTTACAGTTAGTTATGGAAAGAAATGAAAGTGCCACTTTCGTAACAAAATACTTCCCAATTTTGAAAACCCCAAATGAATGTCATCGCCAGCATGTTTCTCATAATCGTCTAGAACCAATTCTGACAGGGGTTACAGTTCGTTTCTACCATCGATACCTTGAACTTCGACAAGAGCAAAGAGTAGGTAACAGCAATCGCGATCTCGATCAGAACCGAGAAAAGCTTAAAAAAAGAACAAAACAATTCAGAGCAAACACTTACCGATCAGGACATGACGACCTCGCAAGCTTCTAGGAACCGTTGTAAAAGCTTCTATCAAGTCGCGCCAAGCTTCCAACAACAAAAACGTCCGAAATTGCGAACCTTTGAACCCTAAAATCCTTTGCAAGCAACTCCTTTTCAAAATGGAGCAGCAAAAGCTACAGGACGGGTCTACGAGGTCCAACACCATGACTGCTGCTTCGGCAACGACACTTGTACATGCACAACACAAAGTCACTCATCTCAGAGCCAAAGAGACGACAATTATTCATCCATTTGGGATTGCAGATGCACTGTCTGAGGTCACGTAGGTCATCCAAAATCGTTCGTCTGACGAGAATCATCCATCTGCTCGTCTCTACGAGGTCACTGAAGTAGAGTTCTTGCAGTAGAGGTTCTTGGTTTCGTAGAGAAATTTGATGGTAGCAGAGCGTGTGAAGAACTGAAAGAAGAGAAATTTCACTAGGGTTTTGAGATATTTTGGGAAATTATTTTGAAATTATGAAGGTTGTGGCTGTGCCGTGCTTGGAGGACAACTACGCCTACTTGTATAAGTTTTTCCTTTCCTTCGTTGCTTCTTGCTTTGAACCCTCGAATCTGTTTTATCTTAAGTATCTCCTGGGATTCCAAAATTTTCACTGTGTGGCATAATACGAACGTGTGACAAGCGTGCTACAGTGGATGAGAGTCTGGCAAGTGTGAAGGATATTTCAGAATGCCATTTTTTGGGTGTAGAATGAGAGCTTTAAGTGATGCAAATGGCGCCATGAGTATGATGTCTTCGTTTTGGGTTATTTTTGGTGATATGAGAGTTGTGAAAAAATTGTTTACAATTTCGTGGTTTTGTGCAATATTCTTTTAGGGTATTAGACGAAGAAACTGGCGATGCAGTGGCGATTGACCCCGTATGGCCGGACAAAGTGTTGCAAGCAGCTGAATTGAATGGTGTCAAAGTCAAAATGATCCTCACCACGCACCATCACTGGTAACGCGTCCTGTTCATTTTTTTAAAGTTCTAGCAAAAATCCTAGTTATGTCGGAGTTGATGTAAGGAGTATGCTTTCATTAGGAGATCACTCCATAGAGCTCCCTGGAGAGACCAATTTCCGTATTACAGAAGCCAAACTTTATTGACATCAATTTTTTTCTTCTCACTTCATCTATTGGATCGGATGATTTTGTATGCAATTAATCAAAGTGGGAGGTTGTAGACCATTATTAAAGGGACAACAGATCGGTAACCTCATTTCCATTCAAAGATCAAGCCAAGTCATGCTTACTCCCAATTTGCTAAATGAAGGCCAACCAAGTATACAGGAAGAGATGAGTTGCTGGTAGTAACAGGGTCCAGTCATTAGGAAACGGTTTTTGTATCCTCTACCTTGTGTATGCGTTTGAGGGTTCTGAGTTTTTTGAGTTTTTTACCTTTGTGTGTAGGGATCACGCTGGTGGAAACAGTGGCATGAAGAAGCTTCTGAAGGATGTGCCTATATATGGTGGCGTGAAGGACAAAGTGCAGGCTTGCTCCCATCCTGTGCAGGATGGGGACGAGGTTTCAATTAGTCCCACTATTCGTGTCAAATGCCTCGAGACTCCCTGGTGGGTTGTGTCTTATGTTTCTTTCTTCATTGTCTGCATTTAATGAAGAAAGGGTCTTAACCCTGATCCTGCAAGGCACACATCATTCTTTGCGTAGTAGTGGCGTGGCATCTTTTGAAGATAGCTCCAACTACGAGTTAATGAAGAGGAAAATAGTACCAAATCATTCAAGCAAATCGAGCAGAATTTTAGTTCTTGAGATGCGCTCACATGTGGCGACAATGGCTCTTTGGCTGAAGGGTTCCCAAATCGAGCTCAACTTGCAAAACAAGGGTTCAGGGTTTCATTTTCATGTGTCAAAGATTTAGTTCCATGTCAATTCGGAGGGTGCTCAGCAAGGATTCTCGAGGATGTTATGCATGGTTTTAGTGCTTGTGGGTGGATTTCAGCGTTACATTATGAACTCGTTCTAGCAGAGGGTTTTTTTTTTTCCGCATTAACATGAGCTCGGCTAATGAGGTGTCAGTGGTTACTTTAAGTTTTATTTATAATCCGTCCCCCAAAGTCCCAAAGAGAGTTGGTGAGGTGTCACGGAAGACAAGTTTCTGGACTTTAGAAGGTTATGAGTATGTGAGAATTGTTTCATTTGTTTGCAGCCATACGAAAGGGCACATAAGCTACTACTTCACAAGCACACATGCAGAAGAGAAGTCGGCCGTGTTCACTGGAGATACCTTGGTGCGGTCTCTTACTTTCTTTTTTAATCCGTTTTTTTGTGGACCATCTTATTGATACATGCTGTAGAGAATTAGAGTGTAGACTTTGTGTTTGTTGTACGCAAATAACACTGTCATTTAGCCAGTGGTCAGGACTAGTGTTGTGCAAGTATGGCATGTTAACATGTCAGGGACAATTTAGGGACATTTCAGGACTGGTACCTGCTCTGAAACGTCCTTGAGAAGTTAGAAGATTCCATACCTGCACAAAACGGAAAGGCTCAGTGAAGGGAGTTTGTGCTGACCTGTTCTCTGTGTTTGCGGTCAGTTCATTGGGGGCTGTGGCAGGTTTTTCGAGGGGACACCTGATCAAATGTACAAGTCCTTGTGCCAGACCCTTGCTTCACTTCCTCCTGAAACTGAAGTCTACTGTGGTCATGAGGTGTGAACTTTCACTCACATATTTCCTGATTGTTTCTGATCCGTTCCGTTTATACAGTTTCTTTCAAAAGTGGAAATTAGATTGTGGGGAGACCTTTGGGTAGAGAACCGAATCTGTTGAGATTGAATTTTCCATCACTATGTGTAAATTTCTTGTGCAATTTAAAGTGGAAGTTTTGTTGACCACTCTAAGTGAGACAGTCGACATAACTATATCCATTCAAGTGGCCATAGACATTTAGCCAAATCTTACACCGAGTAACTAAGTGGATGAATAGATGAGTTGCTGTTGGCAACAGAGATCAGTATAAGAGATGGGATCGAGTCCCCTAAGGATTTTAGTATCCCCTACCTCAGATATTCACTATACTGGCAGGTTTAAAGTTTGTGATATAGAGCAAATTTCTATCCACATTAGTTTGAAATTCAGTGCTTTGTTGATGGTGTTTGACACCTTCCTTGGTTTTAATGCTCGGTAGTTGATTAATCCTGGTTGATTGTCATCAATTGCAGTACACACAAAAGAATTTGGAGTTTGCTTTGACGCTGGAGCCCCAGAATGACGCTCTACTGAAGAAGATGGATTGGGTGGTGCAGCAACGAAATCAGAAATTACCTACTGTGCCTTCAACTATTGGAGACGAGCTTGAATTCAACCCTTTCATGCGAGTTGAGAAGAAGTCTCTTCAGGTTTCTGCTCTGAATCCACTATTTGATAGACCAACGTGTGTAGTTGAAAACACCTTATTATTCTTTATACAACAGAATACGGGTACTCAGTGACATAGCTTTAGATTTTTAGATTTTATGATCACTATTAACATAAAAATCATATATCGCCATGAATCCTGAAGGACCAAGGATTTATGGTTAACAACCAATTTGAGTGATCATCTTGTGAGAAGAAATGATCACTCAAATTGGTTGTCAGATGGGCCCAAGCTTTTGACCACTAGACTCAAAGAAGAAGAACGTTATATGCGTTGTTCAAAAGAATACATAGAATCGGACAAATTAAGATATGAACACTGAACACTGCTAAAACACTTGCGCTTCTTGATCCTCTACGGTTAACATCGACTTTGAAGCTCATCGTACATTCTGATTCATAGAGCTCTTTGTCAATCGTTAACGAAGCTCCAGTAGTATGTGGAGTGTTGACTTGCAGTATAACTGAGATTGGTTGCAACCTTTTTGTGCTTGTGCAACACAGCTTGCCACCGGTCGAGAATCGCCTGTGGAAGTCATGGCTGAAGTAAGGCGCATGAAGGACAACTACAAGGGGAAGATCTCTGTTTTATGAGAAGTTCTATTATCAACAAATGGAAATAAATAAATAAAATGGTGTGCTTCTCGTTCTCTGGACTTTGATATATCGAGGGGGTGGGGTTTTAGGGGTTTTAGGGGTTTTAGGGTTGTTTAGGGTTTAGGGGTTTAGGGTTTAGGGTGGGGGAAATGAATACTAGAATCTGAGATGATTGATATGATACTCAGCAATTTTCAGTAGGAAGCTGGCTCTACTCAAGGTGACCCCTCCTGAATGGTTTGAGAATGAGAAAACATTTGTATAAAGCATTTTTGTTGTTTTGATTATTTGAGCTTGCTTTTGTTTTGCATGATTCTTAGGGTCGCTTTTCATTGATCGGTGTTAGCAATTGCAAGGGGATTCCAATGCGTCTAAGCTTACTTATGTATAATTACTTGCATATTTGAGTTATTCGTAAAGTAAACCTGAGTTTAGAGGTAAAACTGGGGTTTGAACCCCTGCTTTATGTAAAAAAGCAGGTGAAAAAGTAAAAAGCTCGCGCAATCAACACTAGCAAAACAAAACTTGGGAGCAAACTTTCTTTCGCATCGAAATGGTGCCTGAAAAAGTTTGGACCTTAGTTTACCTGTCAAAGAAATTGTACATTGACAATTTGTGAGAATGGCGGGTGGAGAGGTTGTTTTTATAATGAAATCCACTGTTCTTTATGAACTCTCTAAGGATATGGGTTTATTTTAAGATTGAGCTCCTCCAAGCTCTTACAAATTACTTACAACTCCAACCATTTACATATCCCATATGGGTTGCTTTACCTCCTTTCACCAGTTTGTATAAGATCTTGTTTAAATCTGGGTACCAAACTAGGGATGACTTTACGAATAACTCTATTGTCTGCAAAAGTTATAAGAGTTTGAAGTTTTTTCTTGTTCAATGTGAGACGAATGTGGAACTGATGTAATGCATGAAACCAATGTAAGACCTGGTTGTCATCGTTTTCTTCTTGTTTTCTCATCATTTTTATTTCCATTGTTGATGATAGAACTTTTCACATACAAGAGTGGGTGTCTATTGTCAAAAATAATGACCTAAAACCCACATAAGATCTTCAGTTTCATCTTTCTCATTTTTCTCCTTGACAAAGTTTGTGTTCATTGTTTAATCCTTACATGTCTCTATTTTTAATAATACATTGAAATGCTAGCTTGAGGGTTTGGTTGTGAGGTTTAATGCTTTGAGTTGAATTTCACAAATATTCACAATGATAGTGATAGTCATACATCATTTGTGCTTCATATTTGATCTTATATTTGAATGGTTTTTATTGGTATCCCACACATGTGGCCAATTCATATGCATTCTATATTGGGTTCCTTGAGTTTCTTCATTTGATGTCTAAAATCCACTTATTCATGAACATATGAAACTATCTTTTATTTATCTTATTTCTTCACCATCTTTGATTTATTGTTGAAGATGGAATTTTCTACATACTTACAATAGTGAATGTCACACATAAATTGAATTTGATTGTTGATCTTAAATTTGAATAGATGTTATTGGTAGCCTACATGCAAGATCAATCCAATGATTCTACTTTGGATGCAATGAATGTGTTCATCTAATGTGTGAAACCTCTCGTACATGAACATTTAAATCTATTGGCAATAATTTCAATGATAAATAAATAAGTACAATATTGTTATAATTATGCATGATTTTGTAGCCATCAAATCCACTTGACTTTGTTACTATAACCACCTTGATAGTCTCTTTATTTGTTTATGTCTAGAATTGAAAGTAATTATTTTTCTTCTATGAGTTCCTTAATAATGTAAGTACAATTGAATATATCTTGCATCAATATTAATCTTGTATTTAGAGCTAGTCCTATAATAATTAAACCTACTTCACTAACCAAACCAACCTTGTACAATGGCATTTAAAATGAGAAGGGCCCCCTATCTTGCTCCCTAGAACATATCTAGTGCCATACTAGATGGAGAGACACATTTCTATTCCAAGCCTATTTTTTTTCTAGGAAATAATTCTTATATTTTGATCCAAATTTCTTCTCTTTCATTGAAAAAATAGTAGAATCTTTAACCCCTAAAGGCATGAGGCCATTTTTCTGTCAAAAACACTCAAAACTGCCATTGTTGTTGTATTTACTCAAAGAAACAAAAAATATATATTTTTTAGAATCTAATTGTAGGATCTTGTACTTTACTTGTTTGAGATCATGTGGTAAAACTTTCATGAAATTTCATTCAGAGATATTAGCATTTGAAGTTGATTTTGTTTTTTTGGAAACACTAGCCTGCAATTTTAGATGACTTTTGACCACTTGCAAAAAAAAATTGCACTATGGACTTTGAATTTTAAAAAAAATTATATTGAAGAATTGAGTTGAAAGTGTAGGAAAAAATTTCAAAAAGAATAGGCTTGATTTTCATTCTTTAAAAAATTGTTAAATAGAAGTAGGTCCAAGATTGAAAAAAAAAAACTAAATTATTAATAGCTTTAAGATGGGATAGAAACACAATAATTCCAACAGTGAGTTGGTTCTATCAAGAAAAATTAATCTTTTTAAACAATTAATTTTTAAAAATTGTTAGAATTGCATTCAAAAATGAATGCTATAAGTTCTTTTTTCAAGAAGATGCTAAAATTGCCTAAAAAACAAGGTTGTTTATAACTTCCACATCACTAATTCAAATGAAATGAGTCAAAACTTCCAATGTAGACAAAAATATGATTTATAAGAAAAAATATTTTAAAATTTAATTTCAATTTTTTATAGATTTATTTTTCTGCCCACTAAATGAAAATTTGAACTTTCTATGGTATAACTTTTGCTCTTAGGCACTGATTGAAATAAAAATCATATTTCCAAAAAGCTAATAAGATTTTCTATCTTATGAGAAAGTTTCAAAAAGTTTTTACTAAAAATTGAAGTCATAGGAATCTGCCCAAAATCCATTTTGTCCTCCAAGGGGACAATGGGCCTTTAGGAGTTAAAATAGCTTTCTTTTTGTGACCAATTTGATGATGAGTGAGGCAAGCCAACATTGCAAGCCAAGGCCAAGAAGCACAATAGAAGTGCTTTAACCCTTAAGTGCTCCAACGTCCAATTTCTGGACGATGAACAAATACATATTTTTATTTCTTTCTGGTTGTTGCTTGGATGAAAGTCATCTGAGTTTGTGGAGATACTTTATCAAATTTTTGTCCTATCTATCATTTCGATTTGGTGTTACTAGAGTATATATTTTTCTAAAATTACAAATGTAAAAGTATGTCAAGTGGTTGACCAAAACAAATTTGCATTGACTCTAGTTCAAAACTAGATTTTCAAAAATGAGGTCATAGATGTAAAAAAATGAGGTCATAGATGTAAAGAACAAAAGAATTCTAAAAAATAACCAAACCAAGAGAACCTCTTTTCAAATTCATTTTGAAGGAATTTTAAAATTTCTATTTCAAAGTTCATAAAATAATATTGGTAATAGCATTGATGAATCTAACTATGTAGATGGAGTCTATAATTCAAACCTCCAACTTTCATTTGTGTCTCAATTCCAAAATATTCTTCCAAATAGTATATTGATTTTTTCCAAATTGATAATTTTGGAGAAGGATCTAGACGTTTAGGGGTTAAAGGATTAGTTCCATTGTAAAAATGTCAAACATATTGTTTAACTTATATTAACCTTTTACATAGTATTTGAATATCAATCTTATATTTTTAATAAGTGATGATTATGGATTATCTATCATTGTAAAAAATTCTATTTAATCGTGAAAAAAAGTCACTATCATGATTTTGTAGCAAAAAGTGAAAAGAGATTAATACATGTTAAAAAAATCCAATTAGTTTGAATTTTTGGAAGAGTTACCAAAAGCAATGGAAACTGGTGTGAAGGATTATCAATTAATTATTTTATTTTTTACACCCAAAACATCCTTGCCAATGACCTTTAAGACAAATGATACTATCAAGCTAAATTTATCTTTTTATTTAATTGATTTATAAAAAAATTCTATTTTTTACTTTTGAATGAATGTATTTTTTATTGATGTTGATTTTTTCATAATTTCGATGGAAATATCAAATTATTGTTATTTTTTAAAGTAAAAAATAAAAATAAAAATATTTCATTTATAACATACTTTAGACTATTATAATTTTTTTTATTATAATTAAGGTTAGAATAAAAAATAGATTTTTTTAATTTAGATTTGAAAAAAATAAATTTTAATACAAATGAAATATCCACAATATTGTAGAATTTGAAATTAAACACATTGAGTTTGCAATTGCAATAATTTTTTCAATTTTTGAATATTTTCAAAAAAAGTAATTGGAGTAAAAACAAAACTTGTCAAGCTTCATTTACTTAGCTTAAATTAAATGACAAAATCATAATTTTCATAATTACAATCAAAATTGACCAAAACGCATCTACTTTGGGAATGCGTAGACCTTTACGGGCTAAGGTCTTTTTGTATCTCCAAACATTAGAAGTAAACTTGCATCTGTCTCAAAGCTCAAAGCATAAATCTGAATTCAGGTTGGTCATCATTCACCACATTCAATTTCCACTTTGCAAAAACTCTCCTAATCCACTCTTGTAACTAGTACAAATTTCTATGAACTACCAACAATGGTCCCAGAAAAATATTTGTTTAGCAATGCATTTGTAATATTTTTGAGGAGTTTTTTCAATATTCTTTAATAAAGGAATCTATAATTTTTGGTGCACAATCTCCAACCCATGTCAAATGGGTGTCACTAAAAGTTAATCCTAGATACGATACTAAGTGTATAATGGATGACAAATAATCCTTCTAAGTAAGACAAAAGGTTAGATGTTCATCTTGGGAATTTTATGTAAAAAGGAGAGGTCTTGCACAATAGTTTGATCTCCGATGAGTGTTTTGGGGTTTTTTAAAGCAAATGATTTACATGGTACCCCAAAGGATGATTTCCATGGTGACCGATCCCCCACTTTAGGGTTAAAAGAAGTACAAAATGTGCTAAATATGATTGCCACTAAGTAAATACCATGCATGTTTTTTATTTTGAATGTAAACATTTTGAATCTTTGGGAATTAGCCATCTTTTGTACCAAATGTTGAGGTGAGTTCTTATCCTACAATATAATACTTAGTGACCTTGCAATACTAATAAGACTTATGGATGAGGCATCAATCTGATTTTGTCTAAACCCCTAAAATAAGAGTATCCAATATTGCCACCTTTCATTTTTTGCCACCTATAAGAGCCCCTTGGAAAGAAAGAAAAAAGGGTTGGAAAAATGTCCAACTACATCTCCCAATTTTGTCTCAAGTTTTTAGAATTTTTCTCTCATTTGCACTTAGAGATGAAAGCATGAGAAAAAGGGCATTACTTTTGGCAAGTTTTGGGTGCTCCTACCTTAGTGAGAAGAGCATCAAGGATTCTTAACCCTAAAAGGAAAAGATCTATGATTGCTTTTTGAACTTCAATACTCATTTTTAATTTATGCTCCCAATAAATTATAAATTTTCAGATTTTATTCTGAAAATTTGAAATTAACATAAATGCTTGAATAAAAAGTGAAAACAATACATGTAAATATCAAAATGCACTTTAAAAACATAATTTTTTTACCACAATGTATATTGTAGTATAGAGTAGTTGGTGGTGTAAATGAAATTATTGTGTCATTTTAAATTAGAAAATTAGCAAACCATGGTTGTAGGCCCAAAGTTCAAATTGCAAAAAAAAATTGAATTTTTCAAATTTTTGTAGAAACTAGACTTTATAAGCTTCATTTCTTTAGTTGGATTCAAATGAAAAAATTATCATTTACGTAGCTAAAACTTAGACCAAGGATGTAGAAGGGTCCAAAATACACTACAAGCTTTGTTGAGTGGATCAAGCATCTTCTTCAATAGAAAATTCAACTATAACACAATGCAAAACATTATTAATGAGTGAATTTCCAATAAGTTGGGTACACCTCAAATTGTACCTTGTCTAAAACTGCCCTTATCACTCTTTGTACATCTGATATATATATATTGAAGAAAGAATTTTGAGAGCATTTTCCAAAAAAAAATTTGATCGTTTATAACTTTTGCATATAACATCCAAATTAAATGGCACATTTTTTAGTATATTGGAACCTCCATTCACTTGGCAACAAGAAAATATGAAAATTTAACCAATTTAATAATAATATTAAATAAGCACATTAGCAAAAAGTGGTGTTTTTGGATGTACCTACCTTAGCACCTAGTGTACCATGACTTCGACGACTTCTCTCTAAGAAAAAAACAGACGAAAAAATGCATCTTTTTATCATGTAAGCACTCTCTTGGAAAATCATTGAGCAACCATTTTTGGGCTTTGTCCAACATTCCAAGGTTCAATATAAAAGCAAAATTTGCATTAAGTATACAATTGCCTATCGATAACTAAGGTTGACCAATCCAATTCTATCCTATACTTTAGGCCCCAATTTTATCTAGATGAACATCTAAATTTGTTCATTTTCCTAACAAAATTGGTGAATTAATGTCTGCAAGGGATACATGTCAATCCTTTATTGGCAGACTACTTCAAAAATTTACAAAAATCATAGTTTTAATTGAAAAAAAATGTAATTCCACCTAGGTTAGATTTGCGAAAAAATATGTGCCCCTCTTGGAGTTGTCCTCAAGATGTTTAGATTGCAAATCAAGATGATAATAGGCTTGTCAACCCCAAAGTTAAGGTTGGACCACCCATTTCGAACCAGAGTCCCATATCCAATTGTAGGATGTAGTTATTTCCAACCAAGGTTGGAACAGATTTCCAATCAAAGTTTGGAATTCTTTTATTAGTAAGGCCATGACAAATCAGAATTGGGTAGACTCAATATACTGCACATGGGTTTAGACCAACTTTTGGCTTCTAAAATTTATAATAATTTCAATTCAAGCGATAAAATTACCAATTTTGGGAATCCTCATCATTTCTATCTCTGGATCTCCGGAAATATTTGCTTTACTTTGCACTAAGGTAAACCAGCCTATGACAGGCCAACTGTCTAATGCAGACATCTACATACCCCCCCCATTACAATCCATTTCAGATTTTTGCTTCTACAATTTAATTAGGTTAGTTAGTGGCCCACATTAGTGCATTAGGTGATTGTGATAGAATTAGTAATGACTGTCATAGGACACTTATACATTGTGAGTGTAAACTCATCATAAAGAGTTGTTTTTTTATTCCTTTGTGTGATGGCCACATTAAAAATTCTCGTGGTTGTGTTAGGAAATCTGAAGACTGCATTAGGTGGTAAGATGACCATCATGAAGATATATTTTATTGATTTCAGATAGTCTACAGACTGTTTTGGAAAAATACTTAAAAAACTCATAACAAATTCCTACTTTGTCCAAAAACTAAAATTTTAACTGCTTCTTTCATTTCTCAAAGTTGTCTCTGCTAGAAAAAAATCTGATTTTATTTTGCTAATGGCAACATACCAAATCAGTCATTCTGCCTGTCACGCTGGTTTACCTTACTCACTCCAGATCATGTCCACAATTGCTTATTTGATCGGTTATGGGTAGCTCCACTAAGGTCGGACCACCCATTACCAACCAGGGATGGATTTCCAACCTGTAGAGGTAAGCTAATTCCGACCAGGCAGATTTTTTTGAGAATCGCTAGATTTAATGACATGCACGATACCCAAGGTTGCGAGGAGCAATTGCTAAATGCCACGTGTTAGTTTGAAATTTGTATACATGAGTAGGAAGTAGTCTCTTCTATGATCGGAATTGCAAGACTCTACATATTGGGTATTAGTTCAGAACACTTTTTGCCTTCTTAAATTCACAGAAATTTCAGTTTTGCAAATAAAATTCTGAAAATTCTTCAATCACAATATTTTCTATCTTCCTACATGGGAAAAAATTCCATTGCACTAAATAGTTCACCATTTTCTCTACAGATCCTTAAGTGATTAGGTATGGGTGGTCCTACCTTACAGCACATGAGACGAGAGAATTCTGTGCCCGAGACCTGAAAATGGCTATAGTCGCCAAGTGTCAGCAGAACGAAGTAACACAGCCTTAATGAACGTCAGTCCGTGTCCAAAGTTGGCCTTGACGGCAATAATTGACACGCTCTGCTATGGTATCACACTAATTAACACTGCACAAAACACCTTTGGCAGCCAGATTCTAAGTTAATCGTGTACAATGTTGAGCTTGTCAGGTACCTTAAGATACTAAACCACAGGCATTGGCCACGCACTGACAGCCATGCATGTTCGTAACAGCGAATGCCAGAATTTTTAGTTTCTGTTGGGATGCCATCTGCAGGGAGAAGGCTCACAACTGTTAAAGAATACACTGCAGAATCATCCCCTAGCAACAAGATACTAAGGTAGGGTCATCGTTTTAAAAGATCTACGGAGTACCAATTTAACTTTGCAAATTACTGTATGTTCAAATGCAGATTATATTCTTGGACTTCACAAAACTTGATTTGCAATGTCTTTTATGTGAATAAAAGAATGATAGAACTCTCCGGTAAACAGTAATGGTTGTTAGACAAAATTGCTCCGTTTCTGGTGATACTGCCTTTAACTTACAACAAAGAAATTTGAAATCCGTCACAGAGATTCGAAACTCGTAGACGAGAAATCCAGAATCAAAATGAAGACACTGCGTCAACCTGTTTTGTTTCCACAATTTCCAGACATCCACAAAATGATACTGAAACATGGGAGACGGGAGATATTGGGACGAAAGTATTCTTCTCTCTTCTTTTTGCACGCATAACAAAATGGAGAAATTAAATGTCGCCAACTTTACTAAGAACAACCGATGGTCGTTGTTCCAGCAAGATAATCACAACTATCAAAAATTGGAACAGGCTTCCTGCACTGGATTCATGTATACTATCTCATATACAACATTGTCATCACACCTTATGAAGCCTCCATTACCCTAAGGAACTACAAGAAACACATCAATACATCTCTCTACCTATGGACCTGATACATTAGGTGTCAAGGTCCTCTTGGTTGGCGTAGAAATCCCAAGCTTTACAGCCTCAGCTGCTTCACGTCTTGCTGAAGAACCTGCAGTTTCACGCCATTGCAAGGACTTCCTAACCCCATCTGCTTTGGTCACAGGATTGCCGCTTTTGATTTCAGCAGTCTTCGGACGATCGGTGGCAGGTCCACCATTGTAAGGAGACCTCCTAGGGTCGGTACTCCTCCCTCTAGGAGTAAGAGCTTTCTTCTCCTGTACTGATGTTCTATTCATTCCCGACTCTGCAACATTGAGTGTTTTCCTGGGAGAAGGCATCACACTGGCTAGTACTGCTTTTCTTGGAGGTTCACTGCCATTAACCTTGGGACGAGCGGCAGCCGAGGATGGGATTTTGGACACGGATTTCCTGACGTTAGATTTTAAAGCATAGGCTGAGTCAACTGACTTGTATAAAGCACTACCTCTAAGCTCGCTCCTGATTCTTGCCACTGGTGATCTTGAGCCTTCACGGTCTCCCACTAGTGTGCTTCTCCTTGAAGTCGTGAGTTTAGGAGACTTCGGTCGAGTCGGTGGAATTTTCCTCACTTCAGCTTTCGGTGGCGCTGATTCTTGGTAAAAACTCGGCAAAGGAGTAGCCTTGAAAGTCAGGGTCTTGCGTAAGAGCTTCATCCTGTTCTCTAACTCCTCTTGACTCTTCGCTTGGTGCTGACTCTTTTCTTCTTCTTTGGCTTTCATTTTCTCTTCCAGTTTTGAGTAGAACTCGCGTCGCTTTTCGGCTCGCTCGTCACTCCTGAAGCTAAACCCAGATGGATTGTCGACCTTGATCCTGAGAGCGGCTATTTCCTCCTCCAGCTTTGCCTGTCTGTCTTTCTCTTCCTGGTCTTCCTTCGAGATCTCTGTAGGGGCGGCTCTGATCCCTGCAGAAACAGTCTCTGTAGGGGCAGCTCTGATCCCTGCAGAAACAGGCCGCGGGGTCTTCATTACTGGCTGGGACTTCCTGACTATGGTACGAGGTTTCGGAGCATCCGGGTCCGTCGGACGTCCAATCATGGATGCTCTCCTCTCTGTTGCAAGATGAAAAGGCTGTGGAACAGTCACCTTTGCCCGTGACCCTCTCACCGATGGTCGAGGGTGCACAACACCTCCTTTAGACCGTGAGGTGCTATCTGAGCCCTCTTCCTCTTCAACTGTGTCGCGCTTGGTTCTGGCGGACGCATCTGATCTTGCAGCAGGAGCAGAAGAAGGTCTACCTGGTTTACCGTGCGAGGTAACAGGCTTCTTTTTCTCAGTAGCTGCTTTTTCGATTGGTGCTATCTCAGGAGCTATCCCCTCGGCTAGCTTGCTTGATGAAGCATCTGCCTGGTCAACAACGGAATGTCTTGCGTGCTGCAACTCCTCGGACTCGACATGGTGTGCTGCCAGCTCACCATTCACTGCAATTGCCGGTTGTTCATTCACATTTTCTTCCATGAGAGCTCCATTCATATGAACCAGCACATCCTCCATCTTATCACCTTCGAACTCCTCCTCCTCGGAAAGGCTTATAAGAGCTTGTAACTCATCCACTTTCGCAACTTGATATATCTCTCGTTCTTCAGACCGAGTCTGTGTATGATCATCCTCGTGCTGGCTCATCTCATGCTCCTGGCGATCCATCTCATGCACCTGGTGATTTAACTCGTGATCCTGCTCATCCATCTCATGCTCCGGGTGATCCCTCTCATGCACCGGGTGATCCATCTCATATTCATGGTGATCCATCTCGGTCTTATGCGACATCGTAAGTTGCTCCTCATGGAGGTCTTCATCCTCGTCTGCATGAGGCAACTTCACCTATTACAGTCTAATAAGCATCTGAGCATGGACCCTAACATTAGACTAGATTCAGCTTTGTCAAGTCTCGTAAGGAATTGGAGGATTGCAATGCACTTAGGCATGTATTTTGTAAACACTAAACGATAAATATATGAAATATTCAAAGATTTCATCCTAGAATAGCATGCTTAGATAGTGCACATCCTAATAGTCAGTATCCACTTTCTAGGAAAGAAGTCTAAATCTCTAGGGGTCGCAGTCACAATTGGGTGCACTCACCATAACCCTGTACATGAATCACTGCCCGGGTTTCCTTGTCCTCCTCGCCATCATCCACTATGTTCTCTTCTTCATTGTCCTCTTTATGTGCCTCACCATAAGTTTCGTCATGATCCTCTTCATGGGTGTCGCCATTCTCCTGTGAATCACTATTCTCCTCTTCGTCATGGTCATCTTCGTACCTTTCTTCATGTTCATCCTCACTCTCCTCGTCATACTGTTCATCAGGGAAAGCTAATTGCTCGCCTGTATCAGAATCTGCCATGCCATCAGTAACATGAGCAACGATGCGCACACTTGAGAGTGGATCAGAATCTTCCACCACAGGTTCTTCCATAGGATTCTCCTCTTTATCTTCCTCTTCACCTTCCTCGTGTTCCTCTCCATTCTCCTCCTCTTCCGACTCCTCATGCTCCTCACCTGGACACACTTTTTATTAAAACTTCATGTGCAATGTGCACACTACACTCTATTGTGAGTGTTCTAAGATAAGGTGGGTGCCTTACCTGTCATTGAAGCATAGGTGTGTGAATAGTGCTGTCATTAAGCCATGCGATTCAAAATAGGTGGATGCGAGATGATTGGTGCAATAAACAATTTGTTTGAACACAATGGCCCCACACTAAATATAACTTAGGGCTGTAGAGATGCCATTCAGAAAGAAGTATTCCTAAACTACATGGCCAGGGGGGTGGCAATCACCAAACTTCTAAAGTTTCACAATAAAAACTTCAAAACAACAACATGACATGCAATCGCCAATCCTAGAATCCTAAACTCAAACTCAAAAAGGATTTTTGTGAAATGACTATGAAACTCTATGTACAATGACAATACCTGACATGTCTTCATCCCCATCATCGTGAATCGCTACACGCAGGTGTGGTGCGGTCACGTTGTTATCAGGACGGTGATGATGTGCTGAATCCTCATGTCCCTCGTTGTCAACAGCCACCCGAAGAAGTGGCATAGGAGAACCCTTCATATTTGCTTCATGATGCAAGGAATCAAGATCCTTTGGGTCAGAGGTGGTCTCATTTTCAGTTTGAGGTTCCCCTGGATCACCCATCTATGAATCGCTCTGCAAAAACGCCGTCCAGAAAATATCCTGTGAAATGAGACACTTTTAAGATCAAGAACTTAGCCTGCAATCGACTCTGGACCGACTTTTTCAGTTTATATTCTGCAATGCAATAAGGTAGCAACTCCCAGAAGCAACCCTGAACGCTCTAAATCCTGGATACAGGAGAATTATCCTAAAATTCAATAGTATCCAGGATTCGTGGTGAAACACCAAAAAAACATGCAACAACTATTAATTAAATTCACCACTGCTTTTTAATTGAAACAAGGTCAGCAACCCCACATTGGATGGACTTTAAGGATAACTCTATGTACACCACCTGAATTGCAAAGCCTAGGGTCAATTCTTAGTAACCCATTGGTCAGACTCTGGACAATTCATAAATGACTTAAGTAGTATCCAATATCTGCGTTAAAACCATCTTTCAATTGTTAAAAAGACTACTCCCTCTGTCTCAAAATAAGACCGGTGTTTCCTTCGTATTTTACAGAGGAAACACCGGTCTAATTTTGAGAGAGAGGGAGTATCAAATTAAGTGATTCTGGTAATAGGATCTATGCTCGATTGCATTTAAGGAGTTCTTACTATACGGAAGCTCATCTATGTTACAAAGCACAAGGGTGTTGAATGACTTACTTGGTCAGGTTCAGAATTTGTCCCGTAAATTCCGGATTACCAGCTGTATTTCTGCACTTCGATTAGAAAACCACAAATAAGAATCAACTTTGCAAAAATAAAAATTTCTGCCCTGTGTTGCTTTACAACTACCAGCTGCCAACAAGGACGACTGAACCACATCAAACAAGGCCATGGAAGTCCCAATGCGAGTACAGTGTGCAACAATATACTCTCCAATTCATCGCATACAACTCTGAAATTGTTCATCAAACTACAACATTAACTCTGAAAACACTCGACCCTCTTTAATGAATATCTGCAATTGCACATTCCCTGCATATCTTAGAATCTCTCATGTTGTGACATCTGTTTGGACAACCTTCACATGTCAAGTTGTGAAAATAAGTGAGTGCACTTAGAAGCCCATTTGTCACCTCAAGGCAGGGTTATTAGTGTGGACTTTCATGCACCCAAAAACAAAAACAAAATCAGAATTCTACATGGAAGTGTGCAATAGTTGCAAGAGGCAAATCGGAATGGTTGACCGAATTTCGGGAGAAGTGAAACGTGGGAGAGGCTAAGATTGCCTACTTCCAGAAACTATTTTTAACATTGGACTTTAACTTTTTGGTTGATTTTAGTTTGTCAACAGGGTGGCGCAACAAGGCAAAGCTGCTCCTCAAATGTAGTTCCTCATCGTGAAACTCGACTCTGAAAAACTCCGAAAAGTCTTTTCTGATCCCAACACAGCACGGAAGTTCGCTCGTTAGAGAGAGTTGAGCGTCTGTTCTAACGAGCAGAGCAGAACTTTCAAGTCCCGTGTACTCCAAAGAACCGTAAAAAGTGCAACCGAGGAATAAAAGGTCGGGAAAAGATTTAGAAACAGGAGGCCGTCGACTCCATACAAATGAACGAACTACACAAGATTTTCGCTACTTCATTGCACTCATGTAAGTCCTACGATCCCAGACAAGCAACGATTCTATAATTTACGATTGATGACAATTACCTGATACCACTCTCAAACAACTTGAAGCTCTCCCATCTAAGCATCCGTATCCTCTGAAGTTACGACTATTCTAACACATTCTTGCTCTAAGGGTGGGAGTGGATTACAAAGATACACACATGGAACCGAAAAATCGCACGCCATTCTACAGAACAAGTAGCATTGTTCTTTGAACAGAATGCAAAAATGGAAAATGAATCTTGAAAAAAAACAGCAAAATCAGAAAGATACCTTTGAAACCACACCCCACAGATCTCTCTCCCCACACTACAAAACTCACACCACGAAAAGCGATTCCACCTCAACCAGCTCAAAACCTAACCGATCTCACCACTTCCAAACAGATCTCTCCACCACAAATTGCACATTCTCAACTCCTCTTTTCGCTTTCGACTCGACCAGACAGTTCCACAACACCGATCAATATCGCACTACCCTAACGACGATCCCACCAACCCCAACCTAATCCAACGACCCTTCCTCTCCCACAGAAACCACAACAGAGCAGAAATTTAACTGTCACCTACTTTTCAAAAGATCACTGCACCGCAAGCTCGTAATCTTCAAACGGAGACGCGCATTGGCAGCTCCTCCATGGATTCCAACCAATGAGATCCGAGCGCTTTACCTTCAGGAGCTATCACCATTCCCCAAGGTCCAATGGATTCTTGACTCCCACCGCTTGATCTCTGCACTTCCACCTACATATCAGCAAAGTCGGATGATGGGAATATCCACAACGAACTTCTCAAGGAAAAGCAAAAACAGCAATGTACTTTACTAGCTTTTGAAATTCTGCTCACTTACTCAGCTGCTGCTGTTGCAAATGTTTTCGAGCTCGTGAAAAGACGACAGGATGAGGAATTTCGGCTGTTTTCTGCAAATAAGAAGGCGACCTCACCGAAAACTCGCGTGAGATGGTTGCCAGGAAGAGACACGAACACAGCGCTCCCCCCGAAATGGATTCAAGTGCCGCTGTTGAAGCTGCTGCCGAGCTTGACGTATGACCTAAGCCAGCGCATCGCACGGTCGTAGGTCGGGGGATGGAAGACCGTGCGGACGGTCCGATGGCCTGTCTCTATACACCCGGACCTCTTTAGAGCGCCATCAATGGAGCCACGCTGACTGTAGCAGGTTGTGGTTTGTACAGGCTCTGGAGCAGGATGGATTGCCGGCCCTATTTGTCATCAATCCAGCCCTCAATCTGGCCCCAATTCACCACTCCGACCCTACATTGAATGGTGAAATTAGATTGCCCCACACTAATTTCTCGACATTCGACACTATATCAATATGTAAAGTTATTTTAGAAGGATGTAGTAAAGTAAGAACTATGTGTATGGCATGGGTTGGTTCATTGTTTCATGGCTCAGAATTAGAGATTGGCATGTGCCTCCATGTGGACAAGCATTAGTCATGAGGTAACTTATTTGGGGTAAGGCAACCTAATTGTTAAGGCAACCCGATTTCACTATTTAGTGTAAATAATGTAAAGTGGTAAGGCAGAATTTTGGGGCTGAGTTTTCAATTTATTACTCTAGTCCTAGAATGTAAAGTGGTGAGGCTAAATTCTAGAGCTGGATTTCAGAGCAAGGATTTTCTTAATGTTCAATTAAAAAAAAATATCACATCTTTTCCTTTCTCTTCCTATTTTTTTCTTTTTCTTCCCATTTTTTCTATTTCACATAGAAGAGAGAGCTTTTAAAAAAAAATTGAACCTTTTCCTTTCTCTTCATATTTTTTCTATTTGGAAAAAAGGGGGGAATTCTTTGATTTCTTTTAAACCTTTTCCTTTCTCTTGACATTGAAATTGGAGTTGTAGCTTCAAAATAGTTGTCATTTATTTTCACGAGAATTTAAAGAATTTAAATAAATAAATAATTTTGATCTTGTTACTATAGGGGTTTCAAAATAATCACACAACTTAACACATAATTAAAAAATACATCTTTTTTTATTTTATTGTTTATTTTCTATATTTTTAGTTTTATTTGTTTTTTAAATATAGAATTTTTATGATGGAAACTTGAATTAATTCCATTATAAATGTAAATCAACTTTTACAATAAATGTTATTTCTAATACCATAATTTTTCTTTATCATATTCTTTTTTCAAGATTCTGTCATTAGAATTGGTAAAAGCACACATCATCTTATATATCATAGTCCATGGCATACTGACTTCAACAATGACTTTCATTTATAAATTTGTGTTTGACAAAAAAATGTACAAAAAAATTATACCCAAAAACCATTGTTCTTAACCAAATAAACATCTCATTTATAAATTTGTGTTTGACAAAAAAATGTACAAAAAAATTATACCCAAAAACCATTGTTCTTAACCAAATAAACATCTCATTTATAAATTTGTGTTTGACAAAAAATTGTACAAAAAAATTATACCCAAAAACCATTGTTCTTAACCAAATAAACATCTCATTTATAAATTTGTGTTTGACAAAAAAATGTACAAAAAAATTATACCCAAAAACCATTGTTCTTAACCAAATAAACATCTCAGATAAATGGAACAAATCAATAAATGAAATAAATGGAACAAATCACTGAATCAATAAATGAAACAAATCATTGAATCAATAAATTAAACAAATTAGTAAATAGAATAATGAAACAAATCAATATATTAAACAAATTAGTAAATTAATTAAACAAATCAATAAATGGAACAAACTAGTAAACTATTTTTGGGCCAAAATATATATTGGAAAATGGAACAAATCAGTAACTGCAACAAATCAATAACTAGAATAAATCAGTAAACAACTCTTGGGCCCAAAATATATAGTGCGATACAGATGGGAGGAAGTTTCTTGAGCTCACAATTAATAAGCATGTAAAAAAAAGAAAACAAAAGACATTGCACTGGTAGACGGTGAAGATTTGTACGATTCAACAGAGGAGACCAATGCGGCATCAATCCGTCCCTAGATGGGAAATCGGGCCATCCAAAACCTTGTCCCGATTGCTCCCTTGGGGCCGGATGGTTTGGCGCCAAAACTATGCTACCTAAGGTGACATATAGGATGAGTGGTGGTATCAATCCAACCCTAGTATAAAGCCCTTGGGTTGGATTTGGAGAAATTGAGCAATCCTAGTGGTTCAAACTTGGAGAGTTCCGACCGGCCTTCAATCCCGCCCCAAGTATAAATTGACCCTTGTATAGAGGGCATCCCGCTCCAATGCAACCTCAATATAGGGGCACTGAAACTTGGTCACATAGACAGGTAAGAGCATTACCACCGGGCTTAATTGGTGGCTCAACCGAGTAATCAACCACCAATCAACCGAGACTTGCGTCCAGGGTGAATTGACCCCCTCATTGCCTCATAGGGATAAACACTGGGATTTTTTATTTGCAACATATAATATTATTTTGTAATCAGAAGTCCCAAATTAGGTAAGAGAAGTGAAGAAATATCAATAAACGTGGCACAAAATAGGAAGAGTTTTTTTTAATTATCCTTGGGTGAGGCAATGAGGGGGTCAATTCTCCGTGGCCGAGACTTGCTTGCAAAATGAGCCATGTTTTCAAGCCTAGTTGCCTACATGTCTTGCAAACTAAGTAGATGACCTCTTAACATGTTATGCATATTGCAAGGCAAGTAGGCATGCTCTTAGGCAATGGTAGCAAGCTTTTAATATTGATGGGCTTAAAAATAATTGATTGGAACATAGGTGGCATGCCATAAACAACAAAGGGAGGTCATGAATGACATTGTCCAAGCTTTATTGCGCCTAATAGAGCCTACAACAAATGCACAAATTTGTATGTGAGGAAAAGCCTTTTAACTATGCTACAATATCCAAATTCCATTTACAAAGCCTCCACTGGATTTGAATTGTTGTCCTTTACAAGTAGATTTGTTGTTATGAGCCACATACTATGATTGATTGATGATGCTCTTATCTTGTAAGGAGGCCAACATCCATTGGGTGGATTATGAATGTTTTCAAGAGCTTAGGGCAAACTTCCATTCAAAGTTGGAATTAGAAAACAAATTCAAGTTTTTCAGAATTAGAGTTGCTTTTGCCAACTTCCATGATGTTTACACTTCTCTATCAGTCAGTAGGGAGAATCTACATTTTAGGAGTAGTTTTATCTTTGGTATCAAATGAAACAATGTTTTCACAAGTAGCTTTTTCTTGTTGTATAACTAAAAGAACCCAAAATGTTCTGGTACAATGTTAAAAAATCTAGAATGATGTATAAAAGGGTGCAATAATTGCAAAAGGAGAATCATACTTGTTGATCATTGAAATTGGAGGGAGAGTCTTATAAAAAAAGGATGTAATTTTTTGGCTTTTAGGAAATTGTTTTTAACATTGGACTTAAATTTTTTATTGCATTTAAGTTAGTTTGACAACAAAGCAAAGTTACTCCTTAAATGTAGTTTCTCTTTGCTTACATAAAAGTGAAAGCATTGTGAAACTTGGCAAAACTAATTTTATCTTTAGAAAACTAGAACATTCTTTTCCAAATCTAACCCAAATTTAAAAAATGTTTGCTCTTACTATGAGAGCTATGAAAAAATGGATGAAGTGCATCCTAATAAATTGCAAAAATATTTTTTGTTTATTCTTCAACAATTTGTCTTGAGTGGTCACTTGGTGCTTTATGATTATTGTGTAAGGTTTTGAATGACTTCATATTGGGGATGGAATTAGAAGAGAACTTAAAAAAAAAAATTTAATCTCTAGATTCTTCTTAAGAAATAATTCATTTTGCCTAAAAAGCTCCAAATCTACATTTGTCTTCCTACCTAGGGCTTTTAGACTTTAAACCTATACAAGTATCCTCAATGGTACAAAAAAAGATGAACCGTAATGGCATATTATTTTCCTCCCTAAGGTTGGTATGGAGATGAGATATAGAAAGACTAAAGGCCATATTTGTTATATTGAGACTTTTTGCAGGTTTTGAGATAAAATGCTAGTTATTGGAAAATTCATTTAAAAAAATAGTATTTGAAATCAAAAATAAATAATGCTAAAATTGTGATTCTATAATGAAATTCTAAAAGTTGGTATTGTTACCTATTTATAAAAAAATGTTAATAAAGAAATAAAGCAGTTTATCCTCGAGTCGAGGATAAAAATGAGATTGCGAAAAGTCTCAATATAACAAATATGACCTTACTACAGTATTGGCTTGCAAATGCAAGCCATTGTCAATGTCAATAAGTTCCACAATGACAATGACAATGAGCTCAAGAGAGGTGAACATAGCCTTGTGATTAACACATGCTTGCCCCCCCATCAAAAATCCACAATTGTTAGATGAGGCAAGGGAAAATTCCCCCTTCCCTCGTGAACCCCCTCCAGCCATTGATTAAATTTTTTCTTGGAAAACCCGAGCCATTGATCTTGAAGTGGAAAAACTTGGCCCCTTTCCCTTGTTATCGATCTTAGTACAGATATTTATACGGATACAATTCTAAAATATGATATACAAATAGAAATTTACAAGATATGGATACAATTACAAAATACAAAATATAAACAAAAGTATATGAAATATGGATACAAAATACATATGACAATCCCATATACATCCCATATTTAATATAGGCCCAATTGTTTCCTAAAAATACAAACATGGGAAGGGGTGGATAATTTAACACAAATAATGAATTGTGCTCATTATGTGACAGGTAAGGAAATTTTATTTTGAGTTCATTGTGACAGTTTATCACAATGACAATCAATAACCACCTCACAAGGAAAGAATCCTTGACAAGGCACTAAGGCTATAGCTAGATATATACTTAACCAATAATATCAATTCTTTCTATACTAAATTCTTCAAGTTTGGACTCAAAATAGAATAATAACTTTCAAAAGTAGAAAAGCATTGGGGCATAGTGGCACATAAAGCAATAACAAAATGTTTGCCTTTCTACATGGCCCACGTTGGTAGTGTTGTCAAGCCACTATATCAACATTGTTGCCATGGAGTAAGTTTTGTGATCGTTGGATGACTTCAAAGAACCGTATAGAATGACATAAGATAATTTATCATCCAATTATTGTTTGGGGAAATGCTTGACT
Organism: Antitrichia curtipendula; assembly: GCA_951230915.1. Classification (NCBI taxonomy): domain Eukaryota; kingdom Viridiplantae; phylum Streptophyta; class Bryopsida; order Hypnales; family Leucodontaceae; genus Antitrichia; species Antitrichia curtipendula. The sequence continues at coordinate 8,444,569 of OX579633.1, read as the reverse complement.
ATGTTTGTAACGGATGTTATTGGAATTCCTAATTTGTGATATTATTGGCTTCACTAAAGAAAAACATCCCCTTAAGTTTTGCAATGTTTTGAGGCCTAAAGCTACTCTAAAGTATTTGTACCAAAAAAAAAGATAAAATCTTTTATAATTATTTATTTTTCAATAAATCCAATTGTAGGATCTTTTAGTTTATTTATTTGAGTTTATCCACCTCAGATTTTTGGAGTGGAAAGTCTCATCACTTGCAAGATCAACATGCCTAAACTTCAAAAACTAGATTAAACAAGTGTTTGTCTCCACGGTAGCTACGATATAATAGACTTGTTAGGAACTTTGAGGAGAGTAGTTGAGGGAAGGCCTCCAATTGTGCCTTCCCCTATTGAATGCATAATCAATGCATTCATCTTTTGCTTTGTAGTTATAGCACCATCAATTTTATTGGATGAATTTTGTTGATGATTGGTTCATTTGATTTGAATATTGACTTTCATATTTTGTTTTGTTCAATCTTCTTCTTTTTGTCACAAAACATATTGAAAAAAGGCTCTAATAATTTATGAAAACTTTGAAATTGAATGTTCATTTGAAGTTGAAAAGTTGCAACTATTTACCATGCATTTCTAAAATTAGATGAGTTCCCCATCAACTAAAAAAAATATAAACTTGTGGCCTATTTGTGGGTGGTCTTCCAATGTTTATCTTTGCTACTAGGATTATTGTTCTCAACTTTCAATAATGAATGAATTCATCATCAACTTTCAATAATGAATGAATTCATCATCAACTTTCAATAATGAATGAATTCATCATCAACTTTCAATAATGAATGAATTCATCATCAACTTCCAACATCTTTCTCTCTTAATTAATTGGATCTTTTAATTAATATTCAAATTGATTAAAACTCAATTTGTAGGAGGTGCAATAAGTATGGGGAGTTCACTTAGAGTATCCATTAGAAACCACGTGCAAACAAAACTCTGGACCCCTTACATATTTTTTGAATTTTAAATATAAATAAAAAATATATAAATAGATTTTCCTACTTTGAAAGTTTATGTTTTGAATTATTGATATTTTTATTTTTAATAATAATTAGTTACAAATTTTTGAAGTAAAAAGATACACTATAGAAATGAAAAATAACTTTCACACCCCTATATTATATAAGAAAAAATTATCTAAAAAATGAACAAAAAATTCCTAAAAACAATTCTCTATTGAAAGCTCATTTTGAATTGAATATTGATTCAATGATCATCTAAATGTGTTCTTTATAATTATTTGAGTTTAAAAACAAGTCATTTTAGTTTGTTTTCAACCTCTTCTAGAAATCATCTCATATTCTATTTGAGTTGAAAATTTTGGCAATAGAAACCTATAGTCACTATTACACAATGCTCAAAATTTTAGGTTGGAATTATAGTTTATTCACAACCACTTGTTCACACATGGTTTGTTGTAGTAGAACTAAGTGCACCCTCCCCCCCCCCCGAAGCAATAAGTCTAGAACTATAGGATTTTCTCCATTGATGATTAATCACATTTACTTACAAGAGGCAAAAAAAATGAATCTTTGAGTTAGACCTAATTCTTAAAGTGTCCTTGGCAGGGATAGAACTATAATTTGAAGCTTTCAAGGCAAATCAATAATGGCTTGAAAAGAATCTAGACATAAGATCTTAGTTTTATCAAATTTTTTCCATCTCTACATGATTAGATTCAAAACTTTGCAAAAAAACCATGAAGCTCCAAATGACCAAACTAGTGAGATTACTAAAGAATAGACAAAAATCACTATCTAATATATTTGGTCTAGGGTTTTTGAGGTCAACCTTTGATTTTTTTGGAAACCACTTATATGACAATGGAGCCTTATTTCTTCTCCATCATAATGTCAATGGGGATTGCTATTTTGCGTGCGCAGAGCTGTGAGCGGTGAGCGGTGAGCGTAGAGTCGTGAGCGTAGAGCGTAAAAAGTTGTACTTTTTTCTGCTAATAGTTAAAGTTAAATAGAGACAAAAGATAAAAGTAAAAGTAAAAGTGAAAATAAATGTGAAAATAAGAATAATAGTATAGTGTTAAGGTCCTATAACCGTGGAAATTGTTGTGATAATGGAAACTATAGTAACCTAGTGATGTAGCAGGAGGTGTTTAAATTGTAAATAGAGTAGTCATCAATTTGGGTAGATTATTATGTATCCTATGGCCGTGGGTCGTAGAGGCTTGTTGAAGCATAAATTTTTACGTATGGATAAGATCACAATATGAGTATAGGTCATTTTATCATCATTCTTGTAAAAGTGAAATTTAAATATTATGTCCCTCAACTGTCCAGGTAATAAAGTGCTGTTCAGAAATTGAATTTTAGGGTAGGGTGGATGTGTTCATGAATGCGGACTTAGTTGAGTCGCTTCTAACTATATGATATTTCAACTTCCAATGTTTTAAATATGTTTAAGCCTTTGCAACTTGCAAGGATTATCTTCAGTGAAATTTGAATTATGAACATTTTGGAAATATTGATCTTCATGTCTATGTGGTGGAGTATGGATGCATGAGGGAATATGCAAGAATGTGATGATAGTGACCAAGGGCTAAAGGACCCAGATAAAATAATGAGATTAGAATAAACAAAACTAAGGTTAACCCCTAAAGTCCCATTGTCTCCTTGAGGGACAATTTGGAGTTCGGGTAGGTACCTACGGGCTGAAATTATACTGTGATTTTTTGAAACTTTTTGAGGACGTGCATTTTTCTAAGAGGTTCGTGGATATATAATTTTTTATTGAAACTTGATGTCGGATGAAAAAGTTATGGTTTTTTTTTGCTCAAACCAAACTCGAGGGGCAGCCTGGTCAGGCACAATTCCATTGATTGTGGAAGGGGGCAGGGTTTGCACTCTAGACCGGAGGTCGGGGGTGGGCAGTGGGTGACAGTCTGGGACATGCAGTTTTCTGAAACTTTTTGAGGACGCCCAAAGAATGGGCTATGAAATCTCATTGCAAAAAAGTATTTTATTGTCATTTTTCACAACATAGTTGCATTGCAAGATTTTTTGGGAGGTGTTATAAGCCTCCAAATCTGCTGGAAATGGGTGGACATGTTCCTAACATGATCCAATATATGTTCAATTTTTGAATTCAAAGTCTGTAGTGCAAAAAATTTCGACAAAAGGCAGTCAAAAGTCATCTGAAATTTCAGGGCACCACCCAAAAGAACTTTTCTCCAAACTTTGAATGCAATTTTCTTCCAATCCGTATGGTCATACTTGATGAAATTTTTACCACATGATCTTAGACAAGTTAAAAACAACATTTTATGGTTAGATTTTTGAAAAAAAGTTTTTTCCTTTTTTTGGGATGAATGCAAAAAAAATGGCAGTTTTCAGTGGTTTCTGGCCAGAAAATGGCCTTGGGACTTTAAGGGTTAATACAAAGAATAGAATGAAAGAGTGGAAGGAAGAAGAAAGCCATTGACGATTATCATTAGATTCACTAATGTAAATACCCAAAATTCAGAAATGGATCAAAAATCTCAGAATTCATATCTTCCAATCACTAGAACTGTTAGATGATGATGAGAGATAATGCATCTCAACAACGGCCTCGTCGTCAATGAATCTACGAACTTGGGGATCAATTTGCCGCCGTGGTGATGCTGAGCTTGGGGAGGACGCGGCCGCTTGAAGATCCGCAACTTCAGCGTCCCATGGAACCATCACGTAGTCTTTCACTGGTGAGACAATCATTGCCCTCAGTTTGAAAAATCAGAAATACAATTAGTATGAATTATGTAAGTATTGACAAGCATAATTCAATTGACAAAATGAAAGAAATCCAAACTCACTTACTCAAACGGTTCTTCTTCTTCACAAAGCGGATTGGAAGGTCAATATCAATTCCAGGCGACACAGACGCAGATGCAGCCAAAATCGGCTGAGGAGGCAGAGGCAAATACGGCTTCAGCTTCACATCAAAGACTTCGGTGTCTTCCTTGAGGGCAACAATGTGGCGGCCAATTGCCTTGCATGCTTGCACAGAATTACCTGAATTCAACAAGAAATTGAGTAAGTTAAAAGCTCCATTTTGACAAAAGTGAAATTATCCAATGTGGCGGCCAATTGCCTTGCATGCTTGCAAAGAATTACTTGAATCAACAGGAAATTGAGTAAGTTAAAAGCTTCATTTTGGCAAAAGTGAAATTATCAAAGATGGGAAGACTATATACCGATAGACGCAAATGCATCAAGAACGAGTGACCCCGGTTTAGTTAGAGCTGATATAAGCATCTGAAGGAAGGCAGTATCTTTCTCATGAGCGCCCCTCCATGGAACCCTTCCATTCATCGCTTGAGACTCGGCTGTAATAAAATTAAAGAGCACATCAGACTTTGCAACTCCAAGTCCAACTTCGGTGAGGTCATCGTTAACTCCAAAAGAGAAGAGAGCCGGTGAAGTACTCTTATGCAAGAACAACCAAATTCTGAACCTCCTAATCTGGAACAAGACAAATTGAAATTGTTAGGGATCTGAGAAAACCAAAACATCAGTTATCAACGATAAGGAATAAATTTTTGCATTTGAAGGATATCAATAAAGATGGATTGTGAGGTACCTTAAGTTTGGGATTCATCGGGCAAGAGCATGGGAGGTCATTTATACCCCACCATTCTCTAATCAATTGAAAGTTGTAGCCATTGGCATACGAAAGGACATCTGTGCGAACATTTACTTGGTCTGGAAGAAACAACCACTACAACAAAACCAGTGTTTTATGACTGCAAAATACGACTGCAATGAGTCGTAAAATCAAAAAATATGACTGGTCGCAGAAATTACTGTAGATGACTGCAATATGACTGACATGACTCATTACTGACGAGTCGCTTCGGACATCAGTCATATTGGCAGTCATATTTTTTTGGGGGTATAATTATCCATAATTATCCATATTTTGCCAACAAGGCGTATATTTTGACTATCTTTGAGGGCTTGACTTTTTATTGAGTTGCCCGGGCAAACAAAAATAAATCCTACGTGGCATGTGACTCCACGTAGTCAATTTTTTTGGATGACGTGGAATATGATTGCGGTCAGTCATATTTTGGCTGATGTGGAATATGACTACGGTGAGTCATATTTTGGCTCATGTGGCATGTGACTGCGGGCAATCATATTTTGGCTCATGTAGCATATGACTGCAACAAGTCATATTTTGGCTAATGTGGTATATGATTGCGGTGAGTCATATTTTGGCTAATGTGGCATATAACTACGGTGAGTCATATTTTGGCTCATGTGGCATGTGACTGCGGGCAATCATATTTTGGCTCATGTAGCATATGACTGCGATAAGTCATATTTTGGCTAATGTGGCATATGACTGCGGTGAGTCATATTTTGGCTAATGTGGCATATAACTGCGGTGAGTCATATTTTGGCTAATGTGGCATATGACTGCGGTGAGTCATATTTTGGCTAATGTGGCATATGACTTTGTACAGTCATATTTTTTGTAGATGTGGAATATGACTCTTGTTAGTCATATTTTTGAATGATGTGGAATATGACTCTTGTGAGTCATATTTTATTAATGTGAAATATGACTCTTATAAGTCATATTTTGGTTAATGTGGTACTTCATGTGGATGTCATTGGTAGTTTATGACTAATTGCAGTCATATTTTGGAAAATACAAAGTCATATATTGGAAAAGACTCCATGTAGTTAAAAATGAATACATATGATTTTAAAGATATACAAGAGATAATCATATTGGAAAGAAAGAATGTTAGAAGGAAAGCAACTCTCATCATTAATATTTATTAATCACCAATACAAAACATATATACTACAATGAATCATTCACAAAATTCAAAAAGGCCTATATTCCTTACAATAATGTGAAGATGGCTCTATTGGGTTGCAAGTAGCCTCCATTGACTTTGTTTCAACTTTTGGTGCCTGCATAAACAATTAAAGAAATGGGAGGTTAATTTTTAGTGAATGAAAAACAAAGCTCAACCTTCAAAGGCTTACAACAACACAAAATATGTAGCTCAAGTTTAGGGTAGGAAAAATAAGAATGATGATGGAGAAAACAAGAAGAAGAAATAGACAAGTACTAAGAGATAATAATAAGCAAGAGTTAAGATGCAACAAGAAACAAGAAACAACAACTAAAACATAATAGGAAACAAGAAGCAACAACTAGGATACAACAAGAAACAAGATACAACAACTAGAACACAACAAGAAACAAGAAACAACAACTAAGATACAACAAGAAACAAGAAGCAACAACTAAGACACAATAAGAAACAAGAGTTAAGATCCATAAAAACAAAACAAGAAGTAAGAATTAAAAAACAACAAGAAGTAAGTATTAAAAAACAACAAGAAGTAAGTATTAAAAAACAACAAGAAGAAACAAAAAAAAGAACTAAGAAGAAGATAAGAGTTAAAATGGTAGAGAAAGAATGAATTTAGATGCAATAACAAGAAACAAGAAGCATGATTAGAACTAAGAAACAACAAGAAAGAAGAGATAAGATGCAACAAAAGACAACAACTAAGAAACAATAACAAGTATGAGCTAAGAGACAATAAAAGGCAAGGAAGAAGGGCCCAAAGAAGTGGCGGCTAGGGTTTTAAGATCCTAAAAAGTGGCGGCTAGGGTTTCAAAACCCTAAAAAGTGACGGCTAGGGTTTCGAAATTCTAAAAAAATGGCGGCTAGGATCTCAAAACCCTAAAAAAGTAGTAACTAGGTTTCAAAATCCTAAAAAATAGGTGAGTAGGATTTCAAAATCTTAAACAATGGTTTTTTTAATTTTTTTTGAATTGCCCGTATTTTTCTTGGGTTGCCCAAAACAAAAAAATGTCACTACTATGGAAATATGACTGACAATATGACTCAACGTTCCCCAAACATGTTCCCTACGTTCTCTATGAAGTACTTTGGTGTTCCTAATGGTCGTATAGTGTATACCTATGAAGTAGAAGGCCCAAAAATGACTGACAGTCATATTTTGCAGTCATATTTTTCCTCAATGTGTTGGCCTTCAAGAATATGACTGCAATTAGTCGTCAGTCATCCTCAGTCATATTTTTGCAGTCATAAAATACCCGTTTTCTATTAGTGAACAGCAAGCCGCCAGTTGCGTGCACGAATTTCTCGGAGAACTCAAACACAGACTCCAACTGTAGCAAAGAGTACTCATTCCAAGAGGGAACGTCAGAGCTGTTTAATGAAATCCCTGGAATCACAAGTCCAGACTTCAAATCCGCGACAATAAGGTCAAACCCACTATGAGGGCAATGTGCTAAGAGGGCCGTGTCTCCAGTCTCCATTTTCACCTGCACACATATTTACACGTGAAGGTGCACTAAAAAAATGAAAATTGAAGATAGAAAAATGGAATAAAGAACACGATATTTGTTATTTTGGGAGTTTTCCGATCTCCCAATTTAGGTCGGTTTGCGCTGATCTGAATCACAGATTGGGAAACTGGAATTTTTGAATGGGCATAACTTACTCAAATTTTGTCCAAACTGAGCATATGAGGTGTTTTTTGACATCTACAGATTCCTTAGATGTCAAAAAACACCTCATATGCCCAGTTTGGACAAGATTTGAGTAAGTTATGGCCATTCGGAAATTTCAGTTTTCCAATCTGTGGTGCAGATCAGCGTGAACCGCGCTGAACTGCATACTCCCAAAATCATGGAATTCTCCCCAAATAACGAATATCGTGTTAAAGGGAGAATGAAAATTACCTTGAGAGCAAAATTGTTAAGTCCATCAAGACTTGGATGATGGTCAGGTAACTCAGCCATCATCTTCATGATGGAAGTGTTTGCGACAAAGATAGAAGACTGCAATGGCGGCGGTGATGATGTTGCTGATTTCCCTGAAAGCACCTTCCACTTCAATTTTTGTGTTGCAAAGGACAGAGGACTAAATCCTTCATCTTCAACTGCAGAAGGTGTTTTTTGAGCACGGAGTACACCTCGATTTGCTGTAGGATTGGGGGCATCGTCGAGGACCTGAAAGTCTTCATTCAACCCAATTGCGGCAAATGATGAAGTGGCTGCTGCTAATTTGGCATTAGCATCTGCAATAGACGCCTCTGCAAGTCGCTTCATGTTGGCCTCAGCAACAACAATAGCCGTCTGAACTTTTGCCGCGGTCTCAGCTTCCATCGCAGCCTTCTTTTTGACAGCTTCCTCCTCTTGGGCCTTCTTCTTCGAACCACGTGTTTTCTTAGCAGGAGCCGTCGTGGTCACAGGGAGGATGACAACATCCGTGCCGGCTAAATCAGGTTGGATACTATTTCGGAGGTTGATGTCAAATGATGGTGGCCTGGTCACCGGGCAATCAATGTACCAACCACATTTTTCCCAGTGCTCTCTCTTCCACTTTGCACCAATGGCATCAGTAATCATGCAATTCTCAGCTTTCATGTCAAGATAGCTAGTAAAAAATGCAGGTACTTTAGATAGTGCCTTCCTTGGATACAATATGTACATGAAATACCTGTACAATATACGTGAAACAGCCTTTGATAGTCCCACTTGGAGCTCAGGTGGGTGGTTTTTGTGAACCTTCTTGTCCTTGAATTCGTCCTCAAACGCCAAATCCCACAGCTGAATTCGCATTTCCTCCACGTAGTCCGAAATCGATTTGATGGGAATTTCACCAGGCGGGTTGTAGTCAATTGTGACATCGATATTGGATAACGTTGCATCAAAAAGCAACTGCACTTCACTCGCGATCTGTAAAAAAACAAGAAAATAAGAAAACTGACACATGGAGAATTACTTTGAAATCATGAATGTGCTAGTTGAACAAAACCCACCTGACCCCACCAAGTAGCTTTATGCAGCCACTCTGGAAATGCATGGTCAGCAAACTTGAACTTTGGGAACTTCACAGCCTCCCGTAGAGATGCCAGCTTGTTCCAACGCTCAAGCCACTTCACCTTCATAGAATTATCCATGGAGGATGTCGCAAGATACCAAAGCTTCTCCTGAGACATCTCAGGATCATCTTCCCGACATTCATAATGTTTTTTAACTTCTTCAAGAAACTAGGGGGTTAGTTTGGGATCTGCAATCGAAAGTTGTTTCTTCAGTTCAGAATGAGTCTCTTTCTTTACCTTATCCACTGCCTTTCCAATTGCCTCGTGCAGCTTCCCAGTAGTCCACTCAATTGACTTCTCTGGGTATCTCTCTTTGAACCGCCTCGTTGCATGTGCAACGGCTTCACCTAACTCTTGCTGGAAACAAAATTAACAATTGGAAAAAATAAGCGTTTGGCATGAAACAACAACGAACACGATATTTGTTATTTTGGGAGTTTTCCTATCTCCCAATTTAGGTCGGTTTGCGCTGATCTGAATCACAGATTGGGAAACTGGAATTTTTGAATGGGCATAACTTACTCAAATTTTGTCCAAACTGAGCATATGAGGTGTTTTTTGACATCTACAGATTCCTTAGATGTCAAAAAACACCTCATATGCCCAGTTTGGACAAGATTTGAGTAAGTTATGGCCATTCAGAAATTTCAGTTTTCCAATCTGTGGTGCAGATCAGCGCGAACCGCGCTGAACTGCATACTTCCAAAATCATGGAATTCTCCCAAAATAACGAATATTGTGTTAACGAAGAAGTTGAAGCAGCAAAATCCCAAAAAAAGTCTTTATTAAGAGAGTCTATAGTTTGTGCACCCTAGAAAGCGAAGCTGATATCGGCCTTACTTTTTGTTATATAAAACGTCATGTTCATCAACAGAAATTGAACAGATGCCCTCACTTCACTTTCAATTCAAGAATACTAAAAAATTTTACCTGATAGAGGACACCAATTAGCCCATCAATAGTGAGCGTGTACCATGTGTATGGCTTTGACTTGAGCTTCTTCTCAGCATCAATAATGTCTTCCTTGGATACCAATTTTTCAAAGTACTGCAATGGTTGCGCAGCAATGCTTTGGAGGCGGTAGAGCTTGTACACAAGGTTCATCTTCATGTGGCAATTTTGATTCCGCCTGCGTCACACATACCATAATAATGAGACGAAGTTGAATGAAGCAAACATCAATTAAAGACTCTAACATTAAAATTGTAAGACATAGAGAGAAATAACATTTGAAGCTTATCAATTAACTTGATGAAGTGCAGTCAAAAGTGGTCCAACTTGGCCCTCAACTTCTAAGACAATTGACTCAACCGCGTAGTGCCAGGTTGGATCGTTTCCGTGATCTCTGTTGATGATTGGCATCCATGCTGCAAGGCGGTGATTTCCGTCCCACACATGGAACATTTTTCCAGAGAACTGTTGCCAACAGTCCTCCTTCTTCAACTCCTCCTCAAAGACATCGTTTGCTTCTTGCCACAATGGACTCCAGTGCCTTGTATCTTCAACTGTCACATCATGGACGCGGCCTTCATCATCCTGCAAGGCAACATAGAAGACTCCATGGCCATCCATGTAGCCTGTGCTAATAAAGTGCGATCTCAAAGCCATGATGTTGTTTTGGAGATGGGGCCGCACCGCAGCCAAAGGCTACATCCTGCAAAGTGGAATGGATAATTTGGACTTGTTCCTTGGCTTAAAACGAAGCCGGTCAAGCACCACATTTGTATTCACGGACTCTTTCACAATTTGGGCATCCATCTCCTTTTCCAATTCTTCCGCAGACATCTCTGCTGTACTATCATAATCCAAATCCATGGGCCGGCCATCACTGTTGTCATGATCTCCTTCAACACCTTTGTCAAGTTCACCAACAACAAAACAACTCCGGTCAATGTCAACAAGTGGAAGACAAGTAGACAATATGAAGAATGTCACCAAAATGGAAAATTTAGAAACCTGATGCAGCAATTTTCGGCTGTGAAGACTCTTGCTCCTCTGTCGCTGCATCACTTTGATGGATAGTATCTTCCATTGCATCACCTATACCAGATGCTGAAAGTTAGGTTAAAACATTCCCAAAAAAATCAGCTGGAGAAGGCGACAATTGCTGGAGAAAGTGACCCCTGAAGGCTGAAGCCGACATCGGCCATGGTTTTCGAGGGCTGCAGTCTCCATGTTGTTTTTTGGGGTCGACGTGGAGACTGCAGCCCTCGAAAACCATGGCCGATGTCGGCTTCAGCCTTCAGGGGTCACTTTCTCCAGCAATCGAGGCCTTCCAAAAGCAACGCCGACATCGGCGTTGCTTTTGGAAGGCCTAAAACCACCCAAATCCTGTTTTTATCCGAAATTAATCCGAAGCAAAACCCTAATTTCCGCTATGCAAAACACAATCAATCATCAACTACTCTAAAAGGCCTGTTACAATGTACCTACCATTGCTCCTGCTGTTTCTGCAGATCCTTCCTCGTGTCTGCTCCGGTCCGAAGGCTCGCCTCCTGCGCACACAAAAAAATTTCAGTCAAATGGTCGACCGTGCGGTTCAACAAAACCGCGACGCCCCAAGCTATCTCACGCAGCTCATACAAGTGCAAAATTTCTGAAATGTGAACATGACAAGATAAATCCACCTACCGCCCAAACACACTCAATATGCACTCTCGATACTCACAATCTCACATCAACGCCTCAAAGGAAAACAAAAACAAACAATTGCCCATAATGTCACTTCAACACCTCGAAAGCATTTCACTATTCACGATTAGGGCCCACGGTTGGCGGAGACCCACCAAAACGCAGTTTCTGAATTGCAGTAAAGACACAAGTCTCGGCCTCACAAATATGAACGGCACCTCAAAAAAATACTCTAATGATACCTCCCCAAGCTATCCAAATACCTGCTGTAGGGGTCACGTCTTCATTTGGCCCCCCATCGTCAGCGTTGTCGCGTCTACCATTGTTACTCCCGCTCTCACACGCCCTTGGGCTTGAAGAATTTGGATGCCCTCAAACCATGGCGCTTTCAGCTATTCCTTGTAAGGCTGTAGAATTATCCTCCTGCATTTGTTTATCCATACAATCAATATCTGGGAACTGCAATACTCTGGCCGTCTCTCCTGCGTCTAATCTCCTTGTGTTGGATCTCAACTCCCTCATCTGCCTCGACCTCTTCAATTGCTTTGGATTCGTAAAGTAAAGAGCTTTTTTCTTTCCTTTTGGCATACTTCTACTATGTGATTCCTAGCCAATCTCTACAAACAGCCGCCCCGTTACCTTCATCTATATATGTTCTATTCTAGGATATTAAATTTCATCATTCCACAATTAGGTAAGCGCCTTGGTGCTAGGTATTAATTCCATCCAAATCCTCCGTCAGTACTGACATGATCTCATTATATTAATGCTTAACCAAATAATTGAAGATTTCATTTAGACTAACAACCTCAATTTAAATATGCATTGCCGCCATTGTTTTAATTGAAACCGATTTTATCTCTGTACTTTTGGATACTCTGTCTCCCAATATTCACTTTGAATCTTGTACATTAGCCGCTTGGATAGACACGTTAATCATCAATCCATATTCTAATATAAAAAGAATAATTTTGAACAAACAACGGCTAACTCATCAGCCTCCACTCTATTCTAGAGACTAGCACCTAATTATAATTTGTCAAAGTGGTTACTATTTTATTACCCATTACGGCCGCTCTGCTCGTTTAAACTCGACTCTTGTACTAGATCACAATCCACCCTATTAACTGATTATCTGTTGTACCATATTTCAATCAATTACATCATCTCAAATAGCAATGAGTTTCTAAAGTTATAAGTGCCTCTCCACTCCTACCCACTTCCTCTTTACCCTTGAAATCGCTTTATCTATCTTCTCAACTGTTTCGATGGTTGCCTTGCATGATGGCGGCTCAGTTAATGTTTTCATCAGGGGAGAGGGGCACACTATCCCGATTTCTTTCATTGTGGGGGAAGAGGGTTACTCGGTAGTTAGTAGTAGCCGTTTAGCTTCACGGTTCAATATTCTTGAGGGGAGTTTGCATCTGGACATGGATGTTGTTGATCCAATCTCTAACATGATATCACATATTGTTGCTCAGTTGTCAACTACTCGTGCTGATGGTCAGGTTTGGTTGTTGATGCCTGGAAATTATCGAGTGTATGGAATGAAGGACGTTCCACCGGTTACTGGTTCCAACACTTTAACTCCTGGTCGTTCTACCACAGCTACTGATGTCACCCCTTTGCTCCAGAAGGTCAAACTAGAGCCCCCGGAGATCTCTGTTCTAATTCTTAGTGACGATTCGGATAGTGAGTGTATTCTACCCAAACCTGCTAATTGTCGCCCCAAATTAGAACCTACACATGTTGTTCATAATGCCCCCATTTTACATCGTGTAGAATCTGTGCATGTGAAACCCCCACTCTGCCCTGTTGATAGTATTGTGCAGTGCCTCCGCAATTTGAGCTCTTGTCGAGGTGCAAAGTCAATACTCAGTAAATTAGATTACACTTCCATTCTGATAAAGAAGGTAGATTTTCTGCCTCCGGAATTTGACGGGGACGTCATATTTGAACTTCCACCTATGGGAAAGTACCCATCATCAAACAAGGCCGAGCAGTTGCATGGAATGGATAAGAAAGATGACGGACATGCATGGACCCGAACAGTGACGACGCACATCCAGTCTGACTCGCACCTTATTTTCCGAACTTCGGCTTGTTTGGGGCACCTCCGATGCACAAACAATTCATGCGAATATTTAGACCGACGGCACCGACTGTCACCGTTGAATGAGACTGAGTGGAATGGTACCGCCTCGTCCCCCTTTGTTCCACACTGTGATCCTCCATTGCATTCTACAGTTGTGTGCTCAATTTGTCAAGTTCCACCGACATGCATTGGAAGTTGCCCGTGTAGGATCTACTACGTACATGGTTCTAATTTGATGACCCGAGCTTGTGTGCATCTCGGAATCCATAGCCATCCAATGAAGAAGGGAAATTATAGAGATTCATCTGCAAAACTCCGATCTCTTATTGGTGAGCAGGTAGAACGGACTCCGTCGGCGACTAATTCTGCCATTGTCCTTGAGGCGAGTAAGGAGTACCTCGACGAATTGCTTTTATGCGCAGAAGATAATCCCCAGAAGATCTTGGCAGTGGACAAACTTCTTCCTATTTTGGACAAGTTCAAGCAGATGTCATCACCCAGTATTCGTAATGAGGTTACCACATTCCAATATCTGCGACGTTTTGGGGTAATGGACAGCATCACTAGGTTGCGGGGCTCCAGTACGTGGGCCTTTGTCCAAGAAAATCGTTTCCCTGAACAAAGTGTTGAGTCTGACAAAGTCTTCATTTTCAAGATGGCAGAGGTGGGACCCGGGAGCGGAGTAGACTTGGTTAAGCGCATGCAACCAGGTGGAGACTTGGAGGATGCTTGGATGATGTTTGACCATGTCAAACGCGTCAAGTCTTGGACCACTATGGCTTGCCACGTATACGATTCTACTTACTGCCGTATCATGACTAGCGCTGTTTGTGATATGCAATCTGAGGATGTAGCAGCACAACAGGTATTCTGGAAAAATTTGAATGCGATTTCCAGCAGGCATGATATTTTCAATCCAAATTTTAAAGGATTTATGGCCGACAGTGCCCAAACAAATTGGAATGCAGTGCGTATCGTCTATGGGAGTGGCGATCTATCTGTGCCTATGATAAATCGGGAGCGAACTTGCCTATTTCACTGGTCGCAATCCTTAGAAAAACACACCAAGGCGGATATCAGGGTAGACCTTCAGGAGCAACATTGACGACTTTGCAAACAATACAAAAATTCCACCTCCTTAGAAGAGGCACAAAGCAAATACTTAGCAATTTGGGCATGGTGGTTATCTTCTGGAGCAACCACTGAAGAGGCGCTACCAAGATTGGACCTATGGCTAGCTTTCTGGCACTTCAGATACCGTCAATGGGGCGGGTTCATGGAGCTGGTAAGTTCTATAATCACATTACAACAATTAGAAGGTCTATTTTCTAAACCACAGCCAATATTGGCAGCGCTTATTGGTTGTTCAAAATTATTGATTTTGCCTGTCTAGTTGTACGGTGCCGATATTGGCCTTGCTTTTCATGTACAGCCGATGTCAGTGGCACCTCTCCTTAACACCCTAACCCTACCTAAAGCCAATGATGGGAGAGAGCTAACATTGGTGCTCTCTCCCCTGTGGATGCCTGTTAAAGCTGCTATTTCAGCCCTAATTTAATCCTTCTTCTTTGACTATTCATTCAAACATCTAACTTTAGATTTTGCCTCACAGGATCTTTCAGAAGTTGAATTGGCTGAGATGCCATCTTGTAATTTGGCGGAGTTTGTTCACAACAAGTGGCTGCAGCAATCTGGCAAAAAGGGGAATGACCTGTATGTTGCCGTCGTGGACGACCTGGTCCGGGCGTTTATGCAGGTTGTAGCCTACTACCAGTTCCTCAAAGGTGAGAAAGCGGGGACAGGTCCTGGTAAGGAAGAACTCCGATTGCGTATTGTACATTGCACCGCTCAACGCTCTGGAAATGCTAAGGTCCTTCACGCCGCCTTCGCCCACATGCCAGGTGCTGACGACTTTTGTACACGCCAACCTCACCTTGAGGGTGAAGAAGTGTTTGTTTCTACAAAACGGAAAGCAGATCTTCCACCAGGTTCAGAATTTGATTCGCACCGTCCAGACAAGATAAGCATATCTCGCCCACGTGTCAAGGCTCGTCAAATTGATCCAAAGATAGTTGACCTCACTGCAGAAGATTCGCCATCCGAATCCGATCATGTGCCAGAAGAATCGGAAGATCTTCCTCCCAAGACACCTGCAACTTCCACTAGGATGCACCACGTCAAATTCGTTCAGGAAACTGCTTGCGATGAACACCACTGGCATATTGCAAGGCTGCCAAAGACATCTGCTAAAGCTTGTTTTGCGCTGCAGGTCAAGACGAGGAAGAAGTGCGTGGCCAGGATTGTACAAGACAATCGCAGTACAGCTGCCCCTACTTATACTGGTCTTATGAATAATTATAAGAAGACCAGATTGGAGAGAATGCATTTTTTCTTCTGCAATGATGATATCCATCGCTGCGTGGAGGGCACTAGTTGAAAATGGGTGGTTTCCAAACCGCCTATCCCAAATGTTTGGCCTGTTATTATGGGCACAAACTTAAGCAGGAAAGAGATTCTCTCTCTAGAAAACACCGGATTCTCTCTTGCTGAGCGCGTCCAATTGTCTCCAAGATAGCTCTTCAATGACGGAATATCCGTGAATCTGGACGATTATCCTCCACCCCCTAATCTTGCGGATCACCCCACAAAGAGGTATGGTAAGAATATTAGAAGAAATCCTTCTGCTCCGACTACCAAAAATCATAATAGCTGTGCCTCTGCTCTATCAGTTGTTGGAAAGATTTGCTCAATTCTGATGGTACCTCCTCCAGCTTTAGGCTGCATTGTGACTTTTGAGTCTAGAAGCATATCTAAGGTTTCTAAGTACTTGTTGACAATTGGCCAGTTCCCAAACTGTGACTGCCAATCTTTCAAGGATATGTCTGACAAGTCACTCGGCAAGCGTGGTGCATGGACGTATTGTAAGCACATCTACTTCATCTTCAACGTAGTCTGTAGCTTAGATCCGGAGGTTGATATCTTCATTTACGCTTCTAGTTTCAGCTGGAATGAGATTAAAAGAGTTCTTCAGATTCTGCTCCTAAAGCATTATGGAGCGTAATTATTGTCCATACTATTAAGACATTATTTTCCACTAATACAAAAACGATGATGAGACTAAAAGGGCCACCACCGAAGCTTGTACATGGTCATGTTGTTGCCCTAAATCATCTGCCCAATTTTTGTTTGCATGGCTCAATTTTTGTTCATTCGCCACTAACTCACCCCAACCTTTAGTCCCCGACTCCTTCCTATTCTCTACCCCAAACCTAAACCCAAGTATGTCTCCCTCCAACAGATCTGAAAACTTCAGACCAACACCCCTTATCGTTTGTAGAATTTATCCTAAATTGAACAACATCCTTCTTCTAGCCTCAATATCCGTCTCTTACTCCCACCCTAAACCCACTCCTTAATTGTTCTTCCAATTAACCCTTAACTTCTCCACTTCCAATCTCTGCCTCCAAAGAAAATGTCTACATAACCCTCGTTTATTTCCTTTGCTTTCCCTATCTGATGCCTTTACCCTCTTTGATCTAACCTTGGGCCCCCATCTCTCAAATTTTGTAAATCCTCCGTACCTCTCTTTCCCTCTCTTGAACTCTCTTATTGCCTCTTTCCCTCTCTAGAACTCTCTCGAACACCTCTCTTGCAAAGAAATCTCTTTCGTCCCTCACAATATCCACCGTTTCTTGTTTCCATGGCGCTTACATTCACAACCACATAAATTATATCTTTTAAACATTTGTATCCCTAGATTCCACGGTTATAGATCCTTCATCTCGAAACTTGCATCTTTCCTTGACCTTAAATTACATATTTGGCCACCCTACACTTTTTATGTCAAAAAATTCTGCAAAATATTCGACGGTCATAGGTCTATCATTAATACTAATTTAAGAATTCTAAACCCTAAAAAAAATCCTAAACTTTCATTTCTAATTGCCTATTTCAATAAATTATCAAACTTTTTGTGCTCTACGCTCACGACCCTACGCTCACCGCTCACCGCTCACCGCTCTACGCACGCAAAATAGCATCGTCCTAATGTCAATGGAACATTGAAATTGGATTTGAAGGGAATTTATTAAGTGCTCTACTTCAAAGTTTTTTGAAAGTGAAAAGGATAAACTATCTTCACTCAACAAAAATGCCTAAGATTCTTCAAAGATGGTATTTCAATCTCTTTGGCCTCGGCATTCGTATTATGTATTATGTATTATTATTATTATTATTATTATTATTATATATATTTTTTAAATCTAGATTTTTCTAGGAAGATTACTCATTTCTTTTGTATTGGATTTTGGACAACATTCATTTGTTTCATGTGGCTCCAACATCAAGCTTTTGAAGACATTCATATTGATTCATATTGTTGACACCAAGACTCTAAGAGGTTAAAAATATGTAGAAAACTCTATATATGGTATTGTATTAACTTCTATAATACAGATTATATATGTATGTAAATATGGCAAGACACACACCATTGGATTGACAAATCAACAATTATTATTTTTCATAGGGATGTCATTTTAACATCTAAACTTTATCTTGCTCAATACAATATCATATTTGTACAATACAATGAACCCATGTCTACTTTGTGACTTTTGTCCTATGTAGGAGGTGCAATAATGATCCAAATTAGAAATGTTGAGTGTCACCGGATTTAGCTCAATAATGGTGTCCAACTTTTTTCACCACTATATACTTCAATTCATGCATCTTCTGAATAAATTAACAAAACAAACCATATTGCACCCACAATTCAACTTCCTAAACCTTCAAGGGTTAAAAGATATCTTCAATATTTTAGATACAATTCTATGATTATAAAATTGAAAAAATCATAACCAAAATCAATTTTACCAAAAAAATGGGCATTGCCAATGATTTGAGATTCTATGAGCACTAAATTGAAGTTTTAGTAAATCTTCTTAATTTTGTCAAAACTTGAAGATTTCTATCACCACCAAAATGAAAAAACCAAAGCTTAAGTTGAAAACGTTGGTTTCATAATAAAAAATTAAGCTAGTTTTGACACAAAATGGGCCTTAATAGTTTATGACTTTTGATACTAACAATTATCAATCTTGCACATATTAACCCCATAAAATCTGTATAGTTAATAGGAATTAGAGGCCATAAATTGCCTCTAACATTTTTCACCTATTCAACAATTTTCATTTTACATTTACATTTTTACATTTTTCAACTTCACTATGAAAAATTACTTACTTCATCCTATACAAATAAGAAGCCATGCCAAATGAGAACAAAAGTTTAGAGTTTGTGCAAACTTTATTTCTACAAATATTACACATTTGATTGAATGTATAGCATTACAAACATCATTCCTCAAATACATTTTGCTCACACACTTTGTCATGACTACTTTGACCTTGTCAATGGAATACACTTGAGACATGGCATTCAAATCCTATATGGATGTTGCATTTTCAAATCTTCCTTTTTTTTTTATTGATCATTTTTTCTTTCATTATTATGAAGTAGAAGAATAATTTTTTCTATAGCTTTGAATTATCATATTGTACCAAGAATGTCTTGGTAGCATTTGCAATCAACAGGATTTACAAAAGAATAGGATTAACATGTTGTAAATTTTGAAGAATTATATGCCATGAATATCCAAACTTAACTTATATAGAAAAATTTTGGTTTTTTTTTTCAGTTTGTATGAAATAAAGACAAAGAGGCTACCTTGTCTTCTTGAAGTTATAAAATTGTTACAATATGTGCAAAGAAATTTATAGGAATCACTAAAAAGTTAGTACATTTAGTATTTAAGAAATGTGTGAGAAACCAAACATGTACAATTAGATGGTGTGGAATAAAACCATAATCACGAAAGGTCCTCAAATCCAAATTTGTATGCACCTTGATCAAACTTGGTTGTAACTTTTGAAAGTTATATTTCAAGTCCAAAAGTTTGAACACTTGAACATGAGATACTTCACTTCTCCTTTAGTTCTTAACTCATAAACAACATGGAGGACATTTTCTGGCAAATGAACAACA
Source organism: Antitrichia curtipendula (assembly GCA_951230915.1). Taxonomy (NCBI): domain Eukaryota; kingdom Viridiplantae; phylum Streptophyta; class Bryopsida; order Hypnales; family Leucodontaceae; genus Antitrichia; species Antitrichia curtipendula. The sequence goes on along the minus strand of OX579633.1, from coordinate 8,424,875 downwards.
AAGAATCTCTCCATGCAGGACAAAAGTGTAACTATTCATCTTCCAAATTTTGTGTGAAAAGGGAAGGTCTTCTATAGTAGTTTGTCTTCCAACAAGTATTTTTGCACTTTTTTAAGCCAACAATTCACATGGTATCCAAACAAATGATTTCCATGGTGACCTAGCTCGTCATTTAAGGGTTAACCCCTCACCGCCAAAGGGGCCCAAAAGTGGCCTCACACAATCTAGCAGTCGACTTCAAAGTGCTGTAACTTTTGCGTCCGGTGTCCAAATTTAATAAAACTTATTGTAAAAGTTGCGCATACTAGACTAGTTTTTGTGGTAAAAATTTCAGATCTATCTAAGATGTATTGGATTTTTAGAAGCCATTCGAAGTTCGCAGATTCAATTTCAGTTCACCACACTGCATTGAGATGGCTGCAACTTCGGGGGCTTGTATCTTTTTCATCAAATGTTATTTTTCAATAAAAAAATTTGGGTTTTGTTCCCCATAAAGTCTACTTAATGTGGGAAAATTTTCATGTCAATCCAAGTTGTTTCGAATGCTTGGGAGCAATTCAAAGTTCAAAATATAGACATTTCTGCATTACAGTGAACTTCGGCGGCTTATAACTTCTTCAAACAAGGTTTGATTTCAATAATTTTTATTGGAAAAGTTGCGCATAGTAGTCTAGTTCTTGTAGTAAAAATTTCATACCAATCCAAGAAGTCATGATTGACTGAGAGGCATTTTAGTAGAGGTAGGTTCAGCAATAGATGTGATTTTTTGCTACTTTTTTCACTGTTTTTTGACATTTCAAAACAATTTTGCAAACGCAATGAGTCAATTGAATGATTTTTTTTCCCACCAAAGTGTTTTTCTTTTGGTTTTGAATCACTTTTCAGTTCAAAGTTTTTTCATTTGAGTAGGTTTAGAAATCGAATTTCACCTCGAATTGTGTTTTGAGGACAATTTCAGCATCTTTTTTCAACACTAAAACATTATAATCTTTCAATCTATACGGTCAAATGACCTCAAATTTGATTTACACCATCTACAACATGCACACTACAATATTGTACGGTTGAGATTTTCATACCTTACTCACATTTAGACTTATAACACTTGAAAAGGAAAGTTGTTTTTTGACATGGTTAGGCCTTGGGCGGTGAGGGGTTAAACACCAACAAGGACGTTTTTTTTGTCTAATGGATGACATAGAATCCTTCTAGTAGGACAAAAGTGCAACTATTCATCTTGAGAATTTTGTTGTGAAAAGGGGAAGAATTTCTACAATAGTTTGACTTCCAATGAATGCTTTTGCAATTTTTTAAGCGAAATGATTCACATGGTAACCAAAGGGATGATTTCCATGGTCACCAGTCCGTCCTCCAAGGGTGAAAAACTCAAACTACCCTCCACACCTGATGTGATTGACCAAACCCATATACAAAACACACCAACCCAACACACACCGTCCAACTAATGCCACCCTTTCAAAAAAAAAGCCCTGCATCAGATTAAATGCAAAGGATTTTATCGCACAACTCAGGACTAGGAGAGCTCAGACAACCCGAGATCAACCAGTGCAGGATTTTCAAATACAAGCTCGGAGGAGACGGCCACTTCACGCCAATCTACGCTGAGGAGCTAGTAAGAGACACACTGTGTCACTCTGATGAACAAAGGCTCATCTATACACATCCTGTTTGAAATAGGAAACTGCTTGACTTCGTCAGACAGCTTGAAAGCGGTTGGTTTTATGTTGGATTGACTAGCATTGAATTCTAATCTCTCAGTTTCAGTACCTTTTCCACTCCATGCTAGGTTGCTAATCATTTAGGTCTGACTCGAAAGGAAAGTGCCACACGCTTTGGGTCAGCTGCCACTGGATTGTGCACTTACATTGTGATGATCGCCGTTGAAAGGTTAAGCCTGGTCCGCAACTTTTAACTCCGGTATGACAGTGTCCACCTTCAATTCTTTGGCCTCTACTGCTGCACTTCCTCTTGCTCCCTTGTTGACCTCCGCGCCTTCAATTGGGTTTAGTACTCTTCCAACTTCCTGGTACGGGATACAATTTATATCAGTTCCAAGAAGAATCACCACCCTGTCAAAACCATGATGCTATGCTGACTAGTCAGTGCAAATGTGTCAAGATTTCTTTAGTTGAGAACGGAAGTGTCATAAGTCTCAATGTTTCATTCAACGCGACCCCTTTAATGCGAATCCTTTAATGGATCTCTTGGTTCAACACACAACTTATGGACTAGATAATCTTCGACAAGGTTGTAGAATATAATGCTAACACTCTTGAGCCAGTTGGAAGACAATCCTTCTTGGGAAAACCCATGCGTAGGATAACGTGGAACTAGAAGAATGATGGAGAGAATAGTAGAGAGGATGGTGGAAGAAAGGGAAGAACTTGCAGATGCCAAAAAAATATCTGAGTACAAAAAGATTCTTTGTAGGAGATGGTACCATCTATTCCACAGTCAAAGTGCTGGTTGAAACCCTCCAAATTGAGTAAAAAAATAGAAACCATCATCCTCTCAAAAAAAATAGAACCATCAAAAGAGAAACTACAAGCAATAAGGGTCAGTAGTACCTTCAACTCTGTAGCAAATTCTTTCGGAGCGACCTTGGTATCCAAAAATGTTTGAATTTCTTTTATGGTCTTTTCCCTATCCTGCAACACCATCCCCCATTCCGCATTGACACCACATTCAGTACAACAAAAAATATAAAATAGACAAGTGCTGAGAATAGAGAAGCCAGAGTGAAAGCTGTCGGTTCCAAAAAAATAGAAGCGATTATGTTCTAAGACTTGAAAACTTCACTCAGGGACAAGTATTTTGAGACAGATTTGGGGCCGTATTTGGAAAGAAGAAGGAAAATATCGCAGCACAAATTGCAAGCTCTGCCACCCCCTATTTGATATCATAGTGTCAAATAATATATCTTGTGCAAGTTTGGTCAAATCATTTCCCCTCCGGCATTTGCAACAGAAAGTGGAGTCAGAGTCGTGAACTCACATCCGCAAACATGAACTTCCTTGCAAAGATCTGTACAAACGCAGCTGACCCCAGTAACTGTAACACTGTTTCTGCCTGTACAGTCAATCAACAGGACACTCATTACGAGCCAATCTCTTCAAAAACTCCATAACATACTTAGTTGTTCAATAAAAGCATCCATCCTACAGTTCATCTTAATTTGTTCTACAAGAGCATTCATCTTGCAGTTCATTGACAACACATTAATATTAAAGTATGATTGGATGTAATCAAATTAGTGAACAGTACGCTACTTTTACTTGCTCACACATGCCAATTTGGGAGGTTTAGTCAGGGAGCTCTTGAAGTGATTAATGTCAGAGACATCTTTCCTCAATTCTTGTACTCAAAACGTTAGAGCATGCGCATCTAAGAAAGAACAAGACAAAGCATCAGAGCATCTTAAAAGACCTGATTCGTCCTTGAATTAGGGGCTCTTTTCAAGAATTTAAGGCTAGAAATTATGTTGCTGATACTTATCAGAGAAAATGCGAAGTGGTGAAAGGGTAGGCCAGACCTCAGCGAAGACGGCAACACCAATGCCAGCAGCTGCAGCTGCTCCCAACGTCGCCGGCACAAGGTTTGGATTCTCCTGCAAGCCAACAATAGTCAGAGATTCATCACTTCCAAGCTTTCAAACGCTGTCAAAGCTTCTTTAAGCCATGTTTGTAAAAACTGCACACGGGGTACGATAATGACACAATCTAGCAATCCTCTCTTTAAATGGGCTGTGAGTTCATGGGTTGGCAATCGCCAGCCCCTTATTACGCAGTCCTTTGAAGTTCATACTATGAATTTTAGGGAATTGGTGATCTCCAAGCAAGCTTTGCACGTTTATTTCCTTGAGGACAAAACTACCGTAGTGTGCAAATAGCATGTGCAGTTTTAATTAAGAAAAGCAGCAACAAGGAAATGAGAATGGGAGCAGCACAATTGTACCGAGCCAGAGAAGAGATTCTTGAGGCCGTCAATGTTGAGACTAAAGCCCTTCCTTGGTTCCAACCACGGCAACTCACTCGTCTGCAAGGGCATTCGGATCACGTCATATCCCAAAAATCGAAGCTTAACCCCTGAAGACCAAGGATCCATGGTTTCAAAACGACCAATTCGATGGCTCACATTATACAATATACAATTCAAAAGGGGCCAGATTTTTAAACCATCAGAATCAGTAAAGAAACTGCATGCGTAGGTCAAAAGATACACAATTAGACAAAATAAAGTCCCCGAACGACCAACTCAAAACGGGCTAAACAAACACCACTTGCAATGCATCTAATATTTTTCAATGAAACAAAAGACAGAAGGCAGCGATCAAATAATCCCTATAAGACCAAAGTCTCATTTTTCCTTAAATGACCAACACGATTGCTCATATTGTAAACTGTTAATATTGCAAAAATGCAATTCAAATGGAGACAAATCTAATATCACCAGAATCAGCAAAGAACATTACTCAAAAAATAAATAAAAGTGGAAAACAGAGTCCCCATGCAACCTACTCGAAACTGCTAAAAAAAACATGAAGCCCGATCAAAGGATTAACAATAAAAAAAACCCGAAGAACAGAGACAGAGGAGATTTGCACCACCTTCCAACCAATTCGATTGATCACATTGTGTGAAAATAATAGAATTTCACATGGAGCCAGATCTTATATCACCAGAATCAGTGAACAACATTGCATGCGTTGCTCAAACAACAAATAAAATTGGACAAAAGAAAGTCCCCAAAAGACCACCTCAAAACTGCTAAAAACAATCATGCACCCAATTAAGGGTTAACAATCAGAAACCCGAAGACCAGGATTTGCGCAACCTCCCAACCAATTCGACTGATCGTAGAAGAACACAGATGCTACCAGATCTTGTATCACCAGAATCAGAGAAGAACATTACATGCGTTGCTCAAAAAACAATTCAAATTGACCAAAAGAAAGTTCCCCCAAAGATCTAATCAAATCCTAAAAAACCCAGAGAACAAACACAAAGAGGATGTATGCAACCTGCCATCCTTCGACGCCTCCACTAATAGCAAGCGCCTTCTCAAATCCACTGTTCGCGAGAAGCTGCGCAACCGCCAGAGCATTTCCATCCAACTCATCCAAAATGTACAGGGTGGTATTCTCCGCATCTCGGTACTTTGCCAACACTTTGTCAACAAAGGAGCTATCCTCGGATTTGTACGTCACCTGCACCACAATTCTCCAATGAAGCTAAATTCCGCAAACATCTTCTAATGTAAAGTCTCCATTCAACACACATGTGTAAAGTCTCCATTCCACATTTGAGCCTTTGCCCACAACAATCGAGAACCTGGTGTCGACGAAGAGAATTTGTAAACATTTATTCTGTGTTAAGCTAATAATCAGTTGCAAAAAAAAGAAATGTCGAAAGATCACACACTTCCCATGAATCAAGGTTCACCTGTATGGGCAATAGAGCATCATCTGATGTACAGTATGGTTAATGGAGTCTCTACCTCGCTACAAATAGTTCGAATAGCAACAATTCTAGCGACATTTCCAGCTACAAATCGAATAGCAACAATTCTAGTGACAAACAACTTGAAATTCAGTGTCAGTTCCGAAGTTTCTGCACATTTAAGAGCCCTGACCTGCACGAGCTTCTTGCCAAGAGATTTGAGATTGGGACTGCCGGAAGCTTTTGCGTCCTCTGGCGCCCGAATGTCAAGCAACTGCGCATTCGGTTCTGCAAGCGCAGTAAACGCCGCGAGTGGAGACGCCGACCCGAACGATTGCGGGTTTAGGAAACGAAACGCGATCAAGGGCACTGCCACCGCCGCAGCCACCCCTGCGAACAGCACCGCCGGGTTGCTGGCGAAATCGATTGCGCCATCGGCTTGGACAGTTTCTGTTTGAGTGACGAAGTCGTTGTAATTCACTGCCAGCGATGGCGGAACGGACGCGATGAGAGAGCCGAAGAGCGTGGACACGAAACCCGAAGGCTGAAATTGTACAGTTGGCGACGAACTTGGACACGATTTGGAAGATTTGGACGATTTGGACGACGAGGAACTACACTGCGAAATTATTGAACAGGAAGAAGAAGCTAACGCTACTCCAGGCAAGACCTCCATGGCTATGGAAGAGAAGCAACACTGCTACGAGAATTTTTGTACATGCAGAATACACGACCCTAAGTTACATGAAGAATTGTGCGATTGAAAGGAAATCTCAAAATTCCCACGCTGTGAGGCATGAGTGAGCCGAGAAGTCCATTCCCACGAGAAAGCGGTCAGGGATGGGTTTATCCATTCCCTGTAGAAAATCTCTTTTTTCCGACGTGGCGCTTTCATTCCGTAAATATCGTTATGCGCTTGGTCGTTTAGGGTTTGCTTCTTGGTTTGTCTCAAAGCTACTGTAGAAGCACGATAATATTGGAGTCGCTTGTCTCGATGAGGCATGGCTTAGATTAAAGACACAAACATTTCAGGTCTTTCCGTAGCTTTTATAGACAACTATTATCAAAGTTGTACCTTTCGTGTGCCGGGCATAACTTGTACGAACATGTACAACTCTGTTCAATTTTTTTCTTTCTTGTGCAAGCCGAAAAGCGAACGACCACTGTTGTCTTTGCTCCGACGGGCGGTGCTTTCACTCAAACTTTTCGTTATTTAGGGTTTAGGTGTTCATAGAATGAGAGCTAGCGCTTACAATTGCAGCTAAGTTAGAAAAAATTAAGACAGAGCGAGTGGGAGATACCGGAACCTCGCTCGTCGACAATGCCCGTGTCGAGACGCGATTCGGGCGACACCCGAGTCATCGCGCATCTGGATCTGGATTGCTTCTACGTGCAAGGTTGGGTTCTGATCTCTCCAAGCATTAGCACATGTTTCTGTTTATAGCAAGCATGTTACTAACCGCTTCCTTAGCATTTCCAAACCATGTTCAAACCCCATAACTTTCTTGAATTGAAAGGCAGGGAGGTCCTTCGACAGTACCATTGTAACAAGAATATATTCGTGTTACAATGACTCACAATACATGGGCAAGCTTGCATTGAAGATTTTCTACAGTGAAAGCGAAAGGAACCATGATTCATTCGAAGCAAGCCTGCCTTGCAGTTCAAGAATGCTAGGCATGGGAAGTACATGAACGTTCGAAGGTTTCAAAATTGTTTATGAATGGCATTTACAGCGATATCTGAAGTTTTCCATAGAATGGCATTGACAGAGTTGTTGTTCACGGATTAATTACTTGCTGTCCTTGTTGTTTGGTGCAGTGGAACAGCGGAGGCGGCCCGAGCTGCGGGGGAAGCCCGTTGCGGTGGTGCAGTACAATCCGTGGAAAGGCGGAGGCCTGATTGCTGTCAGCTACGAAGCGCGCGAATGCGGCGTCCTTCGCTGCATGCGCGGCGACGACGCCCAAAAGATTTGCCCCGAGATTGAGCTTCTGCGCGCGCCGTGGGCCGATGGGAAGGCGCCTGTCAATTGGTACCGCGATGCCGGCACTGAGGTAAGGGCAAGGCCTGTTTTCAATGGCATGTTTCTCAATTGCAAGGTTCTCTTTCTTTCTTTCCTGTTGCGCGATTCTGAGACTCAAGTTATCGTCGAAAACAATAACTCTGATGGACAGTTTCAAGTTTCGCTTGAGAATCACTCTTTCCTTGCGGAATGCTTGTCTCGCACTCTCTTTCTTTCCACAGAAGACGTGTCAATGTGTCATAGAGTGCGTGAGTTCTATTGCAAGGTTCGCTTCTTTCTTTCCTGTTGCGCGCTTCTGAGGCTGAAATTCTTGTCGAAAATACTAAGTCTGCTGTACAGTTTCAAGTCTGACTTTAGAATGATTATTTTCTTGTGGAATGCTAGTCTCGCACTCTCTTTTTTTTCACAGAAAAGGTTTCATTGAGTGCGTGACTTCAAGTGCAAGATTCTTTTCTTTCTTTCCATTTACAGCCTTGCGTGATTTGAGCCTCAAATTCTAGTTTACTATACTACTAGCCTGAATGTGGAGTTTGGGAGGCTTATTTGAGAATTGCCCTCTTAATGTATCGCGGAATGTACGTCTTGCACTCTGACACTGCTCAGGCAACACGCAGTTTTGCTTTCTTTCTTTACATCAGTTTTTGAAATCCGAATTCTCGTCAATACTAGCCCTTCTTCCGGAATGCGAAGTCGTACACCGAGTAGTGTAAGCATGGCTTCGCTAACGACTACGGTCACCAATCTCTGAATGGAAATGTGACTGTCTACACTGGCTCATAGTGATCTCCAACTTCCCACTTTGTATCAGAAATTCATATATGGTGATATAAAAATTGATCTCGACAGATTTGACTCTTGTATCCAAAGTCCTCTCTGCAGCTTTTTACATCTCCCAAGAATCGCACTCCAAACAAGTAACAGTACTATGGTTCAAGGATCTCTTGGCACCCAAATTGGATCTTTCGAGACTTTGACTACTATAAGGAGAGAGATTTGGATTTGGGGGCATCAGATTTTGCATTAAAAAACCCGGAATATTAGTTATTTTATTTTATTTTATTCTAAATCTCAATTTCTTTTGCAAGTTTCCCTTTTTCATGTTGCCTGCTACTGTCCAAGAGGAAACTCGTAGAATAAAAATACGGGTGGTACTGATTCTGGGTTTATAGCAAACAGGTGGTGACGGTTCTGTCACGTGGAGGGGTTTGCGAGAGGGCATCGATTGACGAGGTGTATTTGGACATCACGGAAGCTGCCGCTGCCAGATTACTCAAGGAATTTCCCTTCACGGTTGAGTCTCTTTCCGAGGAAGCTCGCAAATCGCACATCCTAGGCCTTGAAGAGGTGCAGTAACTACTTTATTGTTTCTACATCTAGTGCGTAACATTCTTTAGCAAGGGGGAGGACGCACCCTCTCTTGAGGCAAAAAAATGTAGAGTTTGAAAGCAAGAGTTAGCAATTAGGTCCCCAAATATTGTTCAATTCTAGGCTTCTGTGGAACAGTATTTGGTTTGTTACGTTTAGTATATAATCGATTCCTAAACGTCGAATTCTTATAGGCACAATAAGAATGAATATACGTGATTCCGGTTCTGAGAGTGGATTCCGATTCCCGACAATGTTCTGATTACTGGTGGGCAATGTGGTATAGGATGATGCAAATGCAATGACAACAGGTGACTGGCTTTGTCAAAAGGACGCTCCTCGGTGCGATGCGCTGCTCGCATGTGGGGCTGTTATTGTTGCCGAGCTTCGAGCAGCAGTTTTAGCAGAGACGCAGTTCACATGCTCAGCGGGTATCGCTCACAACAAGGTATGCTGCAAACCCTGTGGACAATACTGTGCTTTTTTAATTTGTTACAACTGAATTCATTAAAGTGCACTTCTAATTAAAGTTCACATGAAGAGGAAATTCTTATCAACCAATTTTTTCATATAAAATTATTATCAAAGACATTGGAAAGGGGTGGATGGGCGTCTGCCCTTTAATTTTAATTCCTCTATAGGTGTAATGCTGAAGATTGTATAGGTGAAAGGGATAATCAAGCATAGAGAGTGCACATGACTGTGCACTTTCACCAATTCGGTGATAATGTACCAATACAGGGTATGTTGAATGTCATACAAACAATTGGTTCTCAAGGCAATCAAGCTCTGAATCAAACTTGATAGTGTTACTCGTTCCATGATTCAAAATGTGAAACAATGTTAGAATCACAAATGCTATTTCCATACGTGGACTGGAATGATGATGCGATCTTAAGCGGTGGGTTTACTTCTTGTATGGCGATGACAGATGTTGGCCAAGCTCACAAGCAGCATGCACAAGCCTGCTCAGCAAACTGTAATACCCGCATCTTATGTTCCTACACTACTGGCATCACTGCCACTGAAAAAGATGTGAGTAGCTCTGTCTCCATAAGAATGAACTTCACATGTTAATGTACTGAAAATGTGTGTTTTGGATCAAGGAATTTTGTCCACAGAATTCCCTGATGACAGGTTCTGACTCTGGCCTTCTTAGCTTGTTGGTAGGTTCAAACTGCAGATTAACTACAGAGATATCTGAACCCCAAAGTGCCCTTTCTGCAATTGAAAGCCCAGATTAGAAGTCAATAGTCGATTATAGTAATTTTCTAAACATATTTTTAACATCCCATAATGTAGGACATGATTTCTTCCATCTATTGATACATTTTGTTACTTTAATTGGAGCTTCCTAAATGATCTATTTCAATATGACAGTAGCCATTGGGGCATTGGGGCACTTAGAGAATGAACTGAACACAGAAACGCAGAGCTTTAAGAATGATAGGGGTTAGCATACGCCTGACAGGTGGCTATCCGTGGGATTCTTATTGCTGTAGTCAGCGGCTAGGGGGCAAGCTTGGAAAAGCCTTGCAGGAGGATCTTGGTGTGAAAACCCCGGGTGACCTGCTGCCGTTCTCGCAGCTCAAATTGCAAGAGTTATACGGTGTTAATGCTGGGTATGTAAGCTTCATTTACTTATTCTTACCACCAATGTTGCAGGTTGTACTTTCTTTTTTCTAATGATGTAATTGACCACACTCCTAAAAGCTTCACAAAATATTCCGTTCAACACGTACAGATATTTTGGCGATTCAGGCACTTAGGGGCTAATATCTCTTGGGTGTTCTATTGCAGCGTTTGGAAGGCTTTGAGTGATGTATCAAAATTTTTGTTGCACTTTGCAGGACTTGGTTATGGAACATGGCGCGGGGTAAAAATGGAGACGAGGTCCAAGGTCGTGTTCTTACGAAAAGTCACAGTTGTAGTAGGGCATTTCCAGGTCCAAAAGCACTCACTAGCATGAATTCGGTGAGTTTCATTGATCCTGCCTATTCATCTATCTAGAAATAAATTTGTTATCTAATGAGGTCTCCCTCTGTAAGTGCAGCTTGTATCATAGCCAGTTTGCCTTGTTCAGACCTTGTGCATGCTGCAATATTATCTAGACAGCACAGAATTCACTAGTAAACCCCAAGGGTATTCTAGAAAGCTTAACCGTGTTAAACCATGCCAATTGTAACGTTATTTAAGGTATTTCCTAATGTAGATTCTGACTTGACTAGGTTTTCTGGAATAACGCTAGAGTGTTCGTTTTCTACTAGTGACTAGAGTTTGGTCGTTCTGGAAGAACTTGAGATATTAGGCCACACATAAAACGGAGGGCCCTGTAAGGTTCTGAATGTCGCAGTTAAAGTCGCCGTGGCTCGTGGCTGCTGAAGTTGTGTGCTTACTTTCGTCTGGTTTTTGTTTCTACGATATATTGGATTGCAGGTCATGCATTGGCTTGGAGAGCTGGGTGACCGACTTCAAGAGCAGCTTGATCTGGACTTGGAGTTACACAACCGGACAGCAAAACTTCTCGTGTTCCATGCAACAGTTCATCTGGTTAGCGAAACTGAACTTTTCTCCCACAAATTCGTAGTGATCAGCTCTAGAGTAGTTTGTCTACTTGTTGTTTTCCATTTCTTGGGTCCTATACTCCAGAATTGATTATAGTATCTTGCCTACTTCAGCGTGGAAGGAGCCAACCTGCGAAGAAATTTCCATCAAAATCATGCCCTCTGCGCTACGGGAAAGAAAAAATTCTGGCAGATACTCGCATGCTTTTTGAACGTGGTCTCCGGGACTTCTGTCCTTCGAATCAAAGCCTTTCTCCTGCCAAGGGAAGTGGTAGCAAGATCTACAATTGGGCAGTCACACTTCTATCTATCGGAGCAGGGGATATATCAACTACACCGACGGTGAGTTTTGTACACAGCGCTTCATCGCCGCTTGCAATTTTTGAGTTGAATTCTAACGACGTATTATATCAATGCGCTACTCATATAATAAGTTGAAGTGCTTGTTTTCCAAGGTCACGCATTTGAGGCACAACGAACGCCTATATGCTCTGGCTCTTGCAGAGCTCTTTTAATTCTCATGCTTAATAGAGTTAATCGATCGGTCTCGCCCTTACTTTCCCCTTGTGTTTTGCTTTTGATCTCCTATAAATGAGTATAAGTGATTCAATGGAGTACACTCTATACTAATTGTGCCCCTACTATTTTAAATTTTAAATCAAATCGAGCATTGGAGGGGTACACCAAAAGAGATGAAGGTCGGAAGATGAAAATCGGTTCATCCCCACTTTTGTTTTGTGTCTCCACTTGCACCTCATTAAATGAAAATAATTGATGATTCAATACAGTATTTCGTAGTGTAGTAGACTAATTGCACCTCTACATATTCAAATCTTTGATCAAATCTGACGCTGGAGTTCCACAACGTTAGATACAAAGATTGGGAGACAAAAAGTGAGGTTGAAATTTGAAATTTTAACAGAAGTGTTTTCATTGTCGATTGATTTAAGGAATGCATGTTTGGGATCATAACAAGGATGTTAACTTTTTAATTGAAAACTGTATGCATTGCTTGTTATCCGACTCTGTTGGTTTTGACTTGACAGGGAGTGAACCCTATTAGTAGCTTCTTCGCAGCACCGTCCCGGTCAAATATTCCAGAGGCAAATTGGTCTTCCAGCCCTCGCACAACATCAGCGTCACAACTAGAACCTGGACAACACCAATATCAAACAACTGAAGAATCTGAAACTGGATCTAGCTCGAAAACACCTTCCGCTAATGACCTCGAAGAAATGGCAGATCTCCTCTCGGATGATATCTTCAATGATGAGGGAAGTGGATCTTTGAAACCTTGCAGTTTGGAGGAGCCTACTAGTTGTCGAAATTTTTTTCCAGCTGATGATGATGTAGATGTACAGTGTACTCCAGTTTTTGGTAGCATTGGCAGGCCTCTGCAACCCAAGAGCCATTTTCAGTTATTCGAAAGTGATGAACGGAACTCTATCCAGGACGGGAGCATTAGAAGTGCAAGTCCTTCTGAGAATGTTGAGTCAACGTTGATACAATGCTCACCAGTAGAGCATTCTATTTCTGTTCCACCTCTTGACCCTCTTGAAGATGTAAGGCTCGACCCTCCTGAAGTGGGTAGAGAGAAGGCCTCACGTGTTATGCAACTGAGGTTGCCAATTTCAACTGAAACTGAAGTGCCTCTCAGTACTGGCACCAGTCCTGCCAAACCAAGCTCAGCATCCAAATTAAAGGACCTCTGGCAGCGTAACGTCGCCACGCAGGACCCGAGCGGTTTGAAGAGAAGGTGGGAGTACAAGCAAGAGGAGATTGATGAAGAGGTTTTGGCCCAACTGCCAGCTGAGATTCAGATGGAGCTTCGAAACTCTTTGAAACTAAACCGACCTCAACAGCGTCCCACAAAGCACCCAAGTATCAGTGATTTCTTCCCATCTTCCAAGTAGACCATGCTGAGCATACTATTCTTGCTGATTCTGTTCGTAGGAAACTCAGTGGCATCAGGAAATTTACTTTGGAAATTTGGAACGCATCGGCTGCATTCAGCTTCGAACATCTGAAGGCCTAGCCACAACTGGCGTTCAATAGGTGAGACATTATGAACTATTGACAACTTTGACTTGTTTTGTTCGAGAATAGTTATGTTTGATTTCTACAACCAAATCGGCATTTCTTTCCAACTGGCTTTTACAAATTGAGTTTCTTAAACAATGTAGGGTTTATGCTGAGGCAATGAAGATATGCAACCTTGTGTCCGCCTAGTTTCCAAAATACTTTTACCTCTTCAGTATCTGCTAACCCGTCTCACTTGGCTGTGTGGCCTCGGTGCGACTCTCCATCTTCTAGAGTTGTGCGGGTATGAATATTATCCTTTTACTAGTCCATGTATATGCCATTGCTGCATGTAGAAGCACGTTAGTCATTTTCTTTCTCTTTCCTGTTTGCAATCTATCTGTGATCCATGTCAAGTAGAAGACCATTCCTTGGAAAACCAAGTCTTGAAATTGGTATGAACATAGAGTGCAGATTTTGTTCAATTTGTTGCTTGTGTGAGAATGCTAACCTATTTGACCATCGAGTAGCCACCAGCATGGCGGTTTATTGCTCCCACGCATGATTTACATCACGCATTTGTTGGCAGAGAGTCCAGGTGGCCTGCATGGCCATTCAAAAGCTTGCCGATACATACATCACACTTTTGAAATGCATGGTATGGAGAAAGACTCGCTATTGGGGAGATCACAATTGACACCTTCAGTAGGAAGTGTACACTCCAGGTTAGCTGGAAGCAATCTCTTCCTTTTTTCCCCTTTCATTCAGAACTTCGTTTGAGCAAGCTTGCTTGGCTAGTTTGTACTATAGAGGACCCGGAGGAGGAAACCTGCATTCTATATAGTTCCTTCCTCCAGGCCTGATTCTTTGAAGACCCTGATCTCAGCTTTATGTTGCTCTTTATAGACCCTAATAAATCAGCAAAACTTATGGAGCAATGCAAATAGAGTTTGTTAGAAGGTTGAATTTGCCGGTGGGCTATGCAAGCCGTCCAGTTTAGGGTCTACTTAAGTGCTTACAAAGAAGAGATGCCCTAGGGGTTGATCTCATAGACATTTGGTTTTTATAGATATTCTTGGGTCCATTATGCTTTAAACAGGACTTTGTTGCCTTCCATATAGAATGCTGGGTCTGCACGACAGGTTCCCTGTATTCAATATTGCAAAACCTTTGTGAGAACTTTGGTTTTCATGGTAACAGATATTCTATGAGACCAAAATATTTGGCTGGCAGACTTGGAATCTTGATGTGGATATGACTTGTCAACTTGTGGGTGATCTATTACTTGGAAACAAAGGCAGCCTCTCTGAAGTCTTCATCCACGAAATGCATCCACATATTAATGTAAGCTTCAGGACCGAGACAATGGCAGTACATTTATGGTGCGATCTATTTTTTTGGCTAATTCTAGGATAAAATATACAAACAAAAAATTATAAAAATAGATGGTCTGTCAAAACCCAAAGAATTTATTGAGTATTATACCTATGAAATCTAACCATTTGCCATCAATAACTTACTTTGATTATTTTGTAGAAAAGAGAAGCTCTTTATGTACACTTGGGGTGGTAGGAGATAGAACAACCCATGTGGGATATGTAATTTAGAGTTTGTAATTTCTCAACCGCTCATAGTTAAGTCTAAAGTAGGAATTGTGTTAAAATTATAATTTCAGACCTCATTTAGGCATAGTGGAATATCTTTTTTCAAAAAAATTTGAACTAAAAAAAGTTGAGGAATCAAGCTAAGTTTCATCTCCAAAAATCCGTTTTAGATTTAGACCTTCCACTCAAAAGTTATGGACTGGTAAGGTAGTATGCTCTTAAAGCGATCATTTAAGGGCTGGTCCACCTTTTCCACAGGCTTTCGTAGACGAAAATATTTTTAGATCATTTTTCAGAGAAAGAAAAATAGATGTGGAACCTAACACAAGTGGTTTTGTATTTTTCCAAGCATTTTTGAATTACTTATGAATTTTCAAAGATTCAGGGCACATGCACCTATTTCTGACCATAGGTCTTCCAAAATCTGTCCACTTGCAACTTGTAAAGAGATGTGCGGAAAATCAAAGACAATGACTGGCTCTTGAGATAGAAAAACAATTTTTCCTCCGTGCATTCAATTGTAAACCGATCCATTTAAGGATCACCCCATCTCCATTCTGCACCCAGAAATAGGGGCGGTTTGAAGAAGATGGACGCTTTTAGAACACACTACCTTAATTTCAAACCTGTCAAACTCCATTTGCGCCAGTGCTGTGAAGGCTTGTGCCAGGTACTGTTTAAACGACTGACAGCTGTAAATTAGCCAGATCATGGCATCAATAGCTTGTGGACATTTTTCAGATCCATTTTCCAGCAGGGCCATACCGTATCTGTAAGAGAGCATTGAAATGATGCTCTCTTCAGCCCAAGTCCACAAAATTCCATTATTAGGCTTTAAATGTTCAATAAGTTTTTAGTCTCCATGAATATATTTACCAACTACAGCATTTTCAGAGATTACCCCCCTCTCTATGAATAGTATTCATATATATGCTTTTTGGTAAAAATCTTCATCAAGAGTGTAGTAACACTAAAACTTCATTATTAGTGTAGTAGTATTTCAAATATAAATGAAGTTGAACCAAATTCAATTTGGAGCATATGGGATTTTGTTGGTTCAATCAATCTTTGAAAATATATGCTAAACTGAATCTGCATTTAGTTCTTCCGTGTCATGATAAAATTTCGACCAAGTTTGACATAAAGCAGCTCTTTCCTACTTTGATACAACTATTTATCAAACTTGTAGATATTGAACCCTATAAAATTTATACAAAGAATAGAAACTAAAAGCCATAAAATGTCTTTACACTTTTCACCTATTGTACAATTTGTATTTTGTATTTTCAACTTTTACATTTTACATTTTTATGAGCAATTTCATAAAAATGGCGGAAATTTTGCAACTTTGGCAGTTTTTACAATTCAGATTGGGTGGACTGAAATGTACAACTATCTTAGATTTCTAAAATCTATATCATTCCTAAATCTATGAAATTTACAGGAGTCGTAGATGTCAATTTTTAAAACTCAAACCGCACGATATGAAATCTATACCATTCGTAGATTTCTAAAATCTACAACAATCCTAGATGTCATTTTCACAATTTAGACTAGGCGGTCTAAAAATGGCACATGAAATATTGTCATTTTAACAAAATTTTCCATTTTTCCATTTGTAAGTTTTTACTATGAAGAATTACTTTCTTCAACCTATAAATAAAAAGTCATGCCAATGGGCTATGTCAAGTCAAAAGAGAACAAAAAATTTGAGTTTGTGCAAACTTCATTTCTACAAATATTACACATTTAATTGAAAGCATAGTATTTCAAACATCATTTCTAAAGTATATTTTACTCATACAATTTGTCATGGCTACTTTGACCTTGTCAATGGAACAAAATCAAGACACAGCATTCAAATCCTTTGTGGATGTTGAATTTTCACATCTTTCTTTGAAAGATGCAAATGAACTAGGAGAAAATGATACCTTGTATGAAGAATTAAGTCTAGTTGCAGAAAACGAAGACAAGGGCTCATATATTGTTTCATCACTTAACCCCTAAAGAACCGTTTGTCCCCTCGGGGGACAATTTGGGTCCAAGTAGGTTCCTATTGTCTCAATTTGAAGTGAATTTTTTGAGATTTCTTGAGGTTGTGTAGTTTTGCGAGAGCTCTGTGGATATATAATTTTTTTGTTTCAATTGGAATCTGAATGAAAAAGTTATGGCGCAATAAGCAAGAAATGGAGATTCTCGAGCAGCCCAAAAAAATTTACAAAAAGTCAAAATAATTTTTGTTGAATTTTTTTTCCTAAAATATTATGTTTTTATCTATATGTGAAGCTTTGATTCATTCTATTTGGACTAGGGATGAGAAAATTATGGACAATCTTAGTTTTTTGGACAATATAAGCATCTTCAAAAAAAACACTTTTTGTCCAACTTTGAATGCTAATATCTTCCAATCCGTACGGTCAAATTTGATGAAATTTTTACTACATGATCTTAGACAAGTTAATTACAAGATCCTATGATTAAATTCCAATTTTATTTTTTTTGGTTTTCTTAAGTGAATGCAACAGAAGTAGTACTTTTGAGTGGTTTTTGATAGAAAACACCCTCGGGGCTTTAGGGGTTAAAATAAACTCTCCATTGACTTGCAAGTCAACTCCTTTGAAATCTGCCATAGCAAAGCATAAAAAGAGTCAAAAGATTGTTTTAAAGCGTGTTCGCTTTAGCCTCAATAAGCCTCAAGTCCATTACTATGACTATGAAGTAGAAGAATAAGATCTATAGTTTTGAATTATCATGTTGCACCAAGAATGTCTTGGTAGCACTTGCAGTCAGTAGGCTTTATAAAGGAATGAATTAAACATCTTATAAATTTTGAAGAATTATATGCCAAAAAATATCCAAGCTTGACTTGTAAGAAAAAATTTACTTTCTTTTTTCACTTTGTATAAAGAAAAGACAAAGAGGTTGCCTTATCTTCTTGAAGACATAAAAATGTTACAATATGGGCAAAGAAATTTATTGGAACCACTACAAAGTTAGTGCATTTATGAAATGTGTGAAAAACCAAACATGCAATGATATGGTGTGGGATCAAACCATAACTTCTAAAAATCTTCAAATCCAAATTTGTATGGACCTTTGTCAAACTTGGATGAAAAATTTAGAACATCTATCTTTGATAAAATCCAAATATTCAATTAGTGATTGCAATTGTAAGTTCAATGTATTAGAATTAAAATATCTATAGTAATTTGTGTTTTTCATTTGTATTTTTTTCTTTGGAGAAATAAATTGTAGTGCAAATTACAAAGCTTCTCAATTTTATTTTCATTTTAATTCAAAATCCTACAATGTAACAAAAAGATGCATTATGTCCATTTCCTCACCCACCTCCCTGTCTGAAAATTTGAGAGTCATTTATTTATTTATCTATTTTTAAATCCTCCCCCTTTCAATGCCGTTAATCTTGAAAAACAACTTTGAATATGAATATGCTACATATACATGTAATGTATAGATAGATACGGATATGATACAAATATAAATATTGTATAGATACATATATAATATGGATATGAGAAACAAGATACAAATACGGGTAAGGGATATGGGATATATCCCATATCGAATGCCACCCCTACCTCCACATGAAAATTACAAAGAGGTGGGATGGGGGGGGGGATAACAAAGAAATTGATTTAATTTAAATTCTTTTTTGAGCTAACTAGGGGGGAGTATGAAAAAAATTAATTTAATTTTAATTGTTTTTTGAACTAAACGGGGGATGAAATTAATTCAAATTTATTTTATTTTATTTATGAGCTCAGTTTGTCACAGTGAAAATGAGCTCAAAAGATGCAATAACTGCATTAACACAATTTTATCTTCATTTTAATTCAAAATCCTACAATACAATTAGATTTATTATAATTCATATAGTTTGATTTTCACATTATGCTTTAGGAAATATGAAGAATTTCACTTTTCTTTAGAAATTACAAAATTTGAGAAAATGATAATCAAAGTTACAAAAAAATTGAATTTGATCAATAAATAATATAATGTCTAAAATTCGCTCAATAGTGGAAATTAGACGTAAAGATTTTTGCTAATGGTATTTGAGGTGTACAAATTAAATTAGTTGTTTTAATAATTTTTTCAATATTTTCCACAGCTTTTAGTATAAATGAATGAAATCTTAAATTAATCGGATTATTTTTTGTGATATTTATCAATTTATTTTTATTTTGTGTTAGAAAAATTATGGTGATATTTGTAGGTTTTTAGTTTAATTGTTTATTCAAGGATGAACATATGTACTTTTGTCCTACATAAAAGGATACCTTATTATCCATTGAACACTTAATGTTTGAAGTATCCTTTCAAGGTTAATTAAAGTATTTTTCAAGTGTTGCTTAGAAGGAATCCTCCAAGACTTTCACCCCTCTTTTTTTAACCTCTAAAGGAATATAAAGTATTATTATTTACCATGACAAAATGATCAAAATTGGAATATTCAAATCCATATACAAGATTGTACAACCAAGCAATAGTCCTCCCCAAGCTGGAAAGTTATTATGCCTTGCTAGATGATATATAGGAGGGACTTTTAGTTAATGCAAGGATTGGGTTTGACTGATGAGCCATCAATAAGACAATTTTATTCACCATGGGAAACTGGAGATCTCTTTTCCAGGGATGGATGCAAAACGGACCCCTACCTCTTCGTAAACAATAAGTTCAGTACTATGGTAGAATCATCCATTACCATCTTGCCAACCCTAACCAACATGTAGGGGGTAGCTATTTCCAACCAAAGTTGATACATATTCCAACCATAATTTGGAATGTGATTTTTTTTTTTCTTTTGCAAGGTTGGCGCTATAAAGTCATGACACATGTCCTAATTTAGCGAGCAAGAAAGTAGGAAGCAATGGGTGGGAAAGTGGCAATGGAATGGTCGAAATTGGAAGACTCTATATCTTGGATATGGGTTGAGTTCAACTTTTTGGCTTCCAAAATTCATAGTAAATTCAGCTCAAGGAAAAAAAATCATGAACACTTGACAATGCCCATCATTTCTATCTTCCTACAGGGCTGTAAATTCACATTGCCTTCTACTGCTCCAGAACATACGCGGAATTGCTTTAAGTGGTTGACTGTGAATGATTCTACCATAACTTATTTGGAACTCAAGCCCCTGACATGATTTTCAGAGGTTGAGAAATTCAAAAATTAATCACTACAAAACAGGGGACAGATTTTTTACAGTTATCCCCAGTGGATGTGGGAAAAAATCCCCTTCGGGTAGTGTTCCGTCCTTGCACAAGCAAATACGCTACTTTACACAACTGCTCTTGTTTGGTTATTAAATAAGTTTTGAGCTATTGTATGGGCCTGTGAAAGTGTACTTTAAAAATTCCTGGGTCCCAAACTTGCAATCCCCAAAGGATGTTGTAATTTCCTATTGGCTGATTGCAATTGTAGCCCAGAACTCCACAAGCCAAGCAAGGCACTCATAATTGTACACAACACACAATCCTCCCCACCCAATTTGCGGCATGGAAGTCCATGTCCAAACGGTACGTAGTCTTGTATTGTATTGTCAACACGGACACACGGTAGAAGATTCCAATTCTGACTATCACTATCATCCATTATTATGTAATGTATTAAGGTGCAATACCCATAAGCGTGAGTGTACCCATGCTTGGAATGTAGAGTGCCCTTAATCTAGGAAGGCGTCGCAGACGTTTTAGGACACTAGAATCAAGGCATTCTAGTGTTCGATGAATGACAAGGATGAATATTTGTAGTTTTGTCCTACAGTGGAGAATTCCTTGTCGTTCATTGGACACTTATTGTCTTGGGTGAAGCATGGAGACGCATTTCAAAGTACTTTTAAGCACACTTTGACCTTGGAAGGACGCGGGGTGTCCCTATGGAAATCATCATTTTTGAAATCGTGGGAATAATTGGTATTAAAAAAAACCAAAATAAATCATTTGAAGTCAAAACACTATAAGAAGATCTCTACTTTCCAAAACTAATTCCAAGGATGAATAATTGTATTTCTGTCATTCATCGGACACTAGAATCAAGGTAGATTTACTAGAGTGCGGTTTAGGGTGCCTAAGGGAGTTCTACTTTGAAAATTTGTAGAAATTAGATGCCTTATCCAATTTTTAATTTTTTTAATTTTTTAATTTATGATTTTCAATTCCTAATAATGAAAAAATATTTTTTCTAGAAAAATTTGCCTCTGACTATGTTGAATTGCTTAAATTGACGGTTATGGGTGCTCCTACCTTAGATAATGCTTGAGAGCCGGGAAGCTTAAAGCATTATGGGACATGCCAAATCTAATAAGGTAGGTGGCTCAAAAAAGGGCCTCTTCTTCAAACAATCATGTAGGGAGTTTTGAAATGGAAAGTAAATGGTTCTAAAATGGATTGCCAACCTCTCTTAGTGCATGCTGTTGCATAATTAAGAGTTGTCAAGAGATGGAATAAGAGCCAAGGGGATCCATTTCAAAGCCAAGGTGTGTTCATTTAATTTTTCTAAATGGGAATTGATTGCCCAATTGCCCTCTTACAAATGTTAAAAGAATGTAGGGTCCATTTAAGTTTAATAAGGGTTTCCTTTAGGAACCTTGTATATTACTTTTTGAATGCCATAGTGTTTGTTTTTGGTCAAGCCATATCTTTTTTCAGACCACACATGAGTGAATTTTGCAAGGCTTGGGATCACAAATAGGTGCCTGTAGCATAATTCTTTGGAAACTCATAAGTAATTCATAAATGCTTCGAAAAATATAAAACCACTTGTGTTAGATTCTACATCAATTTTTCTTCAAGTGGAAAATAAGGATAAATATTTTGGGGCATCTGAAAACCATCTAAAAGGCCCAACCACCTTTAAAGTGTTGCTTTTTGAGCAACCTAGCTTAGTTCAACTGCAGATGTCCGTATTTATACAATTTGCAAATCCAAAGGTGTAGAAAGAGGATATGTGTTATGAGTTACAACACTTTTCTGACTAACCAATGGAATAGTGACAAATTTGCTGTAAAAACTAGACTTAGCACTATAGATTTGGAATATACCTCCAAGATTTGTATACCCATTGTAAACCCTTATCTCTTTAAACTCATTGGTTTTACAGTTGTTTTTTGTTGCAATGAGTTTTCAAACCTATTTTAATCAACTCATTTTTTAATACAATCACATACATTATAGTCTAGTTGGTTAAAGCAAAAAAATATATAATGTAGCTTTCCATTGTTGACCTTGGGAGAACTATTCTTGTCTTTCTGGGATTTTCTTGTGTTTCTTTGGGCTTTCTACATGTTTGCAATAGTGATTTAAAATTGTCCCTTCATATGATAGAATAATAAAGGAACCTTTGCCTATGTGTCTAAATTGTGTATGGGATGTTCCTTGAAGTTGTAAAATGGTGACTATCCAATCCAATTCCACCCCTTTCAAATCCAATTCAACTTCCTTTATAGCTTTAACTACATTAGAATGCACAAAGGGGGCAATGATAGGCTGTCATTTTGAGTATATATATATTAACTTAAAAGGTGTTCCATAAGTGAGCAATCCATTTCAATTTTTATCATCCACCTTTTTTTTACCAAGGAAAAATGAAGACCATAATCTTGATCTCAAAATTCATAACCCTTCACATTGTATGCTCCATTTTGTCACTTTATGTGAATGATTAAATTTTTTTCTTCTTCTAGATAAATCACATGTCTTTTATAAGTATTAAAAATTCAAATTCTTTTATAAAGATTTGAAATTATGATTGTGAATTATTCTAGGGAAATGCATGAAAGTTCATACAAAATGCAAAATATACTAAAAAAAATATGAAAATGCATCATATGTGTACATTGTAGTGCACGACATCTTGGTGTGAATAAATTTTTTGTACCATTCTATATTAGAAAACCAGTAGGCCATCGTTATAGGCCAAAAAATAAATTGTTATATAATATGCAATTCTAGTATTTCAAATTTTTGAATTGGAAGATTAGATAAACTAAATTTTATGAGTTGGATTTCATTTCCAAAAAGATCATTTTGATGGCTTAACCTCATACCTAGAGCAAAGAATTAGAAGTGGCTAAAAATATTAAAAAACAATATGTGGCTCACATTTGAATTCGTTCAAAAATATTTAAGACACCTATAATGAAATAATGATCTACTTTAGTAAATGACTATATGAAAGATTTAGTAGGCCTCTCACCAAGATAATTTTTTATTTATTACGCACCCTGAAGGAGATACGCAAAAGCTAGATTAGGGCTTCTTTAGTTACTCTAGGATTTACCATAGAAGGATAGGACTTATCACCAAGGTAGTTAATTACTCAAATTTTGGATGAATAGGTGTAAACTTTGATTCTATAATTTCAGTAATTAACTTCTCTATGTTTCAAGGTTGAGATAACTACACCTAATTGTGATACTGTTGCAAATTCAACTCTTATATCTTTCCAAAAATGTACTCCGCTTTAACACTAGTATATATTTTAATAGAGTCTATCATCTTCTTTCCATTTCCAACAAGATTCTACAACAGCTAAAATAATTAAGTAATTGAAACCACATTCAAATGCTTTTGCTGCTTTAGATGTAGTTATGTTCAAGCAAAGTATTTTTACAATTTGGTATCCACATGTGACCTTGAAAGTGGACAATAGTTTTTTTTAAATAATCACATTTGAGCAAAATTGGTGGTCACCCCCCTAATATACATCAACAAAGTTCACTATACCCGATGGTCAAAATCAAACAAAAATATTTCTTAAAAGAGATGTTTGGTTTTTTTGGAATATTATTTTTTTATAGGCCAAAAAATATTATTTTGGAATATTATTTTTTTATAGGCCAATTTTATAGGCCAAAAAATGCATCTTTTTATTTTTTGCATCTAGTGAGTTGCATTGCCAACTTTAATTAATTACTGGGTAGGAAATATTGACCCTGACCATTAGATACTACCATTAGATACTACTGTCTCTAGGATTTGGTAGTAGATTATTTGTTTGATTCATACCTAAAAAACAATGGAGTCCATTTGCAATGATGTAGATGCTTGTTCCACATGCTTTCTAATTTTCTGACATCAAAGTCTTTTTTCCACTTGATTTGTTAGTTGAATCTGAAACTTTGATAGCTAGAAATATTTGCATCTAATAATTTGAAAATAGGACCCTTTGGCCTTGTCAAAAATACTATTATAATACTAAAATCATAAGGAATTTTGGGGATTTGATCATAAGTGACCCTAATTTTCAACAACCCATCTAGCAATATTCATAAACTTAATGTAGACTTGTTAGATTGTGATATAGACATAGACTTGCATGAATGTTTATAGAATGTTTATGGCAACCATCCTTCGATTATAAATGGAGATAATTAACTACTATTAATTATCCTATTGGTCTACAATCTTTTAATTTTTGAAATTGGAAACAAGATCAATTAGAGTGATGAAATTGATTTCAACAATTTAGCTTTGATATCTAAAGATCCATATCTAACTCAATAAATTTTTGTAAAATCACACTTTGTTTCATACTAAATCATTTAATGTGACACAAATGATATGCTAAAAGTCATTCTATAAAATACTATAAGAAACAATGTTTTTCTTAGATCACAAGATCTTGCGTCATGATGATTCAGATGATGTCTTGAAATGTCTACATGGACATCTAAAAAATCACATTGCTTGGGAAGTGCAAAAGACATCAAAATCATAGCGGACATGCTCATGTTGGACACAAGACATCCCAAAAAACATGGGTCAACGCGGGCTTTGGAAGTCGCCAAGTAGCTTCCATGCAAGTGTGGGAAATCATGTAGGAAATTTTTCATTCGGTCCTGTCTATGACATGGCATCTAATGCGGTGGCAAGAAAATTGATTTGGCATCCAGTGAGGATGACATGGCATGGCCTGTTAGCATATTTTTTATATTGTCTGAGAATTTAATTACTATCCAAAGAGACGTCAAGTGAGACATGCAAACGTTGTCTGAGATGTCATCTTAGACATTTGGACATTTTCTAAGACATCAACTCAGACATCTAGACATTTTTTGAAATATTTTAAGAACATCCACATAGACATTCAAATGTTTTCTAAGATGGTTTTTGAGACGTCCATTTGTTTTGTGATGACAATTTGGATGTATGCATATCCTCATACATACCTCTTCACACGTCCAAAATACATTGTATACAATATGCTATATACAAAATGCCATATACCATATACAATACATTATATGTAGTACACCATATACACAGGGTTGACGTATTTGAATGTCCCGGGACAAATCATGTCCAAGAATCAGATTTCCGGACGCATCATCTATAGGCGATGCAACGGACGCAGTGGTCACCGTCCGTTGGACGGCAGTAGGCGGATGGGCCAACGGGAGCGGACGGACGGGCGGACAGTTCTAGTACTCTAGTGGAAGATCTAATTGTTACATTTGCAAAAAAAAAATATTTGTAAAGTTTATTTTACTTTGCAATAAATAACATCATTTGGAGTGATATTTGATACAAAAATGAACTTGATCTTTTAGGGGTTAATTAAAAGAATATAGGTTTTAACCAAGGACTATTCTTTTATGGTAGTTCATGTAGATTTATTATTATAAATTTTTAGAAGTATGATTGACATTGTTGTCATTTAGTACATGCAAGTTGAAGAATGTGTTCTGAATACTATTATTATTATATGAAAAATATTTTTTGGGACACCTCAGCTTATTTTGGAGGTTCATATTTCTTTTGTTCAAACTACTATGTTTTTTCAAAAAAAAAATTCATTTTGGCCTTCAGTACCTGTGAGCTCCCAATTTATCACTTGGGACTTATAGAATTATTTTTTTGGAAATTTGCAATTTAAAGTTAAGAAAAATATACAAAAAGCCATAAAAAGAGTGTAGAACCAAAATAGGATTGTGACATATCCATTATAGTATTTGGTCTAGATTTGTGTTTAGACTCACAATCCCACCAAACCTGGCCTAAAAATAGGTAGAAAGATACGAAATGGTTAGAATTGGAGGATTTGAGTCACATAGGCCCAAAAGGGCTAAAATCCCACCATGAACGTGGCAATTCATGGCTAAGTCGGTCCAAGGGATCCACAACGAGGCCACCAGGTCGGGTCCTAGAGTTAGGTTTTAGAATTTCCCAAACCTCGATGTTAGCATGCAGGAGCCACTGACGCAAGACCGGGCCCGTGGAGGAATCTACAGCCCAAGGATGGTGTTCTAGGGTAAATCCCATGCCAGGAGTCCAACGATGAAATTGATTTGCCAAGATTCCTCTATCTGCAAAAGATTCCCGCACCATCGCTAATTCAAGGAGATGGCCGATTTCATCTCCACTGACCAATCGTGCCAGGTACGGAAACGCACCTACACGTCTCTCACGTGACTTCCTCAGAGATCACGTGAAAAATCCCGTCATCTTCCGACTTGCAGAAGAACCTTTTGCGGGTGGTCAACCCAAGTAAACTCCAAAGGGAATTTCATGGAAATTACCCAGGTTATAGGAAAATCTCACTAAAAATTAGACTAGCTTGTTTTATGTTAATAATGTGCTCCGTGAAGTTTCACAACATTCCGATAGCGGCAAGTACCTGAACCGGCGAGATTCCTCGAGAATTAATCACGTGGACGGGTCCCCGCCGCGTTGACCGGCACCTTGGGACCATACGATGGCGAAACGAAGTCAACCAAGAGTCTTTTCCGACTCTCTCACACCTACCGGAGACCCTAGGCTATTTACATTTCTCAAAATAGGAGACCCCCAAGATCTAGGATTTTACCACGTTTTGGCTTTTAAACTAAATTAGCCTACGGTGGGTTTTTGGCCTCGGTACGGGGGGTAAGAGGTTCTTGGACTAAACATGGCGATCTGTATCCAATGGCGCAATCCGTTTGACGTTTGGAGTTAATCTCCAAACGTTAGGAGGTTGGTCCAGCGTAAATAGGTAAAAATAGTTTTGTAGGATTAGGATGAAAATCTTTGAAGATGAGGATGAAAATCCAAGTTGATAAGGTTACCTTAGAACTCTTGAGGGAAGGGTGGGGCCTTGGAAACCTATTTAAGGTCCCATTTTTCTCTCTAGAACACCCCCAAATCTTGTTTTGGGTCCGTGGGTCCAACTTATGTTGGAAGATTTTGGCATTTTAGCCAAGAAGTCTCTACGGTGTTTTTTGAGCTCTTTTTGGGCTCCATTGTTGTTAAAGTTCAAGCTTTGAAGTCTTTGTGGAGTTCTTCTACTTTATTGCGTGTGTCATTTTGCTCTTTCTCTTCTTGTTCGCTTGGACTAACGGGTTCTTTTGTCAAATATTCTTGGTTTGATTGTACTAATTCTAAAGATACCCCCCATCGTACCTTGGCGATGTTGCTTTGGGGGGACTTTAGTGTGGGTTGTTGAGTGCTTAAACTAACTCTTTCCGTACTAACCCATTCATGTTAAGTGGCACTAACCCTTGGAAGTATTCTTACGTGTGGAGTGACCCCATTTGGGAACTAACTTTTGTCTAAAGTTGTGTTCACTGTGTGTCACTACAACAAAACCAGTGTTTTATGACTGCAAAATATGACTGCAATGAGTTGTAAAATAAAAAAATATGATTGGCTGCAAAAATCACTGTAGATGACTGCAAAATATGACTGCAATGAGTTGTAAAATCGAAAAATATGACTGGCCACATAAATCACTGTAGATGACTGCAACATGATTGACATGAGTCATTACCGACGAGTCGCTTCGGACATCAGTCATATTGGCAGTCATATTTTTTGGGGGGTATAATTATCCATAATTAGCCGTATTTTGCCAATAAGGCGTATACTTTGACTATCTTTGAGGGCTTGACTTTTTTTTGAGTTGCCCGGGCAAACAAAAATAAATCCTATGTAGCATGTGACTCTATGTAATCATTTTTTTTGTTGACGTGGAATATGACTGCGGTCAGTCATATTTTGGATGACGTGGAATATGACTACGGTCAGTCATATTTTGGCTAATGTGGCATATGACTTTGTATAGTCATATTTTTTGTAGATGTGGAATATGACTCTTTTTAGTCATATTTTTGAATGGTGTGGAATATGATTCTTGTGAGTCATATTTTACTAATGTGAAATATGACTCTTATGAGTCATATTTTGGTTGATGTGGTAGTTCATATGGATGTCATTGATAGTTTATGGCTAATTGCAGTCATATTTTGGAAAATACAAAGTCATATTTTGAAAAAGATTCCATGTAGTTAAAAATAAATACATATGATTTTAGAGATATACAAGAGATAATCATATTGGAAAGGGAGAATGTAAGAAGAAAAGCAACTCTCTTCATTGACATTTATTAGTCACCAATACAAAACATATATACCACAATGAATCATTCACAAAATTCAATAAGGCCTATATTCCTTGTAATAATGTGAAGATGGCTCTATTGGATTGCAAGTAGCCTCCAATGACTTTGTTTCAAATTTTGGTGCCTGCATAAACAATTAAAGAAATGGGAGGTTAATTTTAAGTGAATGAACAACAAAGCTCAACCTTCAGAGGCTTACAACAATACAAAATATGTATCTCAAGTTTAGGGTAGGTAAAATAGAATAGTGATGGAGAAAACAAGAAGAAAAAATAGACAAGTACTAAAAGATAACAACAAGCAAGAGTCAAGATGCAACAAGAAGTGAAGAAACAAGAAGCAACAACTAAGACACAATAAGAAACAAGAAGCATCAACTAAGACACAACAAGAAATAAGAAGCAACAACTAGGGCACAACAAGAAACAACAAGAAACAACTAAGACACAACAAGAAACAACAAGAAACAAGAGTTAAGATGCAACAAAAAGCAACAAAAAGCAACAACTAAGACACAACAAGAAACAAAAAAAAACAAGAAGCAAGAATTAAAAAG
Organism: Antitrichia curtipendula; assembly: GCA_951230915.1. Taxonomy (NCBI): domain Eukaryota; kingdom Viridiplantae; phylum Streptophyta; class Bryopsida; order Hypnales; family Leucodontaceae; genus Antitrichia; species Antitrichia curtipendula. The sequence continues at coordinate 8,395,887 of OX579633.1, read as the reverse complement.
CAACAAGAAGAAACAAAAAACAAGAACTAAGAAGAAGAAAGAGTTAAAATGCTAGAGAAAGAAAGAGTTTAGATGCAACAACAAGAAGCAAGAAGCATGATTAGAACTAAGAAGCAACAAGAAAGAAGAGTTAAGATGCAACAAAAGACAACAACTAAGAAGCAATAACAAGTATGAGCTAAAAGACAATAAAAGGCAAGGAAGAAGGGCCAAAAGAAGTAGCGGCTAAAGTTTCAAGATCCTAAAAAGTGGTGGCTAGGGTTTCAAAACCCTAAAAAGTGGCGGCTAGGGTTTCAAAATCCTAAAAAAGTGGCGGCTAGGGTTTCAAAATCCTAAAAAAGTGGTGACTAGGTTTCAAAATCCTAAAATATAGGTGAGTAGGATTTCAAAATCTTAAACAATGACTTGTTCAATTTTTTTTTAAATTGTCCGTATTTTTTTTGGATTGCCCAAAACAAAAAAAATGTCACTACCATGGAAATATGACTGACAATATGACTTAGCGTTCCCGAAACATGTTCCCTACGTTCCCTATGAAGTACTTTGGTATTTTTAATGGTCGTATAGTGTATACTTGTGAAGTAGAAGGCCCATAAATGACTGACAGTCATATTTTGCAGTCATATTTTTCCGTAAGGTGTTGGCCTTTAAGAAAATGATTGCAACTAGTCGTTAGTCATCCTCAATCATATTTTTGCAGTCATAAAATACCCGTTTTCTTGTAGTGTATGGAACCCCTAGAGACGGCGAAGCTTTGAACCTGTCAGTTTCAAAAGTCTTAGATCGTGTGTTAAAATAGTAACCAACAAGGGAGCTTTGAACCTAAGGGCCTTAGGAAGTCCTAGAATTGGTGTTAAAACCACCAAGACCATAAAGCTTTGAGCCCCCCTTATTCCCAACTCCAAAGTTTAGTTTCCAAAACGTGTTTGGAAAATACCAAAGTTTAGCATCCAAAATATTAGAGATGAGAGCAATAGTGAGAAACTTAGAGCCCCACCTCAACCAGCAGAATTACTCCCCCCAGTTATTCCCACGCCCAAACCCAGGACTCTAATTTGGAGAAGAGAAAAAAAAACCATTGCCAAAGAAATCCAACCAAAACCTCCCCAGTTCCATTAAGGGGTGGGTTGGGTCCAGTTGGTTTTAGCTTAAGGGCAGTCACTAGATCCAGTTTGGGTCCAGCTTAAGGGTCCAGTTGGATTCAGTTCACTGGGTCCAGTCGGGGTGGTCGCAGAGTCGGGGTGTCGATGGGGAGTTTGGGGTGTCGCTGGGCAGTCGAGGTCGCACTGGAGAGGGGGTCACAGAGTCGGGTCCAAGGAGCCTCGCATTGGGGGGGTCGCAGAGTTGGGGTCCAAGGAGTCCAGGAGGTCTGGGAAGTCGGGGTCCTTGGGGAGTCGGGGTTGTCCCGTCTCTTTTGGGGGGTTGATTCAAAAATCTGAAAACTAAGGATCAAGGCTTAACTTAGACAAAACCAAGGATCCAACCGCAAAATACCAAGAGAAAGAGAAAAAAGAAGGGGGAGAAGGGGAGTCACACATCCGATTGCCTCGAGGAACCTGCATACAATACTCACATACCATCTCTCTCTCTACACCGAATTGAACCCAACGAGAATGGAAGAGGATTAAAGGAAAGTAGGATGAAATAGGATAGAAGGTGAGAGAGACAATAAATAGTGACCTAGGTGTGGCTAAGTAGACTTAGGGGGGGAAATCTCAAGAATTTGCAAGCGACCATTAGAAGGCGGATTACGATGACACAAAAGCAAGGTCGCGTAAGAGGGTAGGAGGGGGGAAGGAAAGGAGGAGTTAGATTGCAAGGTTGTAACACACTCTCGAATTAAGCGGTGAGCTTGGGAAAAATTCCACCAAGACCAAACGACCACCATGGAGTGCGAGGAGGTGTACGTAGACAAAGACAAACTTATTTCCAATGCCGGAAGTGAAGAGATAAGTCTTTGACTTAATCCTTGGTGTTTCTCCTAACTAGCGCCAATTTCTTTAATTAGCCCTTTATGCGTGATTAGCAAGCCGTGATTAGTACAAGTAGGTGTTAGATTCCAAAGTTGCTAAAGATTAGGAATTTAGGTTAGAAGGAGGATCTTAGAGTCAAATCCAGGAGTAAAAATTTAGAGTTAAAACTAGGAGTAAAAATTTAGAGTTAGAACTAGGAGTAAAAATTTAGAGTCAAATCTAGGAGTAAAATTTAGAGTTAAACCTAGGAATAAAAATTTAGAGTTAAAATTAGGAATAAAAATTTAGAGTTAAATCTAGGAGTAAAATTTAGAGTTAAATCTAGGAATAAAACTTAGAGCTAAATCTAGGAATAAAAATCTGGAGTTAAATTTAGGAGTAAAAATTTAGAGTTAAATCTAGGAATGAAATTTAGAGTTAAATCTAGGAATAAAAATTGAGAGTTAAATCTAGGAGTAAAAATTGAGAGTTAAATCTAGGAGTAAAAATTGAGAGTTAAATCTAGGAGTAAAAATTGAGAGTTAAATCTAGGAGTAAAAATCTAGAGTTACATTTAGAGGTTAGAAACTGGAGTAAAAGTTAAGCTTAGGATTAGCCTGTCGAATGTCCACACAAAGTGCCAAAACCCGAAAGATAAGTCTTAGAGGTTTGTTGAAGGAACATAAGGGTCCCCCTTGTACGTAGTTAGGGACGTTAGAAATGACGCCAACTACCAAGCCAACCCTAGACATAGGATAGATAGTTAGGGAGTTAGGAATTACCATCACCTTTGGTCATTTCGGTCAGCTTGTTAGTTACCCATGCATTTCTAGTAGTTTCGCTGCCATCCACGACACTTAGAAAACATTAGCAAAAAAATCCATTGCTTGGAAGGCACAGTGGACCGCGCTCACAACACCCCCATATATTCAAAAGGTGGATAAAGGCATAAAACCTGGTCGGTGTTCGCCTGATTACCAAGGGTGGGTAATATTGCGCCCACAGTACCCCCATCCACTCAACTGCCAAATGATCTATTTGCGCGACGACTGTCCACTGGACGGGAGAACAAAAAAATCCGGTATGTGAAATGACGTCCTAAAGTCAGCGCCACGTTCCTTGGACGTTCAACGGGACGCCGTGTCAACCCTACATATACAATATACCAAAAATTGTCTACAATGTGCCATACACCGTATTTGACAAATATATCATAAGGCTTCTAAATCCATTTATTTTTCATAAGCAAGGATGAGAAGACAAGCTATATATATACAAGTGGGGTGGTAGGAGGTAATACAAAACATATGGGATATAAAAAACGCTATAATTTTATTACAAGTGGGGACAACACATAGACATCCAACAAGACATCAAGAAGATGGAGTGGGTTGTCCACCTCTATGTCTCTCTAGGGATTACCAAAGTCTTCAAAACATTCACTAGAGGACAAAGGTAGTGGTGCCCGATGTTGAGCATGACATGTGTTTGATTATTTTGATATCACTATTGTATTTAGGAGAGCTTATGTGAAATGCGTGCATGATTTTTTCAATTACCCTAAACCTTGCATTGTCCAGAATTTTCTTATTAATATTGCAAGGATATTTTATTGCATTATTCTCTCCAAAGAATGCACTAACTATCTTGTTTGAACCTTTTGTCCTTTTCCATATTCATGTACTATCCCACATCCATGTTTTATCCACTGAAATCCATAGTAAGAGATCGTCCGCTTAGATTGAAGAAGACAATAATAGTGACTATGTATATTTTGGGTATGTGCCACCATGTATAGTATACACAGAAGCTGTGAATGATGTACATTCACGTCATACTATAGGTTGCTAGACATCTGCAAAAATGTCCTACATTGCTTGTTGGACATCCTCCTTTCTAATGAATGTCATAAAACGTATGTTGAATAACATGAGGTAGAAGTTCACATTTTCTTAAAGATGAAGACAATCTTGCTCCTAGTATTGTCTCCCAAAACGTCTTCAAGTGCATATCAACGTCTCAAAAACCATTGTAACGACTCAATCTACATCTCCAAAAACATTACAATATTATAGTGCACATCTCCCAAAATGTCTCATAGTCTCCGTCAACATCTTCTAAAACGTCCCTGCATCTCCATTGATTTCATCCAAAACATCTAAGAGTCTTATACAACGTCTCCAAAAACATCAATGAATATGTAAAGTGTAGAGCCGCTTCACGAACTTGGATTGTTACGTCAACATTATGGGATGCCAAGTCAATCAATTTCCATGTCATACGCCACGTCATATTTTTCCATCCCAAGGCTACCATGTGGCTATCCATCCCCCTTTTTTTAACTTGAGCAATAATTTTATCTAAGATTGCAGTAATTTCCACGGATATATTTGAAGTAAAAATGGATCAACGATGCTAATGTGACAATTAATGGTTTTCTAGATAATGCTTTAGACATTAGTATATCCTCAGCTATGTCCTAAAATATCTCAATGTCGATTGCAAGACCAAGTTGTTTTCACTACAAATTGCTAGTGTCGCACACAACATCCACAAAAATCTACCCTAAACCTTGATTTGCACCTCAAACATCTTGATGTCCCTAAAAACACAACATGTTGTGCTCTAGACATTGTGTGTTTTTGGTTGGACGTGAAAAAAAATAGGTTTCTTATAGTGAGCCATTGATCATAGCTTCTATTACACTTTAAGAAACTGGTGTTTTTTGTGGTGTCAGAAAACATGGCCCGACGTTCAATTTGACGGGAAGGGAATCATTGTAGATGTCATCTAAAATCCATCATACTGGACGAACAATAAATATGCCAATTTTTTAGAAAACATACTATTTTTTACCTCGTTTTTTTATAACATCCCCCAAAACATGGTCTTCCAAAGTTTCCATGATGCGCCATTTGGCAGAGAGCTCAATGCCACGGAAACGGCACGGGGGTGGGTTTTTGAAACGTCAATCTAGACGTTTTTAGAGACTTCGATTGTTGTATATCATACTCGTAAGTTAAGGTTAGTAGAAAATATTGATTTAAAAATAAAATAAAATAAACAAGAACAATTATTGAATTCAGCAAGAATTAAAAAACACTTAATACCTACCATCAAGAGAATTTTTGATGGCCAAATGAAGGAATTTTTTCATTAAAAATTAGTAAAAATTAAGGGTTGAGAGGTTCTATTTATATCCATTGTCCATCCATAGTGAGACAAAAGACATGGGATAATTAGAATATGGGAACTTGACTATTATAAGTCTCAACATTGTTTCAAACATTTGAATGTTGTTTTAGACGTCTAGACATTGTTCCAGACATCTTAATCATGTTGTTTCAGACATTTTATATTTAATACAATTCTTGCTTTACATATCCCATTTGGATTGTCTCACTTCCTACCACTCCACTTGTATAAAGACCATCTCTTTTCATCCATGGTATCCATCCATCCATTTTCCTTTTCTTGTAAAGCATGCCATGTGGCTGCCCTTCCCCTAAATTTTTCACATATGATCAACATTTTATCATAAACCGTAGTAATTTTTAGTAACTTACCTATAGTCAAAATTGATCTTCTTGCTAATGTGGCAATCTATGTTTTTTGGGACGTTCCAAAAAACATCAATATGTCTTTAATCATGTCAAATAAAACATCAACGTCAGTGATAACATCAACTTGGATTTACAGTAACGTGCTAATGTTTTTTGCAACATCCACAAAAATCTACCTTGTTGGGCTAGATGTCCTCCGATATCTTCATGTTTTATCGGACATCACACGTTAATGGAAAAACATCGCCCAAAACGTAGTTTTCTTATAGTGAATAGGAAAAATGCACATCCTTACAAGTCTCTTTTGCTGCCAACGTGTCCACTACAACCACTTTCTTCTAGCGCTGCATTGACAAACTAGCCTTCAACTCTCACCGGATTGATGGATATTTTCCAACTAATTGCCCAATTGTTATCCTTGCACTCTTTTTTATGAGCACGTCCATCAAGGAGTTGTCATTTGTCCTAGTTGAATTCTCTTTACTATTGTAGTTTGACTTTGTAACAAAAATAGATTTAATTCTTTCATATCAATGATTAACTACAATTATTTTTTATTCCTTTGGCAATTTCTAAGGTGTTGCTGCTTTTGGGTGAGTCTAGATTGTAGATCAAATTATCACAGGTGCTAGTACATTAGGGATTGCCAATTGTATTATTGGCCATTGAAACATATTGCTTTGACTTTCTTCCTAACATTGGACCAACACCAAAGCTTCATCAAAGGTAAATGGGTTCACAAGCTACAACTTCTTGTAAGGTTGGGAGTAGTCCATATACAAAGCTCCTCATGACTAAATTGTTGATTTCCATCAGAGTCATTGATAGCTCCACTAGCACACCGCTTTTTGTTGTCATTGCATTTTGTGAGACATACAATTCAATGTTCAAATGTAGCTTGCAAACACACTCACTGTAGGTCCTCACATTCTCTATGGATAGCTACCATATGCTTTTTAGATCTTCCAACAAGCTCTGATAGCTTTATTTCATTTGAAATTCATTTGCAAAGACCTTTTCAATTCTTCACAATTCATCTTCACAACAACCAATTGCTTGCGTACCATCAACTCACAACATCTTCTAAAAAGTTAGGAACAATTACAATCAAGCCACCTCATCTCTATTCTTGTTGGCCATGTAAGCCTCCTCAAATTCTCTCAAATAAGTCTCAAAGTCCTCCCTATCATTGTCAAATTAGATAACCTTTTTTTTCACTTATTATTTTAGTTCTCAGGGATTTATTGACCTTTTTATAATATTATTCACCAAAATGATTATATAAAGAGGTTATTCTTCTAGACACACACACTTTGCCAATCATCAACTTCCATGTAACTTATCCTACGTAGAATGTGATTTATCTCAACAATCAAATTGTGCAAATGAGTTTGTTAAGTTAATTGCTCTTTTATACAATTCTTCCAACCATGCCAACATTACTTTCTATTTTCTTGAAACTTGACTATATACTAATGTAGAATCTCCTTTTACCCATAATTTTGTAATGTTTATTTTTTTGGATAACTCTATTTCCATAATTGAAGTGTAATCTTCTTGATTACACATTAAATATCTATTGAGGTACTTTTAATTGAGATATTTCTCCTTTTGACGAGTTAGTTCTTGAACAACACAAAAATGACAACAAATACCTAATAGCTTCATTAATATGTGAAATCACTTTTAATGATGGAATTAGGCCCTTCAATTCAACTAAGTACATAATGATTGTATACAACTCATACTCATTCCCAAGATGTGACCTTCTCTTCATCACCACCATGCGATGCTACTCCACCACCAAAGTTTCAAGACAAACATCATCACCTAATTATTCACTTTAAAATCATTAATCTTACAAATAAATTTTAAATCAATATCAATTTGTGTATCGGCAATAGAACCAAGAAGTGACTTATTAATTTTGATGGCCCTCAAAATAGCTAGACAAACAATCACAAAAGACCAATAATTACTAACCAATCATCATCAACACAATCTTATCAATAAATTATATTTTTTATTACTTTTCTAGAATACGTCATCCCTCATTGAGGTTTTAAAGCATAATGCATGGTGTTAATGTCATGCAAATAGGTTCAAATCTTTTTATACCCTAAATTTATTCTCAAATATATTTTTATCCAAATTCCAATCCTATAATTTCTACAATAACCTAGAAACTACCATAGCTAACTTTGACCTAGCATAAATGATGGAAAATAACTCCAAATGTCTTGAAAATTTCACACAATGTATATCAACTAGTCAAATACTCATTTATCAGTTTCTCTCTAATCTAAGATATTTTCCAACTTTGATGAACATTTACTCACGACTGACATTTTGCCTAGTCAAAGCCTTCACATTTTGATTGTATTTTGTGCATTACTTGTAGGTACCAAGTCAATTGTAGGAATTTTTTTAATACAAAGTCCCAAATATATTCCTTTTTTGTTGCTTTGGATTACAAACACTTCCATTTTGTCACCCCATATTTCTATTTCTATACAAGATATAAATATGAAAACTAATTGTAAAGTAGATCAACTTTCTTAAAATCCAAGTGCAAAATATTGCTTTGATCCAGAACTTTTCTAAATACAAACCTATAGCTCTTTACATTAATATTTCCTTCAATAATAAAACATGATCAACAAATGTATAATTTTATTAGCATCCAAAATACATCCTACACCTAAAACTCACTAAGACTTAAGAGAAAGACAAAAGACCATCCCTCACATCTAATAGGCTAATGCAATCCTACAAGTCTAGATATTGGCTAGTCCTAATATCAACTATTAACCAACCAGTTATCAACAAACAACTAACAAGAACAATTAACGCAATACACATACCTTAACATACAAAAATATTTACTTCAATTAGTAGACGATCCACATCATGACATTAACTTAAATCCACTTGTGCCTAAGCAAATAAAAACAACCAAAGAATCCTTGATGATCTTAATTTTTGCTAAATTCCCTCCCTCTAATCAAATTTGAATTATTATCTCCTCCCCGAATAGTCCTAGTGCCAACAAGTTCCATTTGGCGAGTAGTTCTTGATTTGAGGTCTACCTTAATTATAACCTATCCAAAACATCCAAATCCAATTCAAAAATGGATATCACTATAAGAAACCTATTTTTTTTCATGTCCAACCAAAAACACACAATGTCTAGAGCAGAATATGTTGTGTTTTTAGGGACATCAAGATGTTTGAGGTGCAAATCAAGGTTTAGGGTAGATTTTTGTGGATGTTGTGTGCGACACTAGCAATTTGTAGTGAAAACAACTTGGTCTTGCAATCGACATTGAGATATTTTAGGACATAGCTGAGGATATACTAATGTCTAAAGCATTATCTAGAAAACCATTAATTGTCACATTAGCATCGTTGATCCATTTTTACTTCAAATATATCCGTGGAAATTACTGCAATCTTAGATAAAATTATTGCTCAAGTTAAAAAAAGGGGGATGGATAGCCACATGGTAGCCTTGGGATGGAAAAATATGACGTGGCGTATGACATGGAAATTGATTGACTTGGCATCCCATAATGTTGACGTAACAATCCAAGTTCGTGAAGCGGCTCTACACTTTACATATTCATTGATGTTTTTGGAGACGTTGTATAAGACTCTTAGATGTTTTGGATGAAATCAATGGAGATGCAGGGACGTTTTAGAAGATGTTGACGGAGACTATGAGACATTTTGGGAGATGTGCACTATAATATTGTAATGTTTTTGGAGATGTAGATTGAGTCGTTACAATGGTTTTTGAGACGTTGATATGCACTTGAAGACGTTTTGGGAGACAATACTAGGAGCAAGATTGTCTTCATCTTTAAGAAAATGTGAACTTCTACCTCATGTTATTCAACATACGTTTTATGACATTCATTAGAAAGGAGGATGTCCAACAAGCAATGTAGGACATTTTTGCAGATGTCTAGCAACCTATAGTATGACGTGAATGTACATCATTCACAGCTTCTGTGTATACTATACATGGTGGCACATACCCAAAATATACATAGTCACTATTATTGTCTTCTTCAATCTAAGCGGACGATCTCTTACTATGGATTTCAGTGGATAAAACATGGATGTGGGATAGTACATGAATATGGAAAAGGACAAAAGGTTCAAACAAGATAGTTAGTGCATTCTTTGGAGAGAATAATGCAATAAAATATCCTTGCAATATTAATAAGAAAATTCTGGACAATGCAAGGTTTAGGGTAATTGAAAAAATCATGCACGCATTTCACATAAGCTCTCCTAAATACAATAGTGATATCAAAATAATCAAACACATGTCATGCTCAACATCGGGCACCACTACCTTTGTCCTCTAGTGAATGTTTTGAAGACTTTGGTAATCCCTAGAGAGACATAGAGGTGGACAACCCACTCCATCTTCTTGATGTCTTGTTGGATGTCTATGTGTTGTCCCCACTTGTAATAAAATTATAGCGTTTTTTATATCCCATATGTTTTGTATTACCTCCTACCACCCCACTTGTATATATATAGCTTGTCTTCTCATCCTTGCTTATGAAAAATAAATGGATTTAGAAGCCTTATGATATATTTGTCAAATACGGTGTATGGCACATTGTAGACAATTTTGGTGTATTGTATATGGTGTACTATGTATAATGTAATGTATATAGTGTATGACATTTGTATATGGTTGTGTACAAGGTATGGCATATTGTATACAATGTATTTTGGATGTGTGAAGAGGTCTGCATAATGTGAGACTTCTGTTATCCACCCTGGGTAAATTCACGAGTACAACCAGGTTCTTGTAATTCATTTTTAAAAATCCTAATGGGTGATTGACGTTGATTCATTGTGTCTTCTAAGCAATGGATCTTTTCTATGCTCCTAAATTTTAAAAAAATCACTAATAACTACCTTAATTGCAGAGTTTAACTCTAAACAGCACAAAGATTTTGAGCCGTTGTGTTTTCTAATAAAATTGTCTAGAGACTAAATTTAAGATACCTAAATTGAGTTTCAGTTAATGCCATTTCCGAAAACATAAAACTTGTAAGATTTGGAGATTTCTACAAGAAGTTATGAGTGGATGAAATATGACCACTAGTTGGTGTTTTAAACTTTATCTGCGATTTCCTATCAAACTACAATTGAAAACTAATTTTCAATTTCACTTTTGACCTTTAGTTCTTTAACTCTATCTAAGTTTCCATTCTTGTTCTTTTTGGATGAAACTAACTAATTTTCATCCACTAGACTCCTAAACTTCATCCACTAATATATTTCTCACTTTAACTTTGATTCCTAAGTGTGATAAGTTTTTGAAAACCTCTAAACAAATTGTACAAGGTATTCTATCTGAAAGTTGGAAAGACCTAATCTTAACACTTTGATTTGCACTTGAAGTTCGGCTAAGCGTGAAAATGGCTAATTGTGGAATTTGAATATAAATTGGAAGAATTAGTAACTCACCTCATGATTGACTTCATCTATGAGGTGGTTGAGTATCCCTTCAAACTCCCCGTTGTTAGCCATGGTTGAACTTCTCTTGGAATTTTGTTCACCACTTGAAATGGTGGTTTTAGTACAAAGTTTGGGGAAGGTGGGACTTCTTCTTTCCTTTTTTCTCCGCTTTCCTTTTCTTTCTACACTATCCTAACTCCATTATTGTATTAAAAGGTTGACCTTGTAAATTTTTTACAATAACTGATTCAAGTCTTCAAACCATAATTGACTTTTGATATCCTATAAGTCAATTATTATCTTATCCAAATTCTAATGGCTCTAAGTGTGTTTCAAATATTTCTTATAATCCTATCAACTTCTAATTCTCCCTTCATTACTTTGTATAACAACTCCAAACTTTGCTTTGTACTTCATTCTATCATTCAAACTTTGAGTTTTTGAACTCTACTTCTTCCTACTATAGTTAAAAAAAAAGAGTGGTGTGTTTAGAAGTTGCTAATTTCTACACTCTTTGATGCTAATTGATGTTTTTATCCTCTAGTTTCTTCTTCTAATTGCTAAATTTCTTCTCCCTAATTCTACTTCTATGTATTCTAGCTCTTGGTTTGATCTTTGACAAATCACTATTTTTAGACTTTATATATTTTTTTCCTTTTAGAGGCTAAAATCAGATTTCCAAATTGATAAGGCACTTGCAAATTGGACCTTCCAAGTTATTCATGGATGAAGTTTACCCCCTAAAGGTCAAAGACTATGTTTTCACCAAAACCGCTCTAAAACTGCTATTTCTAATACAAGTACCAAATCTATAAAAAAATATTTTTGGAAAAATGTACCAGTTGGGATCTTGTATTAAACTAGATTGAGAAGTTGTGGGAAAAATTCCAGAAATTTCCACCGTGTGGATTGCAAGATAATAGCATTTGAATTATCAAAAATCCTTTTTTTGTCCCTGCAAAATTCTGGGCAGCTGCACTTCACAAGGTCATATTGGTATGAAAAAATGTCCAAAATGGTGGTTACTCTTTGTATTCATTCTTCAAGGCAAGTTATCTACATGCTTGAAAAATTTCAAATCATTTGGAATTGTAAAACATGTAGGAAAAAAATAGTAAACAAAAAGAAGTAGAGAATGTTCAACACTAAATTTTTAAGAATTTATTTATGAAATTCAAAAATGTCAATCTTAATGGTTGTAATGTTGTAATAAACAATCTACATCCTATGTTTTTATTTTTTTCAAAAATATTGGAAATTGAGTTAAATAAAGGACTTCAAAGTTTATCTTAGAGTAGAGATTCCATAACTACCCTCAGACTAAAACTCCTCATAATGTTCATCCCATTAATCAAAATGAATGATTCAAAGCTTCCCATGTATATGTAATTCTAAAGAACCAATTTCAAAATTTTAGTTAAAGAAAAAGTGATTTTTAAAGAAGTTTTTCCAGCTACCTAGGATGCCCGCCGACCAATGAAAATGACATATTATACAATAACTTTTTAACTATGATGTCAAAAATTATGAAATTGTTGGGCGTTAAAGCTACTCCTCGGGCACATCTTGTGTGAAAATTTCTAAGAATAAAAATAAAAATTCTTGTTGTAGTGACTACCCCAAATCATTATGTTGTCAAAAAAATAGTATTTGGTCCTTTAGGGGTTAACTGCTAATCGGTGCTTAAAAACTTCATCTGCTCACTATTCTTAGATGGTAATTTCAAACCCACTTTTGATGACAGATTTAAACTCTAATTTTTTACTACTTCCTAATCCTACTCTTTTGCTCTATTTGGATGAGTTTAACACTTCTTCATCCAACTTGAGTGCTATACTTCATCTGCTCATAACTCACTCATTTCAACTTCAATTCTTTTGTATCTTATGTTGGAAACCTCTCACCCTTTAATTTATGATTTTGGACTCAATTGAAAAATGTCACCTCCTCTTTTTACTCTTGGCCTCGGCTCTAAATAAACACTAATACAAAAAAATGGCCAACTTGGCCAAGCTTCCACTAATAAAGCCAAACCGAGAGCCAAACGGCCTAATAACATAAAAATGGTACAAGAGGGGAGTTCAAAGCTTTGCCAAGGGTTATAAACAACTTCTAAATTTTATCAACTTCTATAACATCTAAGTACAAAGTTTTGCTATGATTATGGACAACTTTTAGATTCTACCAGCTTCTATTACAACTAGGTTCAAAGCTTCACTGTATTTTAGGCAACAAAGGAAGTACTAGTCATAATTGAAAAGGGCCAAGTTAGTGAAAATTAATAAAATACACTTAATTTTGTTAATTCTAAATACTCAAAGCCAAAGCTTCGCCATATTTTTACAAAATCATGAATACACAAAACAATTCCAACAAAGTAAATTTGTCAAAATATGCATAACACGTCAGAGCGAGAAAGTTAGTACAAACTTGTTAGTTCAATAACATCCACAAACAAGTTAGTACAATAACGCCCAAACTCTAGGGAGTTTTTCAATTAAGAATTTTTCACTTAGAATTCACAAACATAGACTAAAAGCCCTCCGAAGCGGCATTGTCAAGGTACGGAGGAGGGTTGCATTAGGATTAATGCAAAACTCACAAACTTCCCAACTTCAATAAAACTCAAGAACTTGTACAAGCATTAACAAATTAATAACCAACTCCAACAAATGTAAACAAGAGCCTATTTTGAAAGGACTCCAAAGTCTTTCAAAGGAATCTTAAAAAAAAACCACAATGGAGCTTGAAATGCTCCAAAAACACACAAATAATGGCAACTTGACCTAAATGGCCAAAATCCAACTAGATGGACTCAATTGTATAAAATGAGCCAAAAGATGGCTACAAGGGGGTGAATTGAGAGGAGAATGAGTGTCCTTATATATGTTTCCAAGGACATTCAACCCCCCCTCCTTTTTTCCTACATGGTAATCTTATCAACTAAGATTTTCATCCTCATCTTTAAGTTTTTAACTTTTTACACTGAACCTAATTCTAACTTTTGAAGAAAGACTCCAAATCACAAACGGGTTGTGCCATTGGCTTCAGAAGGCCAGATGTAGTCTTACAAAATCCACACCCCTTTTTCTTATGCTAAAAATCCACTGGAAGCTAACTTCAACTTCAACTCCAAAAGGGTTTAAAAGGTTCAAAAGGTTGACCTTTTTGTAGAAAGTGATTACCCTATGGTTTTAGGTAGGTATAAGGAAGTAATAAAAGATCTAATTTGGGACCTATTCCGACTTCGTACACTTTTGGTATGCTGGTCAACTCCACCGTAATCTTCAAAATTATTGGTCTTGGAAGAATCTTACCAATTTTGGATCTTCTAGCTATCAAAATATCTTGAAACTAGTTGGAATGTGTTATTAGCATAAAAGAAGCTAGTCTAATTTTTAGTGAGATTTTACCGCACCTCGGATAATTTTTCCTTGAATTTCCCATTGTGAAATTTGGCAGTTTTTAGTTGACCATCTGGAAGAATATCTTCTAACTACCAGAAAATTCTGAAACTTTTTGTAGAAACTCTCATAGAATTCTAAAAAATATGTGCAAGACCATATTCTTACTTTGCACATTCAAAGAAGGATAATCAAATCTCGCTATCTCTTTTAATTTTTGGTGAATAAAGAATCTTTTGCACGGAGAAGAATCTTGGCAAACCGACTTCGCCGGTGGACTCCTAACATGATTTCCGCCTAGAAACACCATATTTATGTTGTAGATGCCCTCCTCTGGTCCATCTTGAGTTTTCTTCACCTATAGGCTTACAATTGCGGTTTCTAATATTTTGTCGATACAATGGGGAAATTGAAACCTCTCTCTAGGATTGACTTAGGGTTCTCACATATGTTCCCTCGGACCAATTTAGCCATGTTTTATCACATGCAAGGCAGATTTATCCAATCTGGAACAATTATACTAAATGATTGCAATATATACAACTTTGGGGTTCCTACCCTATTTACATGCAAGATTTGGGTTATGTTTTAAGAAAAACAACTACTTATGACCAAATACTATGATGGCATATGACATACCTATTTTGGCTTTACACTCTTTTTAGGTCTTTTTGTATAATAAATCACACTCAAAATTTTCCTACATGATTTCCTACACTTGCATGGAAGCTACTTGGCAACTTCCAACGCCCCCGTTGACCCATATTTTTTGAGATGTCTCGTATCCAACATGAGCATGACCGGCATGATTTTGATGTCTTTTGTACTTCCCAAGCAATGTGAATATTTTAGATGTCCATGTAGACATTTCAAGACATCATCTGAAACATCATGACGCAAGATCCTGTGATCTAAGAAAAACATTGTTTTCTTATAATGTAGAAAATTAATTGACAAAGCAATAGAAACAAAAGTTTTGGAAGGGCCCTTTCCGAGTTATTCTAGACTACAACAATTAATCGTATAAGCTGGGCATTGTCAAAGACAATATGCTCAATTGGTATGTAAATGGATTGAAGCTCAAGTACTATCATGTGAGTGCATGACATCAAATTATGACCCATTTATAGACATAAATGGAATTTGAGGTCATTGAAGATGTCATGCCATAAAATTCAATTCTCAGTTGGATTTTGACATGTCGGGTGGGTATCAATTGAGACAAATCTCAAACCAAGAACCATTCATCAAAAGTAGTTTATTGGCACTAAGACTATTAGGAGAGGATAAGGCTAATTCAAATATACTAGAGAAAGAGAATTTATTAATAAATCAAGAGTATTAGAAGTTTTTGGTTTGTGATTAGACACTTAGCCAAAAGGAAATTTAAGTTGAGCATCAAGCTTTGTCTCCTCACTAAGATTTAGTGTACTCTAAAAAACTAATAAAAAATATAATTTGTGGATAAAATTATGTTGATCAAGATTAAAAAGTGACTACTAATCTTTGTGATCGGTGTGAGTATTTTATCTTCACCCTTAGGATAAAGCGTGCACAATTGAACTACAAACACATAGATCCATTATGTAATACCAAGTGTAATACCACCATCACATCAACAAATACATTCATGATTTATCCTTAAGAATACAAAAATCTATTATCCATTGTATGATGGTGGTTCAATTTACATGTGTTAGAGTGTAAATACAATGTCAAGATAGGAAGCATTATAGTTTATACAATAGTAGTATAGTACAAATCCTACCACTGTAAAGACTTGTAATTTAAAGGTGAGAAGTCTAAACTGTCAGTGTAACCCAATCAACTAGGTGTGTACTTTAAAAACGCACAATTTACAAGGATGATATTAAAGTCTAAAAATACCTCTTAACAATTCATACAATATTTTAGTAGAAGAAAGACACCTCTCAAGATTTGTGGTACTATGGGTAGTACTATTGTAATCTCAATTGAATGCAAGAAAATGCATGCCAATTGAAGAATGACATACTTTTAATGTCACAAAACACATTTTAAGGTGTACTCTTGCTACCTTGGTGAGTAAAGAAGACATTGAAAGGTGATGTTCAAAGTTTTAACAAGAGACTAGGTGAGAGAAATGAGGTGTCTCGAGCAGATAAGGCATTGTAGCATTGTAATTAGGGTCAAATCACACTCAAAGGTACCACAAAGGGATCAAACCTAGTGAAATTTACGTCCTTTTCAGGATTTTTTCCATAATACTTTGTCTCCAATATATAAAAAGGACACATTGCAATTCTATTCATCAATTTATAATTTATAAATTTTATATAATTTACTTTAAAAAAATTAATTCAAAGTAATTTATAGCTTTAAAAGTTCAAAAAAGGACTCAAGTCATGTCCTAGCAAAGTAATCCCAATGGTACCTTTGAGTGTGGTTTGACCTTTCAAGAATAATTAGATGATGTAGTATACATTCTTAGAAAGTTGGTAAGAATACATCGATGTATTTAAAGAATGCAATTATCTAAGTTGTGAATCAAAAGTTATCGTTCCTCAAAGTTGGTAGTGTTTCAACCATGAACCTAAGGTGTGAGTCGTGGGAGGATTTTCTAGTCCAAATAGGATATGATGTATATTTGGAAATCTAATAAGACAAGGATTCCATAATGATAAGGTTTAAAAAGAGTTTAACTATGAATTAAAAGTTATAGACAAATATAGAAGGTAGAGTCTAGAAGTACTACACTTCCTGAGGGACTTGGTCCTTTGGAAGGCCATAACTTTCTCAATGCTTGTTGCATTTTAGAAAACAAATAGCCTATGGTGATTTAAAAAAAGAATAGATGATGAAAATGGTTTTGCATATTAGATTTGGAGAATAAAGCTAAAAATAATATTGATAGAAAGATGACGAGGTTTTTTGCACCTGGTCTAAGACTAACACATGGAATGAAGTGGTCTCCTTCCTCCCTCCCAAATGGTGCCATGGTGAGCCATAATAGGCACAATAGTGAGGTTAATGATGGATTCTCACCACCACACTTGTGTTACCATGGAGTGTTCTTGAGCACTCCTTCATACCACTAGGCTATATTGTAAGTCCCAGTTAGTGAGTCTTGAATTGTCTTGAGATGAGTCATAAGGTGAAATTAATTTTCTAGATTTTGGCTTTATGTCAAGTCTATGAGACGATTTCAATGGTCTAGGGAGCTTCCGCTTTTAAAATCCATGGTAATTATGTCTCTTATTCAAAAATTCTTTAGTTTCTTTTGAAATTTTATGATTTCAATTGTTGATACATCATAAATGTCTGTTTTTTGAATGATGTTTTATCTTAAACCTACTCAACAAAAAGGCATCTTTTTAGATGGACATAGTTGCTCAATCCGTTTATTCCATGGCATTAGTGAGGGGGGTTTTAAAACACAAAAGTGTTTGACAAGCTAGATTTATGCAATGCACATTTTAGAATCAAATAAATATAAATTTTTTCTTAATTGTACATGGCATGATCCCAGTGAGATATTAAAGAGTCTTGAGAATAACAAGGAAGGATCATTCACATTCAAGCATCTTTGTAGCCCTCAAGGTCTCAAGGCCTTTTCTTCATCAAAAATCACTAAGAATTGCTATTTTTATTGTAAGAGAAAAAAAATTTAATGTTTTTTTTTCCAAGATAACTATAGGATCTTGCACTAGACTGTTATAAAAATGTGTGGAAGAAATTTCAAAAACTTTGACCATATGGATTGCACAATATTTGCATTTAAAGTGACAAAAACAATTATTTTTGCATCTTGCTTGACTATATATATTTTTTTGCTTTGAATCTTTTTAACTTCAAATATTTGCACTATTAATCTTGATTTTATAATTTTTATATTGAAGAATTGAGTTGAGAGTCAGGGAAATTTTCCAAAAACACACTTGATTTTCATTCTTAAAATAAATTGTTTAGTAGAAATAGGTACAAGATAGAGGGAAAAACTAAATTGTTAATAGTTCTAAAATGGAATTGAAATACACTAATACCAATGGTGATATTATTCTAGCAAGTAAAGCCAATTATGTGGGACTCTTTTTTTGAAAAATTGTGGAAACTGAGTTCATAAATGAATCTTGTAAGTTGTTTTCTTATGATGATGTAGTGATTGCCCTTTAAATAAACTTCCATAACTTTTATATCATTAATCCAAATGGAATGACTGAAAGCTTTACATGTAGACAAAAATACAACCTTTGTGAAAAAAATAAAATAATTAAAATAACCAATCTTTTGTGATTTTTTTTGTACTGCTTGGTGAATTATATTTTACACTTAAGGAGTCATAACTTTTTCTCCCAAGCACCGCTTGAAGTAAATCTACATTTTTTTTAAATTAATTTGATTTTTTTTTTTTTTAATTCAAAAAATAATGTCAAAAATTAAGGTCATACAAGCCTATTCAAAATCTCCAAAGTCCTCCAAGGGGACTCTAGGACTTAAGGGATTAAAAGCAAACCTTAAAAAATCTAAAGAAAAAGTAGATGCTTGAAAATTGAAACTAAGGCACGCTTTTAAAAAATCTACCAATTCAACTTTGACTTCTTATAACTTTTGCATATTATAATCAAATATATTATCTTAATTTTCTTGATTTAAGGCAATCCAACCTTAAAGTAGGCATATTTTTTTGCAACATCGCCCCTTGAGAGGACTTTAAACTAGTAGTATTTAAAATCTATGCAGTGATCCACTTTCAACATCTTCTTTTTTAGTCAAGACTACTTTTCTAAAGTAATCAATGAAAGATGAAGAGTTTTTTGAGGCAACTAGTAAGAATTGAAGCATTTGTATTTCAAGATTGTCCGATTAAGGATAGTTTAGTGTCTATAGTAGATGTTCCTATGATATGTTTAAAATTATATAATTAATCCACATAACCTTTGAAAATTCTCATCTAATTGCTTTCACTTCCATGTTCATTTGCTAACAAATTAACCCCTAGGTGCCCAAGGCCCCAAGTCACCAAAATGTGATGTCAAAGAAACTTTGAAGTTAAATAGAACCTTACCAAATTATTAATTTTAGTACAAGTTTATATTTTTGAAAGATTTTTTTTGAAGTCTAGTTTTAGCATCAAAAGTCTGATTTTCAAAATGAATGACTATGATATTTCTATTCAAGATTCTGCAAAAGTGTCCATTGCAATCTTGACTTTCCATAGTATTGAGGGCTCTTAGAAATGAGCCTCAAATACACTAGATCTTGGAGAAAAAATTGCATTAGAAAGTCATTTAAAAAAATTTAGAGTAGATTTTCAGAAGCCATAAATTGATTGGGATTATGTATGGTGGGCCCTTCATCCTCATATTTTTTGGGTGGCCAACTTTCTAGATTTAACATGTGAAAAGAAGTTGAAATACTTCAAATCACTTTTGCAGTTTTAATACCGTCTTGAGTAAACGTTATAATCTTTCAATCCATAAGTGATATTGTCTATTTACTTCTAAAACTGCCCAATAGCTACCTTACTCAAAAGACTATAGGCAACATCATTTTTGACTCAGATGCCTAACTAGCAAAAAATTAAAATTTCATGAAGGGGTATTTGTGTCAAAACTTCAAAGAAGATCCATTCAACATTAGCCTCACAAGAACTTGTCCAAATTTCCAATTTCTTTTTTCAAGATAAAGAGTCCATCAAGATTTAAATGGTCTGAAGAATGTTTAGTTGTAAAAAACATTGTCTATTATGATCCTTGATATTATACTTTGTATCGTAATTTTGTGGTGAGAGCAACTTGAAATTGTAGTAACTATAACAACTCAAAATTGAAGTCATTGTGTGTTGAAATTATTAACCCCTTAAGTTCCTTGACTATGTTTTCACCACAAACGCTCCCAAATTGTCATTTCTAGTACAAACTGTACCAAACTTTGAAAAAATACCATTTTTGGACACATGTAACTATAGAATCTTGTAGTATGCTGACTTGACAACACGTGGAAAAAATTTCAGAAATTTCCACCACGTGGATTGCAAGACATGAGCTTCCAAATTCATATAAATCCATTTTTTGGCCTTGCAAAGAAATGAGCAATTGGGCTTCACAAGGTCACATTTGTATGAAAAATGTCCAAAATGGTGGTTACTTTTTGGATTCATTCTTCAAGGCAAGTTAGCTACATGTTTGAAAAAATTTGGATCATTTGGAATTGTACAACATATATGAAAAAAGCAATAAGTAGAAGAAAGTAGAGAATGATTCAAAATGTAAAATTGTTGATAATTTAGTTATGGAATAGCAAAATTCCAATCCAAATGGTTGAAATGTTGTAATAAAAATCTACATAGTAAGATTAAATTTTTTTTTTTTTTCCAAAATATTGAGAATTGCATTAAATAAAGGAATTAAAAGTTTATTTTAGAGTAGAAAATCCATAATTGCCCACAAACTAAAACTCTTCATAATTTAGACTTAGTAATCAAAATAGGATGATTCAAATTTTTTTATGTATGTAAAAATCTAGAAAACCAATTTCAAATTTTTGTTCTAGAAAAAAGTCTTAAAAAAATGTGCCTGGACTAGCCATTCACAAACGTATATTAGGCCATAAATTTTTACTCATATATTCAAACGTGCTTGATTTTAGTGCACATTAAAGATACTCCTCGTCCACACCTTTTATTAAAGTTTGGGCCAAAAACATGGAAATCTCTACTCACACGTATCTATCCAAAATTGCTATGTTGCCAAATTTATCATGTTGGTTCTTTAGGGGGTAATTTTGTAACATGGTTAATGCATTTGAGGTCCAAGGCTAAAGCTCATCTTGTTATTATAGACCTAAAGTGCAGAAACTCCAAATTTTTCACCTTATTTGAATTTGGATACTGAGAACTGAGTGACTTTTTTCTCTAAATAAGAAAAATGAAGTCTACTCCAAGGATAAGAAGTTAGAACAAATGGCCCAAAGTCCTTATTTATAATTTTCTGCAAAGTGCACACAAACTACAACAATGGAAAGAACCCTACATTGAATAGGGGTTAAGTTTTGACTCACACTTCCAAATGTCATTAAATTTAGTGCATATGAAAGATATTCCTTGTCCTCACCTTCTATTAAAATTTCAGCCTGAAATATGCAAATTTTCAGTCACAAATACCTGCCCAAATTTTATATGTTATCAAAAAATGCATGTTGGTCCTTTAGGGGTTAAGGGGACCAAAAAATTAAAGAAACTTATTGTAGAAAACTATAGATGATTGAAACATGATGTACAGTCCCCAGACACTTCAATAACTATTGATGTAAAACAAAGGTAGATATTTATATAGTGTGTAATGTCAATTAATTAGTATGGGTCCCTTAAAAACCCTATTCAATGTATATGACTTTGAGAGCCAACTTTCAAGTGCCTGCAATGTGGTTTTCAGGAATTGATTAAACTAATGGAAAGAACCCCCAAGTGATTTTGAAGCACCGACTTTGAAGTGACCGCAGTGAGGTTTTCATAGTCTCATTATTTGAAAATGACAAAAAAAATGAAGTAATCTAGAACATTCAATGAAGGTACACAAGCCTATTAACACCTTGATTTGCAATTTGAATATCTTGGGGCCAACTCCAAGAAAGGTGCGTATTTTTCAAAGGAGTGCATTTGTTTTATGAAGCAAATTCAAGAGGATTTATAATTTTTCAATTAAAATTATAATTTATGTAAATTTTTGAAGTGGTTTGCCCTGAAATTACATAACTGCCAATAGAATGGAGTCATAAACGTTCCATAAACAAATCATAACCACCTTTCCATGTATATAATGGCACTTAAGTATTCACCAATAAAGGGTTGACACATTACCCCTTGTTGACATGAGCGTTGCTAGCGCGTGAGCGGAGAGCGGGGAGCAGGAAGTGGTGAGCGGGGAGGGCAGATTTTAATTATTAAAAAGAAATTCTTCAAAATAAGGAAATAAAGTTGAATGAACACGAATAAAAAATATGATGTAAACTAATGGAAATGGATGAAAAAAAATCCGGATGTACATAGAAATGGACGAAGCATGGGGCGGACAATAGATGAAATTGGATGAAAAAAGTAGATGAAAAGTGGACCAAAAAGTAGATGAAAAATTTGGATGACAAATGGGTAGCAAAGTAGATGAAAGTGGATGAAGAAATTGGATGGGAAAGGTGGGTGACAATAAATGGGACAGCTTCACAACATCAGAGCTTCAGAACTTGGAACTCGCTCATGAAAATGGATAACTACCCGAATGACAAACTCATCAAAATCCAAATGACTAACTAATGTCGTTCGCTGAAAAATGTCGTTCGCTGAAAAATGACTAGTGTCGTCGTTCTCGTAAAAGGCAATATTTTTCAGCGAATCCTTGTCATCAGTTAGTCATTGTCGGAATCATAAAACATTTACACAGAATTGTAGCATTTCACTTGTACGCCAAAACTCAGAAGGTTCCATTGCTTTATGCGGTGTACTGAAATTAAATGTGGAAATACATACAATGCTAATTCAAAAAACAAAACATAATGTCTGAATCTAAAAAAGTAATACAGAGAACTCCAGTACATTATTTTGATAGGATGGCCTACTCCTACAAGGTTCAGAAAATGCAAGTAGTGACCCTTCTGGTCTCACTACTACTTCATTAATAATACTTGTAGTCACATGAAGATCTCTGGGAATGTATAAGCACTTTTTCTCTAATTAGGGTCTAAGTGGTTAAGTATCCCACTAAGAAGTATTAGCTTCACCTCATTGAAACTAAAACTGGGAGCATGAATGAAGCCATGTACTGGGGATTGCAGGTTACAAATGACGGTAAGAAGGAAATAAAGGTGCTTACAGTTTGACCACTGACCGCGCTTTCCTAAAGCCTTTGTCTTCATCTCTTTGAAATAAGGACACGTGCACTCTGGAAACGATGAAATCATAAGCATGTATTGCTCAGTCCGCGGTTCTACTCCAGAAGTTAAACAAACTATGCATCCAAATCCGGGGTGAGGAACCATAGTCACTCTATGAATTTGTGCATTCAATATCATAGCTGAAGCGGTATTGTTTGCATGCTTCCCTGTAGGTGCCTTCAGGTTCCGACGAATGATTTTTCCTGATCGTAATTTAGGATGTTCGTCAGGTGCCAATGGAATGGGATAAGCATTGACCAAGTCAACCCCACACTCTCCCCCAAACAACCTGCGAGGTGAAATTACTTCACGTTGAGGAAGTCTGAAGCCAACTGATTCTAAGGCTAAAATCTCTTGTTTTGACAAGGCAGTGCCCCTTTTAACAGGCCAAATGTCAGGAACGGGGGGTTTAGACAACACCCACTTCCGCTTCGTCCCCTTCACACAACGTTCTATATCATCATTGCAAAAATAGAACTCCATACGCTCGTTTTTATTTTTCTTGTAATTCACCATCATACCTGTATATGTTGGTGCGGCTGTGCTGACGCTATTTTGGACAATCCTTGTTGTGCATTTCTTCTTTGTATTCGCTTGAAGGACAAAACATGCCTTTGCAGATGTTTGGGGAAGTCTTGCAATGTGCCAAGTCAGGACATCACAGTCGGTCTCTTGGATACATGATACATGGAAGGAAGGACCTTGAGTACGGCACTGGGATTCCTGCCGCGTTTCAATAAACAAGGGTACGTCTACTTCCACAGTTGGGCACACATCCTCTACAATTGGGGTTAGAGAAGGAGCACTTGTGGAAGCCTTCCACGATCTTGTCTGTACTCGGGGATGTGAGAAGTTCACTTTATCCGGTCTATGTGAATCATGCTCGCATCCCAAAGGGTGGTCCGCCTTTCTTTTCTGTGATCCAAATACTTCTTCACCTTCAAAATGAGGCTGTCTACTAAAAAATTCTTGAACTCATGGAAGGCTTGAAATAGCTTCAGTGAGCACCTTCGGATTCCCGCTTCGTTGAGCGGATCGTTGGGCAACGCGGAGTAGTAATTCTTCCTTTAGAGGACCCATCCCCGCATCTCCGCCTTTAAGGTATTGGTAATACCTTACCATCTGCATAAACGCTCTGACAAAATCATCAACAGTGGCAATGTATAAATCGTTCCCACGATTTCCAGACTCTTGAAGCCACTTATTGTGTATAGTCTCGGCGAGGTTGCACAAGGGCATCTCGGCCTTCTCCGTGTCAAACAGATCTTGAAGACATCGGAAGCATGTCAAATTAGTATAAACGACTAACATCATTAATTCACTTGCCACTTGTCAAAACATAAAAATAAGAATTGCTGAAGAAATACACTTACTAGTTGCATGAACCCCCCCCATTGTCGATAACGAAAGTGCCAAAATGAGAGCCAAAGTTCCAAACGATGTAGGCCGTCTTCAGTTGTGGCACCGGATGAGGTCCACCATACTTTAATCGCAAGGTAACGTTCTTCAGATTGTTCCATTGGGTCCAAGCATGCTTGGGGTACCTTACTCCGGAACCAAGGAATAGCATTGCATTCACAATTCCTGGAAAGGTACGGAAAATGCAAGAAAGTCGGAGCCAATAGCTAGTTGGCAGGTGGCGGGTTTAGGGTAAGTTTCCCTCGCACTTGCAGCTGCTGGGATCTTCCTTACCACTCCCACTTGCAACTGTTGGCTTTTTGCGTGATTTTGTCTTTCTTTTTGTGGACCTTTGTCCCGTCCCTCTCGGTGTTGTGGTCGCTGAATCGCCAAGCATCTTCCCGCGTAGTAAAATTTGTTCAAGCTCTCTCATTTTTCTTCCCGCTCAAGGTTTGAACTACATTTGGCGCTACATTTGGCGCTAATTTTTGTACACAATGAATGAGCTACATTCCATTCCTTTCCTGTTCGTCCTGAATTTGACTGCATCATTGCTCTGGCAGCATCTTCTCAATCAAGTGCAGACGTATTTGCTGTAGTTTTTGAGGTAAGCTCCAAACCGTACACTACATGTATGCAACGTTGTAGATGAAAATTTGTTTCTCTTTTGAAAGATTCTAAGATGATGGAGGTTGGGTTTTGATGCAGAGATGGCTTTCTCTTTGGGGTTTCCAACTGCTGAATGTCTTGCTGAACAAGAGGGTTTGGTAAACGAGGGTTTAGACATACGGTCTCTCAATGAAGACGATGTCTCAGTAGCAGAGATATGCTCGTTTTTTGGACCGAAGCACAGTAAGAACGGATGGTTGTACAATGCTAATGTTGATCGTGAACAGGTCAACGAGATTCTTGCATTGTACAAGCGTGTGACAGGAGAGGATGACATTTTGAACCGAGAGCTTACTCTTACATTTTGTAGAGGAGTGATAGGTCAGTGCAAGGGTTTGAAGCTCAATTGGGCTGCCTATGGCGCCTTCTTGCACAAGTACAGAGTCGGGGTGAGGAATAAAAAAGCATCCATTGCTAGTCGAAAGGAAGTTACAGGACTCGGACAACCTCATTGCAACCTACCAAGGTCCCTTTCTGTCTTGCAAACCCCTACCTCCGTTTCTCATCCCTGCAGTGCTAACAAGTCTTCGTTAGTGACGCCAAAAAGTGAAGTGATCGAAGGATCAACTTCTTTTCGAGGTAGAGGTCGCACTTTGGGATCATCAAAGTCAAAAGCGGTTAATTCTCTAAGCATGAGTCCTAACTGGTCAAGTCAAGACATTGAGAGTGTCAGAAAAGTTCTTGCAGCTAGGAAATCTGTGTACGAGGAAGTTCGAGCGAGTATCTTAGAATTTCAACAATTGAAAGAAACCGAAGAAGGTGAGTTAAGAAGAGCTCGGTTGAATTTGTCCGATCGAAAAGTTCTCTATGCCCAAGCGAAGCTAGAGGTAGACAACTACGCTACCTTGTTGGATGTGGCTGAAAAAGACCATAGTCAGCTCAACGATAAATTGAATGCTTTGATTTCCTACGAAAGCATTCTTGAGTCAAGTGACCCAGGATGTTGCCAGCAAAAGATTCAGGAATTGCAGGAAGAGATTTGGAAGATCTCAGATGTAGTAGCTGACCATGAGAGAAAACACTCCCTTGCACTGACAGAGGAGAAATTTGCGCATGAGAGGTTCCTTGATTGTGAACGGAAATGTGATTTGGAACGTGCAAAGGTTTTAGAGTCTACTGACAAGTTTGAAAATAGGTCCAAGGAACTCAAAACTTTGGAGATTGAAGTCTTTAATTTTGAGTTTCAAGTGCAGCGGATGTGTGAGGGTGGAGGTGTTGCAACATATCCTGTACCTCTACTTGCTGATTTGTCAGCAATGCCCAAAAAAATCAGTCTGGTGAATGCATGTCCAGTGTGCAATTCTTGGTAATCCTGTAATAATCATGTTAGTGCCTTGTGCGGCCATACGTATCATCCTTTCTGCCTTGTTAGGCACGCCAATTCATCCAATAAGTGTTTTCTTCCTGACTGTGAGATCGAATTCTCAAAAGAATGGTGTGCTGCGTGGGGCATCCGAGCTCCAAAGTCCGAGTTATCTGGAAATATGAACGTTGCATTGGCTCCGAAGACAGCAAAAACACTTCCACGCACATACCGAGCTTCTTCATGTAAGTTTTTTTGCCACTTAATAGTATTTTCACTACTTCAGTTTCACTGTTTAGGATGTTTCTGTGCTTTTTCAGAAGTTCAAAACTACGAATGAAGAATACATAATAAGGAATGTTAGAATTTGTATTATGATGTACACTGTACCTTTTAGTATAAGAGGTTAGACTTCTTTACAAATTCCAGTATGTATTTTTTATTGTGCAGTAGACTATAGTGATTATGGGATCTTGTTCATCGTCCTCAAATTTATGTAAATTTTTTTCCATAGTTGTCTGAGAAAATTTCTTTTTGTATAGTATAAATTCCTGGATGAGTTCCTTGCCTGTACTGGTATTTTTCACATATCATACGTTTCTTTCTATGAATTCTACTCTAACTTCTTCAAAACTTGCTTTGAATTCCTTTAGTAATTTTTTCTACAAGCACTCATGCTTTATATTCATAGAATCTTGTTCAAATTTTTTTGAAACTCTTCTTCTACGTTTACTTGAATCCTTTATATCTAAACTCTTTCCTTGTCCTGCTCTTCAGTCCTTCATCATCACTTGTACTGACTTCAGTTGCTATGTATTCCTTAATTTTGGGTGGTACTGATTATTTCGGGTTATAAATTTTAGATTTTTGGTGGATCCTGAGGAATTTCCGAGAATTCCTACTCTATATTCCTTGAATAATTTCTGTCCTCACTACTCCTGCTTCATATTCCTAGAATGTTTCCTGTCTTGACAACTCCTTCTCTGTTTTCCTTTCAATTTTGTAGTCTTCATTGTTCCTGCTCTACATTCCTTTAAATTTTGATGTCCTGGTTTTTTATGCTCCGTATTCCTTGAATGTTTCTTGTCTTGACAACTCCTGCTCTGTTTTCCTTTCAATTTTGTAGTCCTCACTATTCCTGCTCTACATTCCTTTGAATTTTGTAGTCCTGACAACTCCTGCTCTGTTTTCCTTTCAATTTTGTAGTCCTCACTATTCCTGCTCTACATTCCTTTGAATTCTGTAGTCCTTACTATTCCTGCTCTACATTCCTTTAAATTTTGATGTCCTGATTTTCCATGATCGATATTCCTTCAATAATATGTGTGCTAACTACTCCTGCTCTATATTTTTGGAAGTCATTGTGAATCCAATCTATACCTACGTACATTTTGGTGAGTGTGCTTTTGAATTTTTAGTATAGTCCTGAAGTATTGTGTCTTTTCGGAAGTAGGTTTATAAATGTCATTATATTCTTGAAGTGTCGTCCTTCTTGAGTGATTCTTGAATGTCATTATATTATGAAGTGTCGTGTCTATTTGTGACTGTGATTTCAGTTTTATTTCAATTTTTGAACTATCATGGCTTATTGTGAGTTTTATATTTTGAAGTTCTTTATCTTTGTGTGAGTGTGCTTTTAAATTTAATTACATTTTTAAGTACCGTGTATTTTGAATGATTACATGAAAGAAGTGGTACACAGTAGAATGTCTAAACCTTTCAAAATCTTTAATCTTGTATACCATGCACTTTGATGTACATGCTAACATTACGTGAAATTCTAAAATAATTATGTAGGACTAGAAGGAAGAATTCCTTACATTTTTCTTTTGTGACCGTGCATGCAGATACATCTCACTTGAAGACTGACCGGAACACTGCAGGACCTCCAAGTCCTATGAATCGGAGTTCTTTAATGGGTGATAGCCATGGCAGTCCTTGGAACACCCATGTCCATAACAGCGCTAACTCCCAGTTGTTGGGCAAAATGGTCTTAACTAAATTTGAGGATGCATCACTTGAAAACGCAGAATCAGAGCATCCTTCACTATTAGAAGAAGAGAAACTAGAACATTGCTATGTCTGCAATGATCGACCAGCAGTCATTCGCTTACAAGTAATTAGTGACTCATATTTCAAACTTCCAATGCTGAAAGAATTTTGAATTATTGTTGCCTACTGACTACATTCTACCATGACTTTTGCAGGCATGCGGGCACTCACTTTTGTGCTTTCAATGTGTTCAAGGCAAGAAAGCATGCCCTCTATACCACCAACCAATTGTGGGATGGAATAGGGTGGATCAGTTGTCGGGTACCAAAGAAACGAGAGTCCCATTATCTTTTACTATGTCTTCTGCCTTCAATCGTCCTGCAGAAATGTTGTTGGTGCCATCCTCTGCAGCTAGCATGGAAAAAGGATCCAGAACTGAAGTTACTTTTCGAAATTCAGCATGTGGAGAGCACTTTGATTTCCAAAACAAAACTGGTAGCCACAGTGAAGACAACGAATTCCAAAAGTGGATAGACGAAGTCGTTGTTGAGCCTCAAAGTAAACCACTGTTAGAGGTGAACGTGAACACAAGTACAGAAGTGCTTCCCGTACAAGAGGAAGAAGATTTAGAACCAGACAACATTGTGAATGCAGGGCTAAATTCTGTTGTAGTGACCAAGAAACGAGGAAAGAAGAAGTCAACTTCAAAGGAGAATACCACCATCAGGTAAACTCGATTCCGTGGACCTGTATAAGAACTTGTGCTACCAAAGAAGTTTAGATACTTGTAGGGTATTTTATGTTTGTACTATTTTTTAGTTTGATGGAATATTCAGTGTGATGGATAATATTTCTGTAATGCTATTGAGTATATATGTGAATTCATATTCAATTCATAGCCTATTAACAAATTCAATTGCAAAATATGAATATGGAATTTGTACTTCCTATTGTGAGGTTTATACATTAATCATACAATGTCTGTTGTTTTTAATGTGTTGATCAGGGCGTTTAGGAAATCTGTGTTTTTTTGAACAAGAGAATAGAAATAAAGTTCAATGACTTTGCCCTACGTTGTAATGGTGTTACAGCAAATGCTTGCCAAAACAGATTTATGATATTGAGTACATGATTTTCAGTTTATAGAAGAAGACCATGGATGAAGAAGTATCCATACCCTCCATAAGTCTTCAGAAGAATGAAGAAAAATGATGTGTACCTAGTATATGAATTTTTTGGAGTTTAGGGTATTTCAATTTTGTTTAACCAGAAAAATTAAAAGTGAATTGGACAATGTGGATACAAAATAGCAAATACTGCGATCTTATAGACAGAAAGAAGTATAGGAATTTCAATGGATCTTTGACAGCTCTTGTAGCTGCTTGATTGCTCACGAATTAATTGCCGACGCCATCGACATGTCTGCAGTTCTAAGGTTTATATTAGTTTGAACTGAACTGCACCGTATAAATGGACCCGAGTATGTATGTTGATTGAAAAGGGAAACAAAATGAAACTCACTTTCACTTGCCAATGTGGTTGCCAGTTTGTTATGAAAATGATGTGAGGTATAAAATTGGTGGTAATGACTATATGAGCAAGAAGGCTTCAACCATGAATTTCAACCATGAATCTGGCAATAGATGGCAATCAACAAATGAAGAGTGCAATTGAAATCCCTATAGTCCACCACCATTTCATTTATAGACTACCCTCGCAAAACGAGAGGACATGACTGTAATGTCGCCCAGTGTAATAGTACTAAAAATTAGTATAAACCATGCTAATTGATTTTGAAATACAAGATGTTTCTATTGTTGAGAAATGTTGTCAACAACTATGTTTATCAAGATCCTCTTCAATATTTCTAATTGCTAAGTATGATCTTGATTTTGGTAAAAGTCTTCATTACCTGTCAAAATCTATAGTATTTCCAAATCAATTATAGTGTAAGTTTAATAAAAAAAATTTAAATTGTTACATCAAGATATGAATCTTATTTTGTTTGGTGATTCTATATTGCAATGTTGACGTACAAAATGTATGCACTAGAAGATTACTTAGAAACTTTTACAATATGGTCTATGTCAAATAGACTTGTATAATTAGGTCTAATAGGGTTATTGAATTTCAATGCTTGTTTCTTTTTGTAAACAAAATTGATGTCCCTTCAAACTTTATTGTTGAGTATTGTTGTAAGTATAAAAACTACATTGGGTTGCCATAGTTTTAGTAGTGAACCAATGACACATGTAGAGATTATTGGAGAGTCATTAAAATGAAATCATGAAAGAATTGATTTTATATTGTAGGATGAATGCATTTTTTTTAGGTACCAATAATCCCTAGAAAAGATTAGTTCCACTTTTAATTGAATATGGAAACTTCATTCACAATGTCAATAAAGCCTTACAGATCGTAGTGAACTTCTAATATGATATCATGTTCTGGATATGGAATTACATGTTATCCATGGATGTGGAAAATCTCAAAGACTTTCATTATAAACTACAAATATTAAATTCTTTAAAATAAAAATTAAAGAAGTTGGTGAATAAAAAAAAATTATATGAATTCAAAGCTTGTGTAATGAGAAAAAATGAACATAAAGACTATTGAAAAAAACTTTAATTATTGTTTTATTTTCGAGGACCCAAATCACTTGGCAATGACTTTCATTGGAAATCACTACAAAAGCATCCTTTATGTAGGTAAATCTAGCATGCATATTTTTAATTGATTAACATTTGACAATTTTTATGTAGAATTGAATCTCCCTCTACATATATTAGGTATTAATAGTAGGATGAAATAGTTCATCATGTGCACAAATTAGTTTAGGATTTATAAATCTCATTTAAATTAGCAAGGACTACTTTTTGAAGGATGCAAACCCTTTTTTCCACCATACTATTGTAACTATGCACATAGATTATTTTTTGACTTAGCTCATAATAATGGCATGAAACTTATATTGGAAGACCTCTAGTGCTGCTATATTACTATGTACTTGGTTAGGATTGAGGGCCAATTTTTATATTCAATTTAGGCTTAATTTAAGCCTTTGAAGGACATAAGAAGACGCATATAAGTGGGTACTACAATTATGACTTCAAAGTGGATTCAAAATGTTTTTAAAGTTCATTGACAAAAAGTAGCTCCAATTTTGTACTTCTTCTTTCATTTAAATTTTTACCAAATTTCTAAGTAATATTATTTCCATAATTGTTTTGGAAATCATACAAAATAGATTTCTAAAGATTATAATACAATATTCTGAACATTTCCTATTAAATTTTCCTTTGTTTGAGGTGAAGGAGTACATGAATTCCAATGCGATGTTTGCCAATGTTGCTTCTACTTTTAATTTAAATTCATTCTACTTTAGGACATTTTATAGTACTATGAAATTTTTTTATTTTTAAAATCCCTGAAAAGGAAATTGAATTTCATGTGACGAATTATGAAAAAACAAGATTACATTTTACACATACTTCACTACCTCTACAAAATATCAATTCCTTCAAAGCTTGTTTATATGTAACATGAGCTATCATGAATGCGAGTGGCCTGTGAAACTGATCATGGCACATAGTTACATTTTGCTTTCTTCAATGTACCAACGGTGAACATTTTAGGACGTGGTTGCTCTAGTGACTACGGTGTTTCAGCTTCACATTATTTTAACTACTGCCTCAGAGGTCTACGAAATATGAATGGACTTCAATTACATGGTACTTCCACTCTTGTTTGTATGAAAATTTAAAGAATTTCTTTGAGGGAGATTAGCTTCCCCCAAAAGCAAAAGAAGTCTTAAATGGTTGCTCTAAGAGCAAACTACTTTGCACATCATTGTACAGTACTGAAGTCAAGTGCATTTCTTTCCTGTGGGTTTAGTGTCACCTTCCTGTGAGGGTTTTAGGGTTATAGGGAAACCACGCACGCACTGCCTCTGCTGAACTTAATGTGTTTGTGGATTGCTCGGTGTTTGTGGGTATTCAATTTATGTTTCCTTGTCTCAGGTTTAGGATGGACTGTCTTTTGTGGGTGTGAGGCGCTTGTTCAGGGTCTAGGGTGCGGACTTGAGTTCATGGGTGTAGGAATTACATTAATGAAGTGTACTCATTTTGGATTGTGCATTCAATTGCGGCAATTGAGTTTCGACAAGATGGATTACTACTTTAGCGCAATGAAGACTGACTGGAGACATTTACTGTGGAGATTACGTGACGTTCCTATTTGCTATTCACGGGAGTTCATTGAAAATTTACAGAGGTATTGTCGCGGGCGTTTTTGGCAATGCACTTTTGTTTGGATTGTTTGGGACGCAGAGACTTCCTTCGCGCATTGGCAGTTGACTTCAATTTTAGAAGAGTTGGTGAGGGACGTCTGGTTGCTTTGGATGCACCTAGTCCGAAGAATATGCAGCTGCGGACATCACCGTTGAGTGTTCTTCACAGAGCAAGCAGTGCAATTCTTTGAACTCGGCTGAGGAAGGTGAGTTTGCGGACCTAATTTGAACATGAGCATCGTCAGACTGTTTCTTGGTTCACCGCTGTTTCCAACTCAAATTACAGTCGACATTGTAATTTCTGAATACACCTCCTGCCCAATGTTTGCTTTCACTGACCTCATGTACTCAGGAATTGCATTGCGGAATTCTCTAGCTAGGGCCCTGCGTAGTGCTGTCATTGAAGTCCTTTGCTCTTCTCGTTGCAAGGACAGTATACCGTATGAAGTAGTGCACTTTCCTCAACAGTAATTTCAGAATTTCTTCGGATGAATCCATCGGCCTGTTGTTCGCTTCGAGCAATTACCGTCCTTCAGGTAAATAATTCCAGGCACTTTGGTATTAGTCCGTTAGTTCATGTATTTGCTAGCTTCAATTTCTGTATTGAATGAACAAATGCGCCTACTGTACTTTCAGGATAAGGACTTCGAATGACTTTGACTTGGTAGCAGGTACTGGCGGGAGGCACTCCATCAAGATCCAGCAAAAAAGGAATCTGCAATTCTGCAAAGCGGGTACTTGGAAATAGAGGATCAGGGTAAGCGTTCTTACCAGTATTTCAGTGTGGAAATGTGACAGTAGTTGACAATTACTATATGAATTATGAAGAAGACTATGGATTCTCCTGTTTGTAGCCATAGTTCATGTATAAATAGATTCTCTTGTTTGTAGCTATAGTTCATGTATAGATTGGATTCCCTGTAATTTTTCTTGAAAGCCTTTAGATCCAGAGCTCAGAACTAGTCGTAGCTTTACAACCCTGGATTTTATGTTGGGGTAGATGTCTTTCGAACAGGGCAGTTTTGAATGGTTTCAACATGTTGTTGGCTTACCGGGGGAGGGTATTGTTCTTAGGAACACCAAACCCCATCGTTGCGGAGGTGAGTTTTTGACCAGAAATTTGCACGGCAGTCATGCCAGTGTTGAGGATTGTGATGTTTTCTTCGGGGGGAGGGTAAGCCACAATGGTTTCAAAATCAAGTGTCATCCGAATGACAATTTGTGAATTTACATGAAAGACCTTTTTCGAAGAGTGCATCAAGTGGATGACTCTCCGAATCATGATGTGTCTCGTACTTTTGCCCGCGGTGTGTTTGTTGAAGTGAAAAGGAATTTAAAGGTGAATTGGGCAGCTTTCGCTGTTGTAACGTGCCACTGGGGGAAGAAAAATTTTGTACCTCATCCACTGTGGGCAAATGCTCTTGCACCTCCGACTTCAAGCATTCAAGGGCTCCTCTGTGAATGCAGAAACTCTCTGGCTGAGAGGGAGGTACTACTGTAGACTTCGATTTAGCTTGTAGGCTTTCAATTCATATGGTGTCATTTCATATGAATTTGTTTGTGTTTTGTGGCCTTTTACTAATACTGCAGGAAGTGACGCCTACTGTTTCAGGACTTCTACGTAATGTAATTCCTTTTAATTCTGTAATTGTTAAATTATGCTGACTTTGTCAATACTACTTGGTTATCGCTGCAGGTGGACGGTGAGATGAAGCGCTACTTCGATTTCAACCAACACAAATTAGCAGACCGTGTGCTCTCCAAGGGTAAAGAAGTGCAAGTACAAGATCACTGTTCTTTAATACTTGGTAAATCCGTTGCTGGGGTATTTGACAGACCTGTACAGAACTTCGTTGAGGCTGGGTCGTCGGAGGTACGTGATGTAGACATTGAAATCAGTAGCCCAAATGTTGGACATGTATGTGACAGCCCTCTCCTTAACACCACAGAGGCTGCTCCTTCCAATGTGAAAACGCATCCAGTAGTTTGCATCCCTCCGAAAGCATTGAGTAGAATTTTGAAGAAGGTCAATTTCTTGAGCAAGCATGGTGTTCCTGACGTTCTATTGCACGAGGTCATGTGGAAGTGGAGGAAGGTTTGTCTAGGATTGAGATCCAAGTTCTATGTAGACAACAGAATGAAGAGAATATGAGACTCGAGGAAGCGCAAAGACAACAGGATCTTCTACTTCAGGAGCAGGAAGTGCGGCAGCAAGAGCAGGAAGCACGGCAGCAAGAGCAGGAAGCGCAGCAGCAAGAGCAAGCTGCAATGAAGTTACAAGAAGATGAATTCGGTTCTTGCGTGTCAAAAATGGTCTATATTTTACTAGAAGATAAATTCAAAACTGTATTGGCAAATACATTACTGAAGGGCACTCCCGGTGCTCAGAAACGATGGGTGGCAAAAATCCTTGGATGTGAAGATGTCAAGACCGCTTCTCCACCTAAGAAAAAAAGCAGTAAACCTGTGAAGATTGAGATTGAAGACTCCACCTCTCCGGCTCAAAACACTCGGTCCCAGTGCCAAGCATCGACTCCTAAACCGTGAGCAGTGAACCACAGCTTTTCCCACTTAGAATTTGAACTGATTCTGTACAAAAACATGGACATTTTCATCTATTAATTGTCAAAATTCAGCAATGTCTTGAAACACAATGGAGTACTTCAATTGCTATAACCTATGACAATGGCATGATGTAATCTCCAAAATGTAAGAGCTGCAATTATAAATCCATACAAGTAAAAATTAAAACTGTAATAGCTTTCATTCCTCATCTAATTCATCAGGTACGGAATCATCATCCTCTGATTGGTCCTCGTCAGTCTCTTCATCTCCAACAAGGACACTTCTGATTTGTTCTAAACTACTGTAACTGAGGCTATAAACTGACATTCCCCCCTTCTGCTTGTGTTTAGCAAGCGGCATGGAGAATTTGGTAACCCTAATTAGGTGGGAGTATATGAAAGCTGGACCTCTCTCTGTAACTAATGTGTATTATGTAGGACTCCGACCTGACTGTTTGTAGTAGCGTCCAATAACAATGTCATCGCCACTTTCTATAGAGAAACTCCAATCATCAGGGCCTTGGTCACTAGTGGTAGTATGCAAAGTTTGCATACACTGTAGAATGTAAAAATTTACATTTTCTGCATTACCAACACTAGCACAAACCGCAAAGTTGTCACCTACTTGGAGATCAGCTGCAAGGTCGTCACCATCTCCGCCAACTTCTGTGTTTTCATCAGTACGGTCACATAGCGAATCGCGTGCATTACAAGGCTGTAATGTTATAAGATTCCACGGAGAGACATGGGAATCAAATGGACAAGGTTCAGGAGAACTGTGAACACAATGAGAGCAAAAGCAAGACAGTTCTCGTATCTGTAGCAAGGTGTTGTTTGAAGAACTAACCGATCGTACGGAATGCTGCCTCCTAGAACCAGGAATAGTCCTGCAATTCATTCCTCGATTCCTGTCAATGTCAAATGTCTGTATCAACCAAAAATTCCGTTTGACATCCGGTCTAGCCTGCCAATATGCTGCATGGTCCAGGTTCATTGATGTGTTTAAAAACACAACAACATCTTCAGCATTATTCAAAGTTATACCAATTGAAGGCTTGAGCTGTTCCTTCCGCAAAGCCCATTTCAAGACCGCTCCTGCACCATCGTGTGGGCCTTTTCCATGCCCGGTACCCCAATAATGCCACTCCATTTGACAGCTAGTAGGTATCTCTGGACACTTTGTCAAGCCTGGATATCTAGCAATATGAAACCAAGAACGAGCCCCTTTGAACTGTGCTGCACAACCATCACTCCATACTATATGTCTTGTAATGTGGACTTCATTCTCAAGTAAATGCTTCCAATGACGTTGCAAGCAATGTTGGACGAAAAGATTGTCATGCTTCTTGTCATCGGATACATAATAAAAATACTCAGTTAATATTTCCTTGCTACCGGGACATAATGGATCAAAAAAAGGGTTTAGGCGGTAGGTTATGTGAACTAGTATGGTTACTTGGAAGTTATACCAGTGTTCAGCCTGAATTTCATTTTGGCCTCTGAAAGAATAGTTCTCTGCAAAATCTATCAGAGATAAACATTCATTGCTTTTAAGCATGGATACACTACGTTTGTACTCTTTATCTTGCCACTGGGCAACGAAATTATGGAGGACAAATTCCTTCAATTTTGGCATAGCATAATCCAAAAATACTCTAGGTACGCTCTGCTTGACTTGTAAGCGTATGACTTGTTTTGGCTCACCTTCTTTGGTGAAACCAGCTTGAACCTTCTCAAAACAACGCCAAGACATCAAGTTCGGGTTGTTGGGATCTACCTCTCTGGGACAGAGTTCTAGAAGTGCAGGACCACATTGAGAACACTCACTCTTGACGCACTCCAACCTATGCCAGCTACTACCAGATTCTCGAGGGCACAAAATAGATTCCCACAATGATGTAATAGAGTCATGCGTATGAGAACTTGCTTGACAAGAGACCGTACCAGCAATAGTCTCTCCTAG
This sequence comes from Antitrichia curtipendula, assembly GCA_951230915.1. NCBI lineage: Eukaryota > Viridiplantae > Streptophyta > Bryopsida > Hypnales > Leucodontaceae > Antitrichia > Antitrichia curtipendula. The sequence goes on along the minus strand of OX579633.1, from coordinate 8,358,397 downwards.
TGGAGGGCTTGCGCAAATGTTAGCACAAGCACAGAAGCATGTGCAGTCCTTCCCCCCCAAGTGCACTGCCACAGTCCTCATCGTATTGAATGCAGCTTTGATCTCAATCATTTCTTGATGATATTTACAGCAGCATGAATTGAAATCCTTCAACTTGTACACGAAATACGGCTTCAGGTTTTCAAAAGCTCGGAGACCCACGTTCATACTTGGGTGCGTAGACACAAAGCGTGAATAGAAGTCCAACTGCCAATTTGAACAAACACATAATTAAATGATATGTACAAGTGATTGAATTTCATGTGAAACAATTTCAAGAAGTGGATATATGATAGAATGATGGCTAATCCCCCTAATTATTGGAAGTGATTTTTGGAAATCAGAATTAAATAATTATACAGGAATACTATATACACATATGAAGTAATTCCTGGAGATATTCTTGTAAATGACTTCCTTGCAAACTAATACTGGAAGGACCTACTGCAGGACTAGGTATTGTAGGACTTCCTTGCAAAGTAATACTAGAAGGACTTACTTTAGCAGTAGGTATTTCTAGGACTTCTTTGAAACTATCATTTTTAAGACTTCCTTGAGAACTATTACTTTCAGGACTTCCTTTAACAGCAGGTATGTTGAGGACTTCCTTGAAATTTATCATTTTTAGGACTTCTTTGAAATCTACCATTCCAAGGACTTCCTTGTAAACTTCAAGTTTACCAACGTCAGGGACAAATACTTTTACAAGGAACATCCTTGACAATTACTGGCTTCAAGACTTTTGAGAGTGCTAGTTGCAAGATTTTCTAGACCCCAGAACAAAGGAATTTGAATACTTCATAGGAATTTAAAAACATTCACTTGTACAATTTCCTAGGCAGGAATTTTGCAAAGGACTTGCAGTATATTTCGTAGAATGAAAAATCAGGAACAACGACTTTGTAACCAACAGAAGATCACGGATATCTAACTTGCAGATATCAAGATTTAGCATAATGAAATTCAAGAAGTCCATTGCAGAACAACAATAATATTTTAAAATCATTATTGAATTGATTATAGGTTAAAGACATAGAGTTCTCAGTTCAAAATACAAAAAACGGTACTAACATAAGCACACTCAATATGGGACAGTAATAGAGGGCCAATGAATTTATTCTTTATAAATCTCATGAAGTAATTATTATTAAAAAAAATTATGAAGTTATTATGATTAATTACTAGGAAGTGATTATTTCTAGAATAATGTGAATCCCAAGCCAAGAGTCCAGTTGTACTATCAAAAAAATTGCAAAGAATAATTTTGTGCATAAAATATAGTACCTGGCTTTCCTCTAGAAGGTGTCGAGCATGTGTTTGTGATTGTTTTCTTCCAGTCCGTTTGACGACAACATCCTTGCGGTTGGGGCTTACTCTTGTTTGCTCAGTCCACCACTGCACTATTGACGATGTAATTTCTGGAGACAAAGTATCAGATCGTCATCTACATTCACAGTTGGCCCAAATGACACCCGGTGCAGCACTTATCAAGTGCCTCCTTTGAAATCCCCTTCTCACACTTTTTTCATTGATACCCAAGCATGTAGCTATTCCTCGAGCTGAAATGTGGCTGCAATCATTGACAATTGCAGCTTCTATAGCATTTCTAGCTTGGTGGTGGTTACTTCCCCTAGCATATTTCAACGTATTCCATGTCTCTTTTAAATTCTGACAAATCTGAGCACACTGCAAGAATTTCTTTTCTTTTGCTACAACTTCTAGTAAAGCAGGTTGCAAAATAGGTTGCTGTAAAAAAATTTTAAAACCATAGATTGATACAGCAAACCCTTTCCTGAAGTGGTAGCAGCAAAATCAAAGCCAAGCTGTCGAGCATGCTTCGAGGCCATCCTCTGCAGTGCTTGTGCTTCGTGATTCCCTTCAAATTGCTCTACCGCATGCAACGCTTGGATCTTTTCTCTCTCTGCAGCTCTCCATTTTCTTTTCCTCTCAGTGGCTTTAGCGCGGATACTCATCACGTCTTGCAACCTCCGTCGTGTACGTTCCCCTATCGCTTTTCTATTCCGTGCTTTGGCCATGACACTTCAAAGTACCGAATGTGAGCCCTTGTACAGGATCTAGGTATCACATGTAAGCATGCAAGGGTACCTACAAAACAGATGCCATACTAATGAGAATTTGAAGAGATTAGTATCTTCAAGAACTCAGGTGATTTGTAATCCAGAAGACCGACACTTCCTGAATGAAAGAAAGGTATGTACAAGTTCTGTAAATGGTAGAAAAAAAGTTCAAGAGTCTTGTACTTGTTATTCTAGTATTTGGACGCCTACAACATGTAAACATCAGTAGCAAAAACCAGACATGAATGCCACCTACCAAGGAAACTGAACAAGCAACTGAAGACATCTTTTAGAAATTTGGATGTGCAACTCAAAATGTCAACAAAGAACATACCGCACTTGAACATGTCAGTACTATTTACGTCCATGTAACAACTTCTGCAAAGAGCAATTCCAACTAGGATGAAACAACCAACTTTTAGACTGAAGAAATGGGAAGGATCACAAAAAACCTAAACACGACCAAAACTGGATTGCAAATCAGCGGAGAAGGGAGGTGGCAAAACCAAAAAAAGGAAGATGAAGAAGACAACATCCTCACCTTAAAAAGTCAGATTCGAAATGGACAATCATGATGTACTCCTTTCCAACAACTTTTCGACACTTTTCTGAGATAAGTGCTACCTACTCAAGAACTGCGCAAGGAATACTAACTCTGGATATTCCTGCAAGCACTGCAATGAAGTTTCTTGGTGTACACTATATAGAGATGTAACTTTATATTTTTTCTATTCTCAATTGACATGAGCATGTGCAGAAGGTCTAACAGGCCTATTTGCAAAAAAAAATAGAAAGAAAAGAGTCTTTTTGACATTCCTGACGTGTGCAGCCCCATAATCATGACGATTCCTGATTCCCAATCATGGAATAAGAAAATCAGGGCTTAACTGAATGCTTTAGCTCGGTTTTCAAGGTCCTCAACTGTTTTCTAACTACTGTAATGAATTCCATAGCTTCTGAACATATTTGGATACAACTTAAACATTCCTGAATTAAAACGGTCACCTGTGACATCATTCCTGAATTCCATTTCAGGACAACAAAATATCACATTCATGAAACAATTTTTTGAAGTTGTACCTACCTTACAATCACCTCAGTTTAATGTTTAGGCTCAATGTTACATCTATCTATAAACTATATTCCCTGGTGAGATATTCATCTCCAAAAAAATGATGTTCACTTCCTTTGGGGTTGTGACAGTAAACATGGGGTACCCCAAGCATGCTTAGACCCCGTTGAAATGGCATTTTTGTACTGTTTGCATAGAAGTCGGTGTTGATCTTGTAAGTCCGCCCGTATATCAGCCTTTGTATGCTTTTCCATGGATTGGGTCCAATGAAAAAGGCAAGTCCGCTCTCGATTCTCCATGGGTACACTAGTGTCACCTGATCCGTAGATAATTCGTACCGCATTCCAATTTGCTTGAGCACTATCTGCCATGAACCCTTTGAACTGAGTTTTAGGGACCCCATGTCTTTGCAGAACTGAATTTAGGTTTGTCCAGAATATGACTTGTGCAATACAGTCTTCTGATTGCATGTCGCACATGGCAATGGTCATTACTCGACAGTATACACTGTCATAAACGTGGCATGCCATGGTAGTCCATCCTTTTACCCGTTTCACATGATCAAACATCATCCAAGCATCCTGGAGGTCACCACCACTTTGCATACGCTTGACCAAGTCTACTCCACTGCTTGGACCTACATCCGACATTTTGAAGACAAAGACCTTGTCCTTGTCAGAGCCTTGACTTGGGAATTTGCTCTCTTGAACAAATGCCCAAGTACTTGTCCCCCGCAACTTTGTTATGCTATCCATAACTCCAAACCTCCTCAGGTACTTGAAAGAAGCGACCTCGTTACGAATACTGGATGAAATACTTATATTTATCCAGGACAGATACGAGTTCTTCAATATTCAAAGTCTTCTGCAATTCTCCATCAGGGTGTAGAAGAAGTTCACCCAACAGTTCTTTTGTGGCCTCCAAAACAATGGCTGAATTTCTGCCAATTGGTGTCTTCTCCATTTGATCTCCTATTAGGCTTCGAGTCCTCTCCTTCATGTCGCGAAGCTCACCATCCTTGACGGGATGCTGATGATCGCCGAGATGAACAAATGCACGAGTTATAAGCGGATTCCCCAAGACGTAATACACCCTCACAGCGCAACGAGATATACAACTTGGTGCTTCCTTACAAATCTTGCAGACAAGGGTAGAGCCAGTTGGATGCAGTACTCCAATATCAAGCGGGCTAGGAGAGAAGCCTTCCCACTCCAACTCGTTTACTGGATTTGTTCTTTGCACTCGACCCAAGTACTCGCAATTCCCGTTCTCGCATCTGAGATGACCGACACATACGGAGGTACGAAACGATAAGCCATGATTGTTTGTTATATTTGTAGTAATCGTTTTCGTCCACACATGACCATCGTACCTCTTATCCATACCAATCATTTGTTTCGCATATGATGGAACTCCCAACGAATCAACGGCTGGTAATTCAAAAATAACGTCGCCATTGAAATTCGAAGGAAGCACTGTAACCTTGTGTGTTGTAATTGTGTCGTAATCTATTTTAGACATAGCATTTCTACATCCCTTCCGTCCACGAAGTCCTTTCAAACAATCAATTACCGATGCTACAGAAGGAGTTTTGGTACTGGGAATCACAGTAACAATATGCTCTCCCAAATTAGAACTAGGGATTGGAATATCTGACGAGCGATCCCATGCTTTCAAAGTTGGTTCCGTGTTCTCAGTGTCAGAGTCATCGCTGAGAAGGGTTACTGTGAAGACACCAGGCTCAACTTTAGGAACCTTCATAGGTGGCGTCTGAAATGACGAAGAAGAAAAACGCTGATCAGGCACTAAGTCTGCGGATTCCGACCGATCAAAATTACTTACCCCATAGGCCCTATATTTCCCAGCTTTCAAGTGCCACAATCTATTCACGCCTTCCAAAATAGGTACTTGACCGACAGTGTGAGTTAGGACTTTCGTCTCTACATCAGATATTTCTTTATCGATATGCAGAGAGTCCGCATGTAAGTTAAATCTAATACCCAATCGAAAGGCGGACACCGCAGCGAGACCATCAAGGTCTAGTGGAAACAGTATAGGAACCCCATCAGCGGCGCCATTCACGATCACCATATCCAGAAACTCTGACATCGCTAAATATTCCAATTCACAGCATGGACACAAACAATCTCACGATCACCATGTGATGCTCTCTAACACGTAAACTACGAACTCATAGTCCAGGGAGGTACATGAAATAACACAGCAAGCAAATAAACTGAATCCTGCATACCGGACGATGCGGAGGATGATAGTTTATCTATAATTCAGTGAAACCAATATTAGGAACGCCTCATTACACAGTTTTGGCGTTACGGCCGTCATTATATATAATGAAATTTATAATTAATTTTTGACCTCACTAGAAGTAACAACTGAGTTGGTTAAGAGGATTTCAGCCGTCCTACAAAACTAAGAATATAGACTCCTCCAACGTTAACATGTAAGCACATTGTATGCAATAAAATATAACCGAAACATTTGTAATAAAGACCAAATTCTATGACAAGGCAACCTTCCGAAGAGGCATTGCGATTGAAAATGGATATCCTGGCCACTAATTAGGACGGTAGGCATTAATTTTTGTTCCCACAGTGATGGTAAGAAGTTAATTAAGTAATAAAATACAATAAATGTCTGACAATAATTAAATACAATGTCAACTTTCTCCAGCCAATCATTCGACAATCAGTTACTTCTTAAAATGTATTTAAAGTGATAAACAAGGGAATCCTGACGGCTATGCGTCAAGATACACAGGCACGGAAGGAACTTGAATTACTAATATCCATCGTCATGAAGATGCATATTATGTGATATACTATTTTATTTGCTACTACTAACAAAATTGTGACTTTACCGTTTGAGATGAATACAGTTCAATCATTTGTATCAACAACGACCCAGGAGTATTTAATGTGTATGAGTAATCATTATATAACATCCTGAACTACCCCAACATTATTCGACTATACGTGGGGGACCTTGAAGGCCATACCCTTCGAACAACTACTACTGTACATAAAAGGAATCTGGATCAGAAACAAACGTAACAGCATAAATGCCAATATCCATGAGTGTAATCGTGTCGAGTATGTTCAACACTGTCTATGCGTGTCCATCAGGGCTGATAAGGATTTCATCACTGTAGTAAGAGACCATTACGTAGAACTTCTTATTAGAATTTGAGAATACAGAAAATACTATTAAGTGACTCTATCAACTGATTATTAAGGCTAATATCATTAATGAACTTGTAAACTCACAACGTTATAATCGTTTTATAAATTATACTAATCGAATCACTGACACACTATTGACAAAATTTATCCCCACAGACAGAAGGCACAAGATATATGGATTATCCATTGCCTTAGGAAACAACGGATGGGGAATTTCAGGACTGAGAAATACTGAAACACCGTCAGAGAAATCCAAGGTAAAGTCCATCCAAAGGACTAATGATGCACCAGTTCTCCCAAGAAGTCAAGGTCGGCGAGAAAGGATGGGGCGACCGGGAAGTGTGTGACGGCGGGGATCCAGCTGGCGCGTCGGGGATGACACGAGCGGTAAGGAACGGCAGGGAAGAGAAGGGCAGTGAGGAAGCCCGGACTGGCGCAGTGGTGCATTCCTTTCGACAAAATTGTTCTCCTTGCGTTTCTGATTTCTGACGTCATTGGAGCATGGACTATCCGAAGTTGGGTGCAAGCGAAGCAAAGATGGATGGGGTTCACAACTTACAGCCAAGGGCGGGGAGGTCGAACGCAATCCCAGGACCTTCGGCAAACTCGGCACAGGCAATAGTGCGTCCGGAAGAAGCCTATCCTCGGAACCAGGTAAGGGTTTTGAACTCTCAACTTCTCATCATGTCTCGCATGCATGACTCAGTACGCGTCGCCCACGGCCTGAATGGCTGAATCCAGAGACAAATCTTATTAGGGTTTAAGGCAAGCCCAATCCGCTCCGCTCAAGGCAACTGGTCACCTCAGCGAGCGGGGGCCAAGATTGCCAAGCGTGTTCAGATTTTTTTTTTGGTTTCGTCTACGTGCTAGGGTCACGTTCTCTTCAGTTTTGTATTACTGCTGCATGGATTTGTCACAGGGGACCTTGTCTCGGCTCCGAGAGAAGTCACAGGGTCATGTATAACTTCTTTTGATCGTTCTGGTTTTGTGACGGAGCTCAATCCCTCTCGAGAAAACCACCCGCTCCGCTGTGACCATCTGGTCACCGCACCAGAGGCCGGACAAGCCAGCCAATCCCAGGGTTGTCTATCCGGACGTGACGTGGGCTTTTCACGTCCGGATGTCATGACGCGTCCGTCCTGACGCGTCACAGCCCGTCCCCGATACTGATGGGACCATCCGGAGCGCGGATGAAGTCTGTCCATTCTGCGACGGCGTCGGTCCGTCTCCTTGACGGTGACTCCGTCGCCAAATGGACATCCGTCTCTTGGACGGAGAGCCCGTCTGTGGACGAAGAGGCCATCCCCTGGACGATAACCCGTCCGCTGGACGGAGAGTGGGTCGCTGGACGGTAAGCCGTCCTCTGGACGGAGAGTCCGTCGCTGGACGGTAAGCCATCCTTTGGACGGAGAGTCCGTCGCTGGACGGTAAGCCGTCCTCTGGACGGAGAGTCCGTCACTGGACGGTAAGCCGTCCCTTGGACGGAGAGCCCGTCTCTGGACGGAATTCTCGTCTCCAGGACGGTAATCCGTCCCTTGGACGGCCTCTCCGTCCTCTGGATGGGAAACCGTCCCGTCCCCTAGACCGGAATATCACAGGACGGGACAGTCGCCCCTTGAACAGTTTCGTTGGCAAGACTGCGGGTTTAGGATCCACCCCATCAGCCGTCACTCCGTCTAGCTGGGTTTAGGGTTTAGGATTTTAGGGAGGGCTTCAAGGTGTATATTAAGGATTTCTGCCTATTCAAGATTACTTTCCCTTGTTGATTTTGCCTTTCATGACTTGGTCGGAGTACAACCATTGCGGTAGAGCGAAGTCCAAGAAGAGTGTGTTGTGGTAGCACTTGTTGTGAGAGCAACAAGTGTTGTTTCCACATCACATTTCAAACAGAACACTAATCTTTTTTTTGATGCAGGGGCAGGTAAAGGAGGACAAATAAGAGCAATGGGTGGAGGAAGATCACAGTGGGAACCTTGGTACACACTACGGCCAGATGGAAAAGTTGTTTGCAAGTTTTGCGAAGCTTTGCTAAGCTATCGAAAGGATCGGTTGCTTTTTCATTTGGGATATAGACGAAATGACACCCTCCTTGGAGTGAGAGCGTGCACTAAAGTCAATGCAGCCGTGAAGGTAATGTTTTTTAATTGTGGAGGACATATACCTACGGACACTTCGCATGGAACTGGACGCGACGTGGAAGTGACATCACCATCAACGATACTACCAAGTGTAGTACGTGGTGAGCAACAACATGATGCTTCAATCTCGGCAAACGATGGAGGAGAAAACACTGGGGGGCAAAGCTCTCAAGTACGATCATCGGAGGCGCCCAACCCTAGTTTGACCCACAGTCGATCGATGAGGCAACTGTCTCTACAAGAAGGACTGAACGCATCAAACAAGCAAGTACTTGACAAGAAGTGGTCTAAGTTTTTCTACGAAGCCAATATACCATTCAATGTAGTGAGGCATCCTGCTTTTCTGGATGCAGTGAAATCAACATCGGAATCAAGAGTTGGCTACAAACCTCCAACGTACCATGCACTTCGTACAAAGCTCATAAAATCTACAAAAGACAAAGTGGCAGCAATTGTAGCAGAGAAGACGAGGGCACCAATCCACAAATATGGCGTTACAATATGCTCTGATGGATGGGACAACGTTACACATCAACCATTGATGAATGTCATGTTGGCATATACAAGTGGAGAGGTTTTTCTTGGATCGATAGACACAACAGGCGAATGCAAAGATGCTACTTACGTGGCTAATTGCATGGGTGATTACATTGACGAGGTAGGGGCACAGAATGTGGTACAAGTTTGTACAGACAATGCAGCAAACATGTTGACCGCTGGCGCTCTGTTACTTCGTAGATTTTCACACATATATTTTCAAGGGTGTTCAGCACATGCACTTGACCTTCTACTTGAAGATTGGGGAAAACAAGATTGGATTACAAGTATGGTCAAGAAAGCCAAGTCAATTGTGAAATACATTCGAACGCATCACATGCCACTTGCAATCTTTCGACGACATTTTCCTAATCACGTTTTGAAAAATCCCGTTCAAACACGCTTTGCTACCATGTTCCTCATGATCGAACGTTTGGTGGAGGTGAGGGAAGCGATAGAATCGACAGTCCACGATCCGCAGTGGAATGAGTACACGCGGAGATTGGCATCCAATCAAAAGCAAAGAAAAGCTAACGATGTGCGACGATATGTGCGAACGGATGAATTTTGGAGGAAATGTTTGAACTTTGTGCACATAGTGGAGCCCGTGTTGATTGCTCTTCGAGAGTTTGATGGCAAGCACCCGTGCTTAGACAAGGCATGGCTTGTAATGAAAAAGGTGGAAAAGCATGTTTTATCTTTGGAGGATCCACCATTTCATTAGAGCGGAGATATGCAATTTCCGCCACCGATGATTTCTACAAGTGCTGGGACATGCTCAGGACAGATTTGCGTTACGCTGGGGCTCTATTGAATCCCTTTTTACTTGACGAAGTCATGCTAATGGATGATAATGACGCAAGAGAAGCCATATTGAGAGTTTTGCGCAAATTGGCTGTTGGAGATCAAGCATTTGCTTCAGCTTTGTCTGAGTACCAAGCATTTAGAGATCGGTGAGGCATTTTTGGTGGACTTCCTGATGTAAACCCCTTGAATTTGCAATCTCACGAATGGTGGGACCTTCTCGGAGCCGGTGCTCGTACACTTGTACCAATTGCCAGAAAGATCCTCGCGCAAGTGTGTTCTGCATCATCCTGTGAACGCAATTGGAGCATGTATTCGTTTGTCCACAACAAATCACGCAATAGATTGACATCAGAGCGTGCTGAGGAATTGGTTTACATTTATACCAATTCCAAGACTCTTAGAGAAAGGGCTGCAACAAATCCGACAAGGTGGTATATTGAAAACATGATGTCAGAGGATTCCATGACAGATGAATCTGATGGTCTAGACCATGGTTCGGTTCTCTCTGATCCCAATGATGACGATTCAGATGATAGTTCCAATGACGACGATGAGCCACCGTTTGATAGATTTCGTGGGGCGGGAGGAGTGCGTCCTCTAATTGATGCATCCGTATTTGACTTTGAAGAGGGTGATAACAACGACAATGACTACAAGGGACATCAAGGAAGTCCACCACGAATGCCACAAACGTGGAATGCTGGGCCAAGTGGGGCAATACAAACGAGGACGTTGTGGCACCGAGACCACTAAGTCCAGACCCTATGGATGTACAAGTTGATGCCACAATAGAAAGAGATGGTGTTGACGTTCAAAGAGGACGTGAAGAAGACGTAGTAGTACCACCGTCATTACCCATGAAGACCACCCGCAGTGAAGGGCCCCCTCAAGCTGGAGAAGCACATATGGCCCCTCCAAATCGAGTCTCGGTTGTACAAAGGCAAATGCCAATATTGGAAAATCTACAAATCCAAAGTTCATCAAGGCCGTCTAATTCTGACGGCCTTCCACACGAACCAACTTCGTCAATAGGTATACGATTGGCTGGTATGGTGTCACAGCGTGTGACTAGAAATACGACTTCATTGCGGCCACCTGTACATGCCAATAATCGAGGAAAGCGTCCACGACCACAAGGTAATATTAGTGAACGTGTAAGTAGTAGAACGCGTAGAAGGCTGAGGAGGGAAGAAGCGGCTTCCCAACCATTTTCAAGAGAAGTTCAAACAGGAGGACCCAATACAGATGGCATTATGGATGCAATGGGCCAACGACCTCTTCGGACGTTGTCTTCTATAGCTCGACCACAACGAAACCGCAATTCCGAGGCCTCCAGCGAAAGTAGTAGTGCAACATCCAATGATGATGGTGAATCCATTGGTGGTACTATAGGTGAAGATGGTGAGGTTCCAGGAGATAGTGATTACAAGGGGCCGGTGCCTCGACAAGGTCCACTCGAAGAAATGGGTGGTAGTGAACCAATAGTACAAGAAGCAAATGCAAATACTTCTATGCGCATTCTTAGGCATGGAAGACGTTGAATGTTTTTGAAAAGACAATAGGGTCTTCATGTTTTCAAATGCAATGGTTTTAGCGGCTCAATACCTTGCATATTGAAATCAGCATTAATATGAAATATGACTTTTGTTCCTTTCATTCTCATAGAACTGTCTTTTCTCTTGCATTTGCCTCAACATACGGAAAAAATGTTTTTTACAACATCTAACCGTAAGATCTTATACTTCACATGTTTTTTATCACGTGGTAAAAATTTCATGAAGTTTGACCGAATAGATTGAAAGATATTAGCATTCAAACTTGGAAAAACTAGTTTTCTGAATGCTAGCTTTGCAATTTCAGATTAACTTTCACTGAGTGTGATTTATGGAAAATTGGGCCTTCGGGGCACTATTGTTTTTGAATTATTTTTTTTGAATATTCAAGAATCGAGGTCAAAATTTGAAAGAATTATTGCAATTGGAAACTATGTTTGCAATCCAAATAACACAGTGTGGTGTTTTTTTCATGTATGTTTTTTTTTTTTCAAATTTCATTAAAATTAAAATTATAAAACTATAATTTGTGTTCATTCATTCATTTATGGCCCCAGTTTCAGATTATTCTCATACATATTATAATTGATAAAATCTGATTTCCACGTTTAGCTTTATAAAATCACAATAAAATCAATTTTCCATTGAATTTTCTGGAAAAAAAAAGCATAAATAGAAAATGAATTCTTACGTATGTTGAAAAATATTAAAACATTATGCTGATTTTCAATAAAAATATAAATTTGGTTTGATAGTCAAATTTGACTTCAAGCTTTTCTTTGTGGTTGTTTACTAGTTTTGGGCATGAAAAATTAAATAACCAATTGAAAATTTTTCTGACTAGAAATCTCTATTGATATTTGTACCTCTTATAAAAAACTAAAAATTTAGAATCTCTTGAATTGTTTTTTCTATTTTTACTTATTTATGGCATGAAGTGCAACAAAAATGTTGACAATTACAATTTTGTACAAAACTAATTGAAATTTCTTGTAGTGATATACAATTCAAAGTTTTTAGTACTAAAGATATAAGATGTGTGTTTACACGCAATTTAAATGATAAAGTTAGGGAAGACAAAAAAAATTTTACAACTCAATGTTTAGGTAAAATACGTTTATAACTTTATATAAACCAAAATGAGTACAAAATGCATTGAAGCCACAAAGTGTGCTACATTGCTATGGATGTCCTCAAGCCCATACTATAATAACCGCATGTACTAAATAAACACTAATTTTGCAACTACATGGTAATACACTATTATCTAATCTTCATTGCGCGCTTGCTCTTCTTGAAGGTCTTGTTTTTTGCGGGCCTCGCGGTAGCAATCCATGGGTGGTGTCCAAAACGTTGGAGCACCACTTAGACGTTGCACGACTCCAGTCACCGAGCGTCGATGTAGTGGCTCCGCCTTGCACAATTCACCCAACATGGTTTGAAACGTACCAAATGCCGTAAGGTCCGGAATCATATCTACATTTCCGCGATCTTTTTTCCATACCTTCATAGCCAATTTCCCTCTGGAGTATTCGTCCGTGTATATACTAACACACGGTGGCTTAACCCTGCGAGTAGGAGATGATGAAGTTCCTGTCTCTCCAATCAAGTACATCAACTCAGGAGCCACCCACCAACATTGTGCTCGGGTTGCTTGAAACTTCCTTGGACAATTGAATTGGTAAAGAGAAGGGTTTTTTTCGTTGATGCGGCTACCCATTCCCGAATCACATAGACCAATCCACACGGTTCTTCCATCATCATTCGGAAAATGAAGCATAATGTTCTCCGGTGTGATGTCGTTGTGCAATACAGAGCACTGTTGCACTACATCCACAATGCAAATCATCGCCCACGCAAGTTCAGTGCGCTTGCGTCTATATGCCATGAGTCGTTTGGCTTCTTGCATTGATTAGGGAGTTGCATGGTAAGCCAACTCCCCAATTTCATTTGGATCTCGGTTCTTCTCATCAAAGGTAAACATGGCGCCGAGAGTACCGCCATTCCACCATTGCGAATAACACTCCATGGTCATGTCATTTATAGCAAAGAATTTGATGACCCCTGGATGCTCGCACGGACATACCAATGCCTCGATGGACAACTTCTCCCTAGACTTCTTCAATTCATCCACGCGCAAGGTTGACTTCCCAGCTAATTCCATATTCTCGGGAATATGTTTTGAATTTTGAACACATACTTTGCGCACCCTCCCATGCCCCCCTTGTTTGCTATGGCTAGACAAAGGAACCACCACCACTTCTCTTTCAAGGAAAACCACTCCTCTTGCAGCTTGTTGACCAAAGGCCAAGTTCTGACTTCGTTGAAACCACGGAGCGGAACGGATGTTGCTTGAAGACAATCCACGCACTGCATCATGCCACCAATACACTTTCTTGTGCAACAAATTCAATGCTTGTTGTCTGGGCACTACACTCTTCTCAAAGCCTTTTATTTTTTCCGCAACTTGGGCAAGGTTGAAGATACACGTTTGCACTTGTGACTCCAACCAATGATCGAAGCATTCTTTCGTGCGGTCTTCATGCCACTCATCCGCTCTCATTGTTGTCCAGAACATGTGGTGGAACTTTTGTTTAATTTTATCCACTCCCTGTAATCCGCATGAGACGTATGTTGAGTTCAACTGCAAAATCGAATACTGATCAAAAAATTCCAACGCCACTTCATGCAGTTTTCGCGTTGCACCCTTGCTTGGCCACTTCTCTGGCTTTGTAGCCTTGTGCCTCCTTCGTTGTTTTTTCTTCCCCTTCGAAGACTCTCCGCCCTCCACAGCAGCTACAGGCCCTTCTGCAGCTACGGCCTCTGAAACGGGCTCTGGTGATTCCGCATCCGGGTCCATAACCGGTGCATCTCCAACACTTGTCCACCAATCATCAACCTTTCTCTTCGAGAAATCGCGACCAGCCATCGTGACAATAACAAGTAACAAATAATCAAAATCAAAGGAATTAGGAATTCGTTTTCCACAAAGTGAAAAACCGCCCCCCTTATTCCTCAAAACAGCCTCTACCTAGCACCCGCGCTCGCAAGCAAGGACTGCAACCAATCCAAGACAAGAGAGCACCGTCAGAGCAGGAGAGACTGTGGCGAAAGTACCCTAAAAACAGTCTTATATACCCATTTCACGTGGCCGGGGTGAACTGACCCCCTCGCTCGGCCCTTCGGGCCGACCCTATTTTCCGCACCATTCCTTTTTTGCAAATTCTAAATTCATAAAGACCCCTAATTAGTTCAATCACATCAAATAATAACCCTGGATCGGCCAAAAATAGAGGGCTTTTTTTTACATGCACCCCTGGTAAGGCCGAGCGAGGGGGTCAATCCACCCCAATCATTCACGTCGACGAACAGGCCGTCGAGAGGACGGACAGAGCGTCCAGGGCCGTCCAAGGCGTCCAGAGGACGGGAAGGCCGTCCAGAGGGACAAGCCGTCCAAGGGCCACGCCGTCCAGCCCGCGGACTGGCCGTTGAGAGGACGGGAAGGCCGTCCAGGGGGGGAGACCGTCCAGCCCGCGGACTGGCCATCGAGAGGACGGGAAGGGCGTCCAGGGGGGGAGACCGTCCAGGGGCCAAGCCGTCCAGCCCGCGGACTAGCCGTCGGGAGGACGGGAAGGCTGTCCACGAGGGGAGACCGTCCAGCCTGCGGACTACTTGGCCTGAGGACGGGAAGGCCGTCCAGCCCGCAGATTGGCCGTCGAGAGGACGGGAAGGCCGTCTACGGGGGGAGACCGTCCAACCTACGGACTGCTTGGCCTGAGGACGGGAAGGCCGTCCAGCCCGCGGATTGGCCGTCCAGGGGCCAAGCCGTCCAGCCCGCGAACTGGCCGTCGAGAGGACGGGAAGACTTTTGAGAGACGGGAAGGCCGTCGAGAGGACGGGAAGGCCGTCGAGAGGGCGGGAAGGTCGTCGAGCGGGCCATTCAAAACAGTGCTGGCCGAGTGTAATTCATTTCTAATCCTTGTTCGGAGAATTTTTCATTTATGTGGTTTGGCACTCTCGGACTTGTCAGGACAGGTGTCCTCCCTCTCAATCGGGCATTAGACTACGGTGGCGGGTAGTTTAAGAGTGCTAACTTAATGTTTACACTTGTTTCAATTAGAGGACAAATAAATATCAGAGATGACATTCAAATGCTCAAAAAACAAGGTTTAATGCTCATTTAGAATGGAATTATATTTTGTTGCACGTAAATAATGGAAAAAACATAGAAAAAACCATAGAAGGTCAAATTGAAAACTTCTTAATGTCAGTCCTAGAATGTTCTATTTGGATGTTCATGTTAATATTTGATTCATTCTAATTGCACCCATTTTCACGAAAGTTGTTGGCATTGGGCAATGTTTTTTTTACAAAAATCCCAGAATCTCGCAATCCCTTAAAATAATTTATATTCTGTAGGGCTCAAATTCGAATTCAAATGAATTTTATCAATTATAACTTGAACAATTTCACCTTTGGAATTATTGTATTTTGATTCCATCCTTCCCTGCATGTAAGTGCACCTGGCAATTTAGTATTTTGTTGAATTTTAAACCCTGTCTACACTAATATACTAAACTCAAAGTCTCAAACGTACAAACATTCAATAACTTACTAAGCCCGGATCAAATATACAAAGACCAAGACAAAAACCACCCTCTAAATGCTCTAGTTAAAGGTAGTAAGATTAAAACTTTGAAATGGTTAATTATGAAATAAGTGAAAGACCTCCTAAACAACATATGTCATATGCATATCATTGATTAATGTAAAACATTGTTTTGGCTTTCCATTCATACATTACAGAAAAAGAATGTAGCCCTATACATCTAAACTTAAGAATGTTTTACCTTCTAAAGATATTGTTATGCCGTTTTTTGGTGTCTTCAATATGTTTTATAAAACTTTGATTTTAAATCATTAATCTATTTTTTTCCAATTCAAACTTCAAAGACTACATCTCGATCAAGTTTTGCACTTATAATGCCAACTAAAAAAAGGAAGAACATTTTTCGTGGTTTCCGGTCCATGCTAGGTTTTGAAGTAAATCCTATAGGACAATACCCTAAATCCCAAACCCGAAACCCGAAACCCTCTTCACTGTTGCAATTTTAAGAGTATTTGATGTTCAAGTTTATGTAACTATAGCAAATAAGAGTGGATTGGTGTAATAAAATTGAAATGCAACATTGAATACATGAACTTGACATTTTTGTGGTCTCTATATTTTTTTTATGGCTTCTAAATTATAAAGCAACTAATGGTGAATTATTATAGTTTTTCATATGGATTGTTTATTAATTGCTTATGTAGTACCGTATGTTAACCACTAAACTGACTAAAGTCCCAAGGCGTCTTTTGCATCCTATATCTGAAATAAATTGCCATTTCTATAGTAAAGAATGTAAAAAAAAAAAATGAATGTGTTTAGGACTTTAGGCCTTTAAGGTGCACATCTACTTGTAGTATGTAAGATCTCATACTAGAGTACTAGAGTAGTGTTCAATTGACCGGAAGAAATTTCACAAACTTTGCCTATATAGAATTGTAGATTGCAAGATATTTACAATAAACTTCAACCTCTGAATGCCCAACGACATCATTTAGTGCCAATTTGATGGCAATTCAATCACTTCAATGAGATGGAAAGATTGTGGAAGCATTCAATTCATTTTTCGGGGACCTTCCATGTTGAGTTACAAAGTGTATCCAAATGATTTTGTAGTCTTTCCGATATTTGCCTCCGCGTAATTTAGAGTTTAGGAAAAAAAAAAAAAAAAAAAAATGCTACTTTAGTGTATCTTGGGAAGTTGTTGCTCCTTAGTCTAAATCTGAAATTTATCCCCCAAATTGATATTTTCTGAGTTTGAGTCTAACTATCAAGCAAAAGTTCATTTTCTCTAGTTCCTATTTTATGTAAAATCCCCCAACACGACTCTAAAAATGAAATTTCATTATTGCGATTTGCACTTTGAATGTGTTTTTAATGTCTACTACATTTAGTACATTCTAAATAAATCATGAAATGGAAATTAAGTTTATGCTATGATGGATTCTAATGTCATTATCCTTGTGATATAAGGTAAACCTGCCTATGATAGGCAGAATGACTGATTTGTTGTATTGCCTTTAGCAAAAATAATCAAATTTTTTCCATACAAAGACACATGTGAGAAATGAAGAACGCAACTGGAATTTTATTTTTTGGATTAATTGTGATTTTTTTTTTTAATTTTTGAAGTGTACTGTCCAGTAAGCCCAAAAGAGTTTGTAGACTACCCCAAATCAGCAGAAAATTGTTTCCATGATGGTCATCTTCCCACTTAAAACAGTCATAACATTTTCTAAGATGGCTACAAGACTTTCTAACATGGACATGACATGAAGAAATAAAAAAACTGCTTTTTACTAAAAATAAAAAATCAATTTTCAAAAAAATAAAAATAAAATTTTTAAAGGGCCGTCCAGGACGTTCGGCAGGCCGTCGAGAGGATGGGTGGGCCGTTCCCGACCAGGGACAGGCCGTCGAGAGGACGGGCAGGCCGTCCCAGACCACGAACAAGCCGTCGAGAGGATGGGCGGGCCGTTCCCGACCAGCGACAGGCCGTCGAAGAGACGGGCACCCCGTCCTTTTGGACAGCCTTTCCGTCCAAGAGACGGGTAGGCCGTCTAGAGGACGAGTATCCCGTTGAGGAGACGGGTTTGCCGTCCACGAGACGGGTATGCCATCCACGAGACGGGTATGCCGTCCAGGAGACGGGTATTCCGTCGAGGGGACGGGCAGGCCGTCGGGAGGACGGAAAATCCGTCCGTCCAAGTCTCGGGCGGTAGTGTAATTATTTCCCGAACCTGTCGACGGCGCCCCGAACCCGTTGACGGCGTCCCAACCCTGTGTCGGACCTCTATGGACGTATCGGCCGTCCATTCCAGGGTTGTCCCACGCCCTGGACGGTCTGGATTCGGGGGGGGACGGGCTGATGTTATGTTAATTACCCTGCCTAATCGGGTCGGTAATTGGGGGGTATAAGTAAACTTTTTTGGACAGTTTACGTGCTTCCTCTTTTGAGTTGCACTGTCCGAGCTTGAGAAAGCTTCGCTCTGCAATTTGAGGAGAAGTGTTATACATTTGACATTGTTTTGCCACATTTCAGTTGCCTTCACGCAACAGAAGGCAAAGCAAATTGTCATTGTATTCGCATACAGTATCGTGTGTGTCATTTTACAGGTATCAAGAATGGACGTAGAGGATGTAGCAAGAGGTTCGGGACCTGGAGGTGACCCCCCAGGAGGTTTGGGACTTGGAGGTGACCCCCCAGGAGGTTTGGTACCTGCAGGTGAACCCCCAGGTAGAAGGAAAAGAGGAAACAGAGCAACCTTGGATTGGGGCACACTTAATGCCGAAGAAGTTATGGCAAAGCCTGGGTGGTTGGAGGCAGATGGCCCATGGACAAGAGTGATATGTCGTCAATATATAGATTGGGCCCACATCAACCGCCATTGGCCACACGACCGGTACGAGGTGCACGTGAAATCTGGCGTGGTAAATATTGACCAGTGCCAACATCCGCACTTCAAGAAGAGGATGATTGAAGTATCATTGGCACTTTGGGGGGCAAGATCCAAGAAAGACGGGACACTTTCATTGTGCCAAATGGCATATGCGAAGGTTTTTCTTGGCAAGGATGTAGACTGGAGCAACTTTTTGGGCAAATCGCGGAATAATACATTTCCAAATCGAACTCGCCACATTGCACCAAATCCTGCTGTGCCATTGGACAATGTACCAAATCTTGCCGTGCCATTGGATGATGTCCAAAATGTGCAAATGGACGTGGTTCCACTGGCGGAGCGTCCAGGGACGGAGTTGATGGAGGTAGAAGTTGGTCAGGGCAACGGTCCAGATGTAAACCAACAAGCTGTGATTGGTGGAGTGCAAGCTAACGGTGAAGAAGTAATTCGCTTGCGCCAATTAGTACAAACACTGCAAGTAGAAAAAGAAGAAACACGACGACAATATGCTGCAGTGTTGGAAGTTCATCATGCAAGGATGCGGGCCGTTCAAGATGAAAATGTGCGCCTCATCGCACGTGAAGCCGAGCTCGTAGAGCGTGAAAGGCGGGTCAGCACAGACTCAGTTCCACCACTCGATCTTGTAGTGGAACGTGCTACATACGGTGCAGATGAAGACACATCAGGCCCGAGCAATACATCTGAGTTTGTGCTGCGATCACGATCCACTTTTCCAAGTTCAGAAAGTGCCACATTGGATATTATGCGTGCACATGCTGAGCGAGTTGAAGCAGAGCTTGGAAGTACTCGCACAAACATGGAAGAATTAACAAACGCCATGCGTGCTTTGGAACTTCGTGCCAACAACGCCGAGGCAGAGGTGGCGGTGGTTACTGCAGCTTGAACAACCTTGGAGCAGACCATGACCGCATTGAGTGCTGAAAATATGCGTTTGGTTCAAAATCCTCAGACGGAGCAGAGGCTGCTTCAAATGTGCAACATGAAGTTGACATGCATCTTAGCGCTAAAAGAGGCTGAGCAAATGCAATGTGAAGTGAAGAGAGTGGCTGCAGAATTCAATGATGGCGGTCAATGTTATTTTGGCTTGACCTCGTGGCCTCGGGTGGCAGAAATGTTCACCGATGATTTGCCAGCGTATAGGGAGAATTCAAGCATCGATTGGAATGCCCGTCCAGACTTGGAATTCCAATATAATATCGATCGCCAACGGTACGGGCCACCCAACAACGATGGCATTACGCCACTAGTGTGGCCTTCCGTTCCAGATTTTGTGAAAGATGGAACAACATGTATAATGTGCCAACAACCGTTTGGCCCCGAGGGTGGATGGAATCTTGGTACATGTGGCCATCTATACCACCCCGTGTGTCTTATTCCACACATGGTCACCAGAAAGAGATGTGCGCAATGCAAGGCTCCATTTCATGCACGACTGTACAAAACGTTTGGCCTTGAAGACCACATGCCTCAACATTACGAGTACAATGAAGAAAATTTACCGGGCCCCGGTAATAGAGTACATTGGGGGTCCGACATGACATGGCTTTGGAAGTGGGGCCACCACAACCGACACCTCCCGGCAGGAACGGTGGCTGACATACCATGGACGAGTGACAACCAAGTGACAGAGGTGATCAGGAGGGTGTTTGGAGACAGTGATCCAGGGCGTCGACTATATTTTGGTCAGATTGCCGATGGACATTGGGACCCAGAATGCTTAATTTTTATACGCGCACCACATCCACAACGCATCATGTTTGACTCTCAAGGCCAGCCAGTCGGATTTGAGGGGGAATTGAGCTATGAGGAAGAAATGGCGTACACTGAAGACAATACCTTCCATGAGCCAGCCCTCGTGAATGACATTTTTTCCCACTTACATGATAGATACGATATAGAAGCACTTCAGCTTCTGAGGACTTTTGAATCGCAAGAAGAATTGCAACGATTTTTGAGAAATAGCATAGCCCGCGGCGTTGTAATCGAAGATGTAGACTAGATTGTGTATAACTAGATAGATGTATAGAATAAAATATTGGAAGTTGTACAAAGTGAACGTATGTAATTATGTAAAGCCTTTATTAGTTTACCATGTACTTCAACGGATTTATAAAATATGTACATTTATTGTTTTCTTTCCACCTCGTGTATTGTTGCTTCGCCTTTGTCAATTTTTGTAATCTATTGGACCTTTTTGTAATAGTATAGAAGAAGCTTGTATGCTTAGATGGTAGGTAAAAGAGTGTTCTATTTTATTTTTGGTGAAGCCCTAAAGTCTGAAGTCCATTTTTTGGCCCAAACCACCCTAAACCACCACTTTTGCTATGTTCACCTATGAATTAAATTTTCCAATTTATTTTTTGAATCGAACCAAAGGATCTTGTTCTACACTTGTCTTAGATGACGTGATAAAAAATTTGTGATGTTTGACCGTATGGATTGAAAGTTATTAGCATTCGAAGTGAAAGAAACAAATTTATTTTAAGAAGTTGCTAGGATTGCCCGCTCCACAAAAAAACCATAACTTTTCCATTCCTAATCCAAATGGGATGAATGGAAGCCTCCCATTTAAAAGAAAATATAATCCAACTGGAAAAAAAATATACAAATTTGTATTTCATTTTTT
Organism: Antitrichia curtipendula; assembly: GCA_951230915.1. Classification (NCBI taxonomy): domain Eukaryota; kingdom Viridiplantae; phylum Streptophyta; class Bryopsida; order Hypnales; family Leucodontaceae; genus Antitrichia; species Antitrichia curtipendula. Next base: position 8,336,817 of record OX579633.1, on the reverse strand, counting down.
TGTGGATTTTTTTGTCTACCCGGAGTCTTGGACCGCCCGGTGTCCCGATCTCCCCTGTTTGAGGTTATTGTGGCATACCCTTTGCTCCTAGGCACCGATTGGAATAGAAATTGTATTATGAATAAACTCATAAGTTTATCTATCATTCCATGTTATCATTCTTATGAAAAAGTTTTCAAAAGTTTCAGTAAAAAATGAGATCATAGGAGCCTATCGAAAATCCATTTTGTCCCTGGCAGAAAGGACAATGAGAGTATGTTACTTTAGGGGCTAAGAAATAAAAACAATGGAAATTCTTTACCAAAGCAAGAAATAAGTAACAAATTATTTGATTGCTTCATATTTGATGAAATCTCCTTTAAGTCTTTAGAATTAAACCAAAAAATAATTCACGTTTTGTAACTTTTGTTCTATTAGTTTTAATGTTTTTTTAGTTGGACTATTGATTGACTACTCCCTCATGTTTATTTTTAAATCCAAAGTTTACAAATAAAAGTATTGAACATTTTCCATTTTTTCTCAAATGGCATTATGGAAATCAAATGATCAAAGTTTAATATCTTGCAATTGCTAACTTGATAAGGTCACACTACATGAAATTTATTTGAAAATCAATTGAAATAAATGACTTTATGAATGGCGATCCTATACTTGAAAGTCTTAAATTGAATAGATTCTAATTTTATTTTTTTCATTTCATTTCAAGGTGAACATGGAGAAATGCCAACTTGGATTTTTTTTTGGCAATAATTAGCATAGGGCCTACATGGCTACATGGATTAATATTTTTGAATTTCTTGCCATATAGTCAGTGTAAAATCAATTTAGCAACTTCTCTAATTTGAAATTCAATAACAAACTTTAATCCCTAGAATCCTAGATGCCCAAGGCATGTTTTGAGCTTCTACAAATTTGCTCTAAATTGAACAAAATGTTAACATTTTGATTAGGTGACTAGGCGTATCAATTAAAAAAAAAATTTAACCATATAAATTCAAACAAGACATATTAGGGGCTCATAGGTTGCTAAAACACAACAATATCACTTATAGAATAAAAGATTATAATGTTTGAACATGAGGGTGTTAAAACTACAAAAATGATGTGAAGTCTTCCAATCCTCTTTTCAGTTTTCACAAGTAAAATTAAAAAAAATTTAGACCACAAAAATATGAGGTTAAATTGCCGAACATGTATAACCCCAAACAATTTATGGCTTTTAAAATTATACTCCATATTTTTTTTTAAATTAAAAAAAAACTTTGAATGTGATTTTTTCTCCAAGATCTTGTGTTTTCGAGGCACATTTCCAAAAGCTCTCAATGCTACAAGAAGTCAAGATTGCAATGGGTACCCTTGCACAAAGTCTTGAAACGAAAAATCACTATCATTTATTTTTAAGAATAGACTATTGATGCTATAACTAGACTTCAAGAAGAACTTACTAAAAATAGCAACTTGGATACTACTAAAAATAGCAACTTGGTTAGGTTTTATTTAACTTCAAAGTTTTGCCAACACCAGATTTGGGTGCTTCGGGGATTTAAGCCAAAAATCCAATCCCACCCGTCCAGTCTATTTTTCCGTCCACAGAACCGTCTAGTTACCCGTCCAGATGCCCGTCCACCCGCCCGTCCACTTACCCGTCCAGATGCCCGTCCACTTACTCGTCCAGATGCCCGTCCACCCGCCCGTCCAGTTACCCGTCCACCCGCCCGTCCAGTTTTCCATCCACATACCCGTCCATCCCACCCGTCCAGATACCCGTCCACACAACCGCCCTCCCTCCCATCCACATGCCCGTCCACCCTCTCGTCCACCCGCCCGTCCACATGGTCGTCCAGTTTTCCGTCCAGATACCGGTCCATCACGCCCGTTCCGTGCCCGTCAACGGAAGCTCGCCGCCCGTCGGCGAAGAACGTCCATCCATTCCCGTAGTTTTCATCCTCTGTCAACGATTCTCGTCCAGATTTCATCCTGACGGACGCCGAGGTTGAGTCCGGACGTCCGTCCGGACATGCTGACGGACGGACAGGACGTGACGGGGACAACCCTGGCCAATCCCTTTTGGATATATATTTTTTTTGGTTCTCCTATCGGTCTCATGTCACGTTCTCTTCAGTTTTGTATTACTGCTGCATGGATTTGTCACGAGGGACCTCGTCTCGGCCCCAAGAGAAGACACAGGGTCTCGGGATCATGCATAACTTCTTTTGTTCGTTCTGGTTTTGTGACGGCGCTCAGTCCCGTTCGGAAATACCACCCGCTCCGCTGTGACCATCTGGTCACCGCACCAGAGGCTGGACAAGCCAGCCAATCCCTTTTGGATATATTTTTTTTTTGTTTCTCCTATCGGTCTCATGTCACGTTGTCTTCAGTATTGTATTACTGCAGTATGGATTTGTCACGAGGGACCTCGTCTCGACCCCGAGAGAAGACACAGGGTCTCGGGGTCATGTATAATTTCTTTCGATCGTTCTGGTTTTGGTGACGGAGCTCAGTCCCGTTCGGGAATACCACCCGCGCCCTATGACCATCTGGTCACCGCACCAGAGAGAGAGCCATGCCTGCCAATCCCTTTGGATATATATTTTTTTTGTTTCTCCTAATGGTTTCATGTCACGTTCTCTTCAGATTTGAATTAGTGCTGCATGGATTTGTCACGGGAGACCTCGTCTCGACCCCGAGAGAAGACACAGGGTCTCGGGGTCATGCATAACTTCTTTCGATCGTTCTGGTTTTGGTGACGGAGCTCAGTCCCATTCGGGAAAACCACCCGCGCCCTCTGACCATCTGGTCACCGCACCAGAGAGAGAGCCATGCCTGCCAATCCCTTTGGATATATATTTTTTTTGTTTCTCCTATCGGTCTCATGTCACGTTCTCTTCAGTTTTGTATTACTGCTACATGGATTTGTCATGGGGGACCTCGTCTCGGCCCCAAGAGAAGTTAATGGGTCACGGGGTCATGCATAACTTCTTTTGTTCGTTCTGGTTTTGTAATGGAGCTTAGTCCCTCTGGAGAAAACCACCCGCTCCACTGTGACCATCTGGTCACCGCACCAGAGGTCGGACAAGCCAGCCAATCCCTTTTGGATATATATTTTTTTTGTTTCTCCTATCGGTATCATGTCACTTTCTCTTCAATTTTGTATTATTGCTGCATGGATTTGTCACGGGGGACTTCGTCTCGGCCCCGAGAGAAGACACAGGGTCTCAGGGTCATGCATAATTTCTTTTGATCGTTCTGGTTTTGGTGATGGAGCTCAGTCCCGTTCGCGAATACCACCCGCGCCCTGTGACCATCTGGTCACCCTACCAGAGAGAGAGCCATGCCTGCCAATCCCTTTGGATATATATTTTTTTTGTTTCTCCTATCGGTTTCATGTCACGTTCTCTTCAGATTTGTATTAGTGCTGCATGGATTTGTCATGGGGGACCTCGTCTCGGCCCCGAGAGAAGTCAAAGGGTCACGGGGCCATGCATAATTTCTTTTGATCGTTCTGGTTTGCTGACAGAGCTTAGTCCCGTTCGGGAATACCACCCGCTCCGCTGTGACCATCTGGTCACCGCACCAGAGGTCAGACAAGCCAGCCAATCCCTTTTGGATATATATTTTTTTTGTTTCACCTATTGGTTTCATGTCACGTTCTCTTCAGATTTGTATTAGTGCTGCATGGATTTGTCACGGGGGACCTCGTCTCGGCCCCGAGAGAAGTCAATGGGTCACGGGGTCATGCATAATTTCTTTTGATCATTCTGGTTTTGGTGACGGAGCTCAGTCAGTCAGTCCCGTTCGGGAAAACCACCCGCTCCCTGTGACTATCTGGTCACCGCACCAGAGAGAGAGCCATGCCTGTCAATCCCTTTGGATATATATTTTTTTTATTTTTCCTATTGGCTTCATGTCACGCTCTTCTCAGTTTTGTGTTAGTGCTGCATGGCTTGGTTATGGGAGACCTCGTCTCGGCCCCGAGAGAAGTCAAAGGGTTATGGGGTCATGCACATATTTCCTTGACTGGTATGTGTCCAACTGACGGAGCTAAGCCTTGATCGGGAGTTCTCACCCGATCCTCTATGTTCTGGTGGTCACCGCACTAGAGAGCGGGCCATGCCTGCCAAGCATGTTCGCTTTTTTTTTTCATTTGGTCGATTTGTTTTAGTCACGACCTCTTATATTCGGTCTCTCTATGCTGTTTGGCTAGATCACCGGGAACTTTATCTCGGCCCCGAGAGGGACTCTGGATGCATGTGCTCATGGGTCAAATATAGTTTCCTTTTATTCTTATGTCCGACATACCTGCTTGTTCTACACAGTTTTGTCTTTTTTTTTATCCGCGTACTAATTGTGTGGTCTTCTCTATTCTCTATATTGCTAGCAGGTGCGGGCTTCTGAGGATTTAATGCAAGAGGATATTGGACCGGCTGGTGTTACAGTGGTCCATTCAGCCGGCACAAAAGTTGGTGTCCCTGAGCTGCCTGAGGAGGTTTCCATGGCAGTGGTAAACCTTGACAATCTATTACGTGACCTAGATCAAGCATTGGATGATATGTATAGGGATGGTCGCATGCCCCCTCCTGAGTCTACTTGTACTTCACTGGGATCCAATGATGTTGAAGTTCATGACTTCTGTACATGTAATCATCAAGATGATGAGGTTACCTCTGCAGTAGATGGAGACAAGGACATTTATATCTTGTGCTATGGAAACTACAGATCCTTAGCAGAGAAATGCATATGTGGCATTTAGTTTGTTTTATTGGGGGGCCGTGGTTGAATCTCCTGGATTATTCAATCCAGTAAGTTCATTCTCTTGAGGATATAAACAAGGTTTATCATTGGCTCACACACCCATAAGTCTACCATTCATTGATTGGAATAATATCTGTATTTATTAATTTTGTGTTTCATGTGTGTAGCTAATAGTGGAAGGAACCATACGATTGCTCCACCGATGAGGTCATCGAGGTTGACGAGCTGGAGGATGATAGAATTCGGGGAATTGAACCCCACTACATGGAGGATGACATTCGGCGATCCCAGACGATGGACACAGTTTCTATCATTTCTAGTCTGAGGCTCACTTTCTCTGATCAGTCTCGTATGAAGATACCTCTATGTAGGATGGTTCCAATGCCAATGGTACGACCAACCCTGGAATGTGACCTTACACTGTTAGAGAATCAATTTAGCCGAGGATACGACGAAGGCGCAAGAGTATTCTACGTCTTTACATCTGATGAGCAGGGGCAATCAGCTGTATTTTCAGATTCTGAGAAAACTGAATGGGGACCACATTGGAATGCGGCGAATGACAAGTTCAACGTATTCTTGAAGTCGCAGACATCGTTGAAGCATTTGCTGGATTACAAGTTTTATGTCTGTGATGGTAATCACAGACAAATTGCTTGGATGAAGCACATCCAGAGGCTTCACAGCACCGAGGCGGCTTGGCATGTCAGTGTTGATGCTATTGTCCTCGACACTAGGAATTGAATTGGAGTCGCTATGCAGGCAATGCACGACATAAACAAGTAAGCGAGGTCATGCTGGGTTCATTCATGTGTTGGAGTTCTCTAATTCTGGTATTGATTAAATTCATTCATGTTTCTAGTGATATTTGATGTTCTTGTCCTTCTCTGGTTCAGGCAGACGGAGAATTCTCATATTAAAACGAACCTCGTACATACCCTATATCGGGTCCAGAAGTATGGGGTCATGGAACTTGAGAAATTCCATGAGCTCCTTAGTTCAGAAGAAGCGCACACTTGTAGCCAAAATTCTCGCAAGACTTGGTACAGTATGCCGCTTGAGATCTTTACGTCGTTCATATTCAAGGTATGAAGTTCTGTCTATTTGATGATATTGCATGCTCCGTATGAGTGAAGGATCACTTCGTTGTACTCTAAAGTGGTGCTACCGTGTTGAGGTCCGAATTCGGTTTTCTTTTTCTTCAGCAAGACATTGCGTCGGCTGCTGATGCCGCAGTCAGGAAGTATAACGAAGATACTCCACCTAGTGAAGCTACGAAGGAGGGAGTGGCAATGGCCATGTGAGTTTCAATTAAAGATTCTACGGAGAAGCTCTACAAGAAACTGTCAAAGATTGTTGCGGTTGCGAATCCCGCGCTTGGTTCTGAGTGGTTGAAGGAGGTATTTTGTCTTCCTTTATTCAATTATGTGAAGTCAAATGTTTCCAGTTCGATTCTTCTCACTCTCTTTTCATTGATTGTCTGCAGATTGAGAGGCATTGGAGCTTATATTCTCTCCCCGAATTAACATTGGAAAAGTTACAAATGATTGCGACATGCAATACGAGTCCATCATTCAAAGTGAGGTGGCTGAAATGGATGAATTCCTCCGGCCCCTCACAAGAGGCACGTAGATTTCCGGCCAGACCGATCAACGAGGAGAGGTTATTACAGTTTCTTGCAAAGGCATGTTGGTATGCTGGGATAAGCATTGGAATTGTCTTGTTTAGTGCTTTTTGAATAATCCATCTATTGTATTTCTTCAATGTGTAGGATATTTTGATGGTGCATGAGACCCTTAATCTTTTGTCATATTATCCTGTGTCCAGATCGAGGACTCTGCTTCTGAAATGTTTAATGCAATCATTCGATCTGATAACATTTCTATCGATCTCACTGTCGCTATGGAGCCAAAGACCCTGTTAGAATATATCGAGAGTTGGCGCATGAAGCTCTGGGAACATGCGTACACGGGGGTGTTCAAAGGTGCTGATGCATACAAGAAGTCTGAGTCGTTCAAAGATTACAGAGGGTCTATTCTAGCTGTCAAGCGAGTTATATACCGGTACAATGTTTTTGCCCTTTCCTTGTTGGTCAGGTCATTGTGTATCGGACAATATACTTTAATTGATTCACTTTATAAGTTCTGTCAATAGCCTTGAATTCAAAGTGGACCTCGGGCCCAATGGAAGATGGGCTAGGAGGCGTCATTGCACCCTCCACTTTTCCCTTCCTGATACTATGTATTTTCGGGGTGATGTAGGTACTTCAAGTTTGAGTTGTACATCAAGAAGGCCATCTCCAAAGAAGATCTACCGCCGTTCCTTACAACATGGTTGGATCGCTCTTCTCCAGACTGCATGTTTTCTCCTATGCAGTTGAAGAATTGGACCAGTGCTCACCTGCAAGCCTGCCCGTGGTACCTCGAGTGCAACTTCGGCACTACTCCACCTGAAGAGGAAGCACTCTTTGACACTTTGAATGACACTGGGATTGTGGACCCAGAGTTCGATGAGTTCGCTGGTCTGGATCCCGATGCTCAAGCGAAGGCCATAAAACGACGGGATATATCAGACAAGAAGAAACTGGAGAAGCTGGAGGAGGCTAAGAAGAAGGCCGAGGACAGCAAGATGAAGAGACTGGCCGCTCAAGCTGAGAAGGACCAGGAGAAGTCGAAGAAGAGAGGGACAAAGAGGAAAGCCTACACTCCGGATCCCCAACCTGTCACAAGTGCAACTGACGTGAGGGAAGGGTCATCTGGCTTCTCCCTTACTCAAGAGAGACTTGTACATGGACTGACACCAACGGTTCAAACTCTTCATGCCGTTCCAAACATTGATGAGTGCATACTGAACTTGTCAGTGGGTTCCTTACCTACAAATGAAAAGGCCTTCGATGACGTCCTCGCCTTTCTAGACATGGTTAGTCATGTTAACATTTATTTGTTCGTGCATTATTGGAACATGGATAGAATACATGTCAATTGAAGGTCTTTAGAACATGTTCGTTCTGGCCATGGTGTGATGCTCCAATTGCATGTCCAGGTGAATTAACTGACACCTCTTTGTACTCTGCAGCACTGTACTGATAAGGATAGGTACTTCGATGGTGTATTGAATACTCAAGAGGCAGTGGATCTCATCTTTGTGGATGTTTCTGAAGGTCTACATGTGCTGACTGTGTCTGCTCCGCCTACCTCGATTCCTGACTGGAATGAGTTCAAGAAAGGGTTCCTAGTTCCTGTTTTTGACTTTGCGAAGGAGTACCTCCACGACAAGGGCGCCTTATTGGTGATGTATCCAGCGCCCTCCACTCGACACAAGAGTCACCTTCTCGGATGTTGCAAGACGTACAATTTTAGAATTCTTCTTACGTGGTTCGGCATGAACCACCTACATCTCACATCGCCAGTTGATCAAACCAAAACGGTAATTACATTTCTTTATTTTTATATTTTGTCAAATCTTGTGATTCTTTGATCTATCGTATGTTAACCTCTCCATTGTTTGCAGACCATGCGATTCTCAATCTCTCTTTTAGTGAAGGAGTCGGGACCCAAAACCGAATCGGAGTTTCCATTCCAGTTTGTTCCATCCCATCAAGAGGTGGGTGTGGATGTGGCTAGGGATGATATACTCCGGAATTTCTGCAACAAAGAAGATGTCACCATGAATGGTTCCATTCCGTGGAGAGGTCCTCGAGAGAAGGCGCGACAATTCATGCAAATGCTTGTCGAGGCGTTATCGGAACCAGGGGACGTCGTGGTAGACTGCACAGCAGCGACAGGTAACAAAACTTCTCTAATTCATTGATTTTTTTAACCAGGACCAAACTGAAAGGGATTTTCAGAAGTAATTTTTTTTAATCGCATGGATGTTTTCAGAATCAAGCATTCAAGCATGCCGTGCATCGCGCCGGCACGTCTTGGCATTTGAGGAGGATAAGGAGATTTTTGACGCTCTGATTGCACCGGTTCTACGCACGGATGGGTTTTCTCGACCGGCACCGGCACAGAATATTCCAGAAATTCAGGATGTGGATGAAGAGGACGTGGAGCCTGAACATGTTGTGAAGACATCTCGATTCAGTAAGTAAATTTAACTTGAAAATCTATTCTTTACATTGTCTATTCTCATTCCACTAAGCATTCAATCTAATTATCTCTTCATTCCATTATCCAGGCACGCCAAGAAAGTGAGGTCTCTGACACATGTGCCGTTCTTTGGGAGGCTTGAGTTCTTTCCAAGCCCCCCCTAAACCATTTAGGCTACCTGTGTATGCTGAGTCCAACGCTGGAGAGTTTATTGCCCTTGAGCTAAAGCCAAGCTCTCGAGCTCGGTGGGTAGATCCTCGTGTTCTAGACTTCGTGGATGACTGTGTTGTTGAGTCACAGTCAGAAACGTCAAACAGCGAGGGTAGTACAATATGAGATCTCTCTATATCATAAACTTCCAAACCCTACTTTTATATCTTCCGTATATGCTTATGTCCCTAAATCGGGAATTATTTTCTCTACATTGTTGCCGGTCCTTTATTTATTTCTGCTGAATGCATTGTCTACTTTTTGCCATCTTCCTGCGATATTGTGCTTGTCGTATCATCCCTTGTCCTTAGTATTACATATCATTCTCTTGATGTGCCCTTCGAGGACCGTAATGTTTCCATTTTTATTACTGTGTCTAGAACTTACTTATATACGAATCATATATATAATTTCGTTGACCGCGTATTGAACTTGGTATTTGTGTTTTGGTACCTTTGAACCTGATAGTCCCGTGTTGCATGAGCCCTAAACCCTAAACGCATCTCTTGGTGTCGAGACGGGACTATATTAATTTTATTCGTTCATGAAACCACGTGTTTGATTTCATAAAATACTTATCATTGTGAACTATATTTCCCAAAAATTTGTCATACATGTTCGAAGAAGCCAACACTCTCAAAGTCTTCTTGAGCCCAAGACATGGACCTTGAAGACCTCTTGCCCATGCACCTACCCTGGGTTGGGCTGTCCGTTCTGCATTTGTCTTCCTTTGCGTAATCTGCCACTCTTTTTTGTCTTCGGTTGTACACATTAGTTTAGGATTTGAAATTGCATTGTTATCCAAGCATTAATGTTAGAGGATTATTTTGTCCACATTATCTCGCGGAGCTTTTTACACTGCGAAATACGAACACCCTCTCCGTGTCAGTTGTCGTGCACTTCTTTCAGCCATGTCGTGTAATTGTCTACCAACCACTTTGAAGTACTACACTATGTACTCGACTAATCACAACGTGTAGAGGCTTCGTTTTCCTAAAACCGCACATGCTACAAAATTGCCTTCGCCGGCTATTGTCACATTCTAAATGAACTAGGATACAAGTTCTTCATCAATTTGCATCCAATTTTTTATCCACTTTTTCATCCACTTTTTCATCTAATTTTTCATCCACCTTCTTCATCCACTTTTCATCCAATAGCATCAAGTCCTCCCTCACCTTTTTCCTAAACTTTAATCTATTTTCAAATTTCTCACTTTCCAAAAATTATACTATAGTCCTAATATTGTGGCTCCCCGCTCACCAATTCCCGCTTCCCGCTCGCTGCTTGCCACTCCACGCTCACATATCAGCATTCCCCTTGTTGACATTAACCCCTAAAGGATCAAACACCATTTTTTGGCAATATAGCAATTTTGGGTAGCTCACTACAAACGGAGCTGTTTTTTTCTTTTAGATTTTAGATTTTCACACAGCATGTGCCCAAGGAGTAGCTTTAACCCCTAAAGCCCCGAGGCCTTTTCTCCATCAAAACACACTCAAAACTGCCACTTCTATTGCAAAGAGCAAAAAACTATAAAAATTGTTTTTTTTGGCATATCTAACCATAGGATCTTATACTAGACTAGTATGAGAATGTGTGCAAGAAATTTCAGAAACTTTGACCAAATAGATTGCAAGATATTTGCATTCAAAGTGAAGAAAACAAGTTTTTTTGCACCTTTCTTGACTAGTTTTTTGGGCTTTGAACCTATTTAACTTAAATTTTTTGTGTTGTTGGTTTTGATTTTTTAAGTTTATATGTTGAATACTTCAGTTGAGAATGTAGGAAAAAAATTCAAGAAAAAAACACTAAATTTTTTCTCATTAAAAAATTGTTAAATAGAAGTAGGTTCAAGATTGAAGGAATAACTAAATCATTAATAGCTCTAAGACAAAATTAAAATACCATAATCCCAACGGTGAGACTGTTCCAGCAAGCAAATTCAATCTTGTCTAACAATTTTTTTCTGAAAATTGTAAAAATTGCATTAAAAAATGAATCCTAAAATTTATTTTTTCAGGAAGATGCTTAGATTGCCCGAAAAACTAAGATTGTCCATAACTTTTTCATTATTAGTCCAAATAGAATGAATCAAAGCTTCAAATGTAGAAAAAAGACATAGATTTTGAAAAAAATATTTAAGAAATTTATTTTGACTTTCTGTGATTTTTTTGTGCTGCCCGCCAAACTCTATTTTTGGCATAATTTTTTCTCTCGGGCACCAATTGAAATTAAAATTATATATTCACAAAGCTCTCGCAGAACCGCACAACTTCAAAACTCCCAAAAAAATTCTCTACAAATTGAGGTCACAAGAACCTACCCAGACCCAAATTGTCCCCCGAGGGGACAAACGGGCCTTTAGGGGTTAAGGCCCAATAATTTTCATAACTTCTGACTACATGGGTAAAAAATTATTGCATGATATGTGGTTTTTGTTACTCGGCAAGTAGCTCGGGTAGCTTTAAAAACTTCTTTAAAAATCACTTTAAAAAAATAAAAATAAAATCTGAAATTGATTCTAAAGATTTATTTACATATGAAAAAAATTTGAATCATTCCATTTTGATTAAGGAGATGAAAGTTAGAAGGAATGCTAATTTGTAGGTAGGTATGGAGTCTCTAAATTCCATCATTCGTAGTGAGCTACCCAAAATTGCTATGTTGTCAAAAAAATGGTATTTGGTCCTTTCGGGATTAATGCATTGATTTTGTCCCAAAAAAAATGAACGACGTTGGATGATTTTTATGGCAAAATTAGGACCAAAAGTAGGATGGCAGAAATGAGTTGGTCTACCTTAGTGCTTTTCCGTGGTACTCTAGGATTGACTGTCTACTACTGTGTGGCCTCTACTACATTTGCCCACTACCTCAATGAAAATGGAGGAAAATCCATTGGCTAGTTTGTTTCAGACTTCTATTTTTTTTTTTTAAATGTTTAGATTTTTAACTATTTCTTTTTCCTCCAGAAAAAATAATTAAATTAAAAATCGATCCAATTCTACATAACCGATTGTTGACTTTTCAAGGCTAACGTGGTACTATCCCATTGGCAACTCATCACCATTGCCATTACAAGTTGCATCTCATAACCTTCTTTCCTTTCAACTTGCTTACTACAGTACACCCTTGGATCATGAAGAGCCAAGGGTTCTTATTGAAAAATGCGTCTCATTGGTTATCCAATACATAAATTATTGTCGTATATCTGAGCAGCATTGATTTTCAATGTGATGTGTGTTCGTGGCCGTATATTAATCTCCGAACAGTCCGAAGATAAAGTTTTAGACGGCCTTTCGATTCAGCGTCTGTCAGCAGCACCAGAGGATAAGAAAACTCTATTCCAATCCATCACGTGACAACCGTGAAGAAGACCCACCACCAGCTTCCTGCCAACAGAGACAGACACAGAGACCTCTTCAATACTAAAGCAGCGCACGAGGCTATAAATAAGTTCGGTGGGTCTGAGAGGCATTGAAGTAGCGTACGAGTAGAGAAGAAACCCTTTTCTCACTTAGTATTAAACTCCTCCATTTTCTGCTCTTCTTCTTTTTCGATCACGTTTGTAAATAGGTAACTTCTTGGAAGAGTGGTTTTTAGATATTTCAAGGGGTGGGGGAAACTTCCGGGGGGGTGCTACAAGTGCAAGTAGCAATTTTACCACACTTTTATGTGGACCTGACAGGTGGACGAGGGATCCAATAAGAATTGCACATGTATTAGATTCCATCAAGATCAACTATGTCTCCGTCAATGGAGATTCTCCCGCAATATTGGTGAAGCTTCAACCTTGGCTTTCCAACTTGCCCACCCCCATCTAGACAAGCAATGGAGCATGTTTTGTCTGTGGTTTGGATTGTAGTTGCTAGGTTGCCTACCGAGGTCACATGTAAGTCTGTCCTAATAAGAGTACAAAGTTTGGTTTTGAACGGGGTAAATCCAGTCCTTGGATATCGATTATAAAAAGGTGTAAAAAAAAAATTAAAAAATTTAGATGTAACGAGTTGTAGCACTTCAAATAATGAATAGTGTGCATTCCTAACATATATAGAAGTTTAGCAATATTTTTATAACTATGTAATGTTGTAGGTGATAGAATATTATATTATTCAATAAAGTATTTATTGCATTTGCATACAAAGATTCCACAAATAATAAGAGTAAAAATGCACACTGAGATTTGAACACGGGGGAGTTTCACTAAGAGTGTCCATTAGAAACCATGTGCGAACAAAACTTTGGACCCTCTATATATTTTTTGAATTTTAAATATAAATAAATAAACAGAATATGAATGGATTTTCCTACTTTGAAAGTTTACGTTTTGAATTATTGATATTTTTATTTGTTAATAATAATTAGTTACAAATTTTTGAAGTAAAAAGATACACTGTAGAACTGAAAAATAACTTTCACGTCCCTATATTATATAAGAAAAAAAAGTCTAAAAAATGAACAAAAAAATCCTAAAAACAACTCTCTATTGAAAACTCATTTTGAGTTGAATATTGATTCAATGATCATCTAAATGCATTCTCCATAATTATTTGAATTAAAAAAACATGCCATTTTAGTTCATTTTCACCTCTTATAGAAATCATTTCATATTTTATTTGAGTTGGAAAATTTGGCAATAGAAACCTATAGTCATTATTAAACAATGCTCAAAATTTTAGGTTGAAATCATAGTTTATTAGAAAGTTCACCACTTGTTCACACGTGGTTTGTTGTAGTAGAACTAAGTGCACCCCCTAAGGATTTGAATTGAATATGCCCCAATTTTTGTCACATTGAATAGAAGATGCAATGTTCAGTACATTTATACAATTTGGTTAACTGACAAAGGATATGATATTGCAATATTGTGTCAATCCAATTGTCTAGGGTTGGGTAAGTTACCAAAGGATGTGATGTTGTCCATATTCCATCGTAGGGAGTAAGCTGCTAGATGATGTGATATGATGTTGACTACAACCCATTATGGCAAATAAGCTACCACAGGATGGGATGGGATGTTGACTACACTCCATCATGGAGGTTTAGTAAGCTAATAGAAGATGAAATCTTGAATGTTATTTTGCATAATGATTCCTTGCTTTTATATTACTAGACAAAATCTCAATATTTAGATGGTTGGATCTTGGTCAACCATGATCAAGTAAGACTACAACGGTCTAAAAGAAGGCCATTACAACACTAAAGTAACTTCACATTATGGAAAGGAACATGCCTCCCTTCATCCAGTGAAAAATGGTCATCTCATTCTAAAAAGGGATCTATACTTTATACTTTAGAGTTTGATAAGAATATAGAGGATGTGATATTGACACTATACTAATAATGATATTTAATATTTGCAACACAAAATGTAAATAATACCACTAATGCTACCTACACTTAATTTCAACTTGAACACTATTTGTCAACTAAATAAGAATAAAAATGAGTCAAGTAGTAGAGTAAGTAACATAAAATTAAATAAAACACTAAACATCATTATTAATGTAGTCATGAGTGTTTTTTCTTCATTTCTTCTTGCAAATATTGATTTGTGGATTTAAAAATGCAACATTAAAAGTGATAACTAAGGTGGAGACACCAAAATGTGCCAAGTGCTTTAAAGCATCACTTAATGAGATGTTTTCATTATATACATTTTCTACATCAATATCAACATTTCCTACACTAATATGTATCTATTGTTGAAGAAACGATTTTTGAACATCAACCAAAAAAACTATGAACCCTTATAACTTTTGTATATGGTATCCAAATGATGCATTCCTTGGTGCATCAAAATCTCATTTCGTTTGTCAATTAGAATTTTTTTTATTGGTCTAATTATAGAAATTGTATCTTCAAACACAAAGATATGACAATTATAACCTCAAGCAACATTCACCCTAAGTGGAGTCTCTACTATTGCAAGTATTGTAGTCCTTAGTCACAACATAGAAACAACAAGAGAGAAATTGTATGAGAATGCTCCTGTACTGATCAACTTCAATGCCAAATGACATTGTTTACCCATGATGCAAGTCTCTATTTTGCATCTAGTGGAAAAAATTGTCTTGTATGTCTCCTTAGTCACCCCCCCATCATTGAATTAACCTCTAATTTTCCAAGGCTTTATATTTCATCAAAAATCGCTCAAAATTGCCATTTCTAGTGCAAAGAGCAATAAATTGAAAATTTGCATTTTTTGCATATCTAATCCTAGGGTCTTGCAATAGACTAGTATGAAAATTTGTGGAAGAAATTTCAAGAACTTTGATTGCATAGATTGCAAGATAAATGCATTCATAGTGAAGAAAACATGGTTTTTGAGCATTGCAGCAAACTAGTTTACGAGACTTCAAATCCTTTTAACTTAAATTTTTTTGCACTACAACTTTTGAATTAAAAAAAAATGTTTTTTATTCTTTAAAAATTTGTTATGTATAAATAGGTAAAAGATAGAGGAAAAAACTAAATCCTTAATAGCTTGAATTAGAATACACTAATTCCTATGGTGAGATTATTCTAACAATAAGATTTAGAATTGTGGAACTTTTTGTTTTGAAAATATGTGAAAATTGAACTCAGAAACACATCATATATGTTATTTTTTCAAGAAGATGCTCTAATTGCTTGCAAAACAAGATGTTCTATAATTCTCACATCACACATCCAATGTAACAAATCAAAGCATTTGATTTAGACAAAAATGAAATCCATGAGGAAAAAAAATTCTATTTTTATTTCAAGTTTTTGTAGATTTTTTTTGTTGCATGTCAAGTTGAAATTTGGACTTCACAAGGTATAACTTTGCTATCCAACCCCAATTGAAATAAAAATTACATTCTGCCAAAGCTAATAACTTTTATTATCTTCAAATTTATTTATTTATTCCAAATATTGCACTTACAAGTACCTGGCCCAAATCCATTGAATCCTCTAAGGGACAATGGAACTTCACTGTAGGGGTTAATAAGTTAAGTCCCTCCCAAGTATTTAGCAAATCATAATACTTTATCAATAGGGGGACTACTACTTGGTTATAGAAGATTATACATGATGTGAAAGAGAAGTGAACATGCAATGTCATGCATTCCATAGAAAAGACGTAATCTTAGCATCATGTAACATAGTTTACCAATGAAGTAGGGATCCCTTTAGCATCCTTGAAAAGCAAAAACCCTACAGTGATCAATTTTGTCTTGTATGTAAGATAAACCAGCCCATTGTGGTCAGATGTTTCATAGTGGACACCTCATGATCCCATGATGGTTTTTTCAGACCACAATCAAAATCTAATTTGATACCTATGGAGTGATTAGTGACCTCATTAGGAACATCCAACTTTTCTAGTGTAATCCATTGTAAGAAGTGATTTTTCATGGCATTCCACATTAGAAATTACTGTGACCACTTTAGGTGATTAAGATGAGCATATTGGATACACTTTTTATTGGTAATGGGGCAACCTGTAGACCATGTTGGGAAGATCACTTCAGAAATACATAACTAATTCACACTTTGTCTGAGTGAAAAATAAAATTTCAATTGCTCTCACTATTTCTCAAACTTATCTTTGTGTGAGAATTTTTTTGAAAAATTTCAGCAATGGGCTTGAGGGCAGACTCCAACTTCTGACCACAATGGGCTGTTTTTACCTTATGGCTCCTCATCCAACCCTGGCCTAGTCCTTGAATTAACTAGTAAGTCCCTCCAAGGCATCTAGCAAATAATAATACCCCCTTGCTAGCATGGGGAGGCCACCACACCACCCGCACTGCCCTTGATTATTTGGGCATGCCGTGCGAGAGAGGTGAACCTCTCCATCACGAGCATACTGCTTGCTTTGAAGATGCCGTGCCGCTGACGTTCAGTTGTTCATCGACAACACTGTGTGTTTTGTCTTTTGTTCTTTGGTTGTGGAATTGTAGTAGCTTTTTCCCCCATCCCATCCCATTCGATTCCATCCCAGTAATAATAAGTTAGTCACCATTTCCCCTCCGCAAGCCCGCCGCTCTGAAACCCGGAGGAATGGAATTACTAAAAAGAACGTGACCACAACGCAACTGGGCAACTGGCGAGAGGCGGAATCTCCGACTGACGTCTCTTCGGGGATCTGCTTTGCCTTTCGCCTGATCAGTGATTCAGTGCTTGCAGTCATGTCGCGAGACGGAAGGCCGGCATCACTCATCATTATACCAAGGTCCCAGAGAAAATCCGTGTTGGGAAGTTTTGATTATTTAATAAAAGGTTCGAAGCTTGATTTGCGTATGACTTTTTCGGATGAATGAGTCAGCGAGCGAACGACGGAGACCCGGTGAAATCGGACGGGGCGCGACTAGTTAGATGAATCAGGCGGCCGTCCACGGTTCGCTTGACAAAAAAAAAACCCGAAGAAAATCAAAAGGTCAATCGTTAGTCAAAAGTTAGTCCTCATGATGATTACGGAGAGATCAACGGGAGTTGCTTGTGTTGTCCGTACACTCGTGGCATGGCTCGCCGGGGACTCGCGTTGCAGCAATGTCAGTCATCGATTTGTGCACACCTGTTGCAGTGCAATGTTCGGGGAGAACACAAGCGCCACGTTCGTTACAATAGTTCGGTGGTGCCTTTGGGAAAATGAACCTGCTGGACTGTGAAAATGGAGGATCCGGTTTCACCAACCTAAGTGGAATTTCACCTCTGGGCTCACTTCTTGGCTGACTCGACCACATGATTGATTGTTAGTTCTCTCTTTGTCTTTTTATGAAAGCACCGTCACTTTTCAAATTTAAAAGAAAAAAGGAGGATTTAAAATTGGACAAACGGTGTGTGAAAAATAAAGGTGGATATGTAGCCATCGCCATAACATTCAGTAGTAACTCTGACTACTGCCTCCTGCTGAATGGAATGATGTGGAATATTCCACATCAAATTAGTAACTATTGATGCAATCATGCAATGTTTGAAAAGTAAGTAGTGAGATTGAAGCCCAGGCCATGCTTGTGATGTGTGCAGATTTTTGACAAGAGGCACAATATTATAAATGAAATTAGATGGATATACCTAAACAGAGGAAAAGGCATCATCTCTTCAAGCTACTAAATGTTATGGCATTGCCATTTCGAATCCAAAGTTAATATACCTAGGTTGCTAGAGCCATGTATATTTTGGGGGGAAGATGGATATCGCTTCAAGGTTAGTCTTGGCGACCAACCCTTCCTTGGTTGTTTGTGTACATCTAATGTAATTAATTTTTGGAGTTTAGTTTCAAAAATTGACATGGATTTGAAAGAGAAGGATTGTAGCCTTTGCAAATTTGAAGTTGAAAGGAAGTGTTTAGTAAGAATTGGATACTAGCAAAAATGAACCAAGATTTTGATAAAGAGAGGATGTCAAACTAGTGCTCTTAAAAGAAAAAAACCAGATAGCTCCTTCTACAAAAAAGAAGCAAACTACTAGCCGTAGTAGCTCCAAAAACATCATGCGTGCTATTGTAGTGAAATCACTCGTGCTTGTGTTGAAAAAATGAAGACAAAGACTTATACACATAGAATGATTTCCTCCACGTCTTAGCTTATAAAAAACATTACGTCTTTCCATTGGGTTAAACTTCATTAGTTGCCTATATTAAAATATCCTTGTCAAAAATTTGATATTTTTCTCATGTAGTAATATATATCCAAAATTTAAATTCATTTTTTAATAATTAAAAACATTCACTTTGAAAAATAAATGTTAAATGGAAGAAAAATGTAGATGAGAAGTAACTTTGTAACAAGAAAGCCATAATACACACATATATATGAGTATATATATGTGTATATATATATATAATATTGAAGGTCAAGTTCAAAAAAGAACTTCAAATATTATTTTAGCTAAATATACCTACATTGATTGTTTCCAAAAAGGAGTTTTCAAATATTCATTTCATTAATCTATGTAGAATGATTGAATGCCCATTTTGTATACACTTATTTAAACCCTAAATCCCATTATCCCCTTGGAAATAAAATGGATTTTGGACAGGCTCCTATAGCCTCAATATTCATCATGATTAAATTTTTTTTGTGAAGATAGAAAAACACATTAGTTTTCTTGGAAAATAATTTTTATTTCAATCAGTGCTTGGGAGCAAAAGTTATGGGACAAAAGGTTCTTTGTTTGGTGCGGTGGGCAGAAACCTTTTCACACAATTTTTTTTTTTAAATTTCTTTAAAAAATGATGCTCTTAGATTGTAATATTATCTATATGGGCAACTTTGGTTCATTCCATTTGGATTTGTTATGTGAAAGTTGTGGACAATCTCTTTTTTGGGGCAATTAGAGCATTTTCTTGAAAAAATAACTTATAGGATTAATTTCTAAAAAATTTCAAGGAAATTGTTTGACAAGGTTAAGTTCGCTTGCTAAAATAATCTCACCATTGTTTTTATAATGTTTCAATCCTATCTTAGAGCTATTAACAATTTAATTTTTCTATTGATCTTGGACCTACTTTTGCTTAACAAATTTTTAAATAATGAAAATCAAGTTTTTTTTTTTTTTTTAATCTCCTAGACTTTCAACTCAATTCTTTAACACAAAAAGAATTTAAGTTTGAAGCCTATAGTGCAAATTTTTCCCACAAACAATGGTCAAAGTCATCTGAAATTGCAAGCTAGTGTTCAAAAAACAATTTTTTCCAGTTTTGAATGCTTTTATCTTCCAATCTGTATTGTCAAACTTTATGAAATCTTTACAACATGATCTAAGATAAGTGAAGTACGAGATCCTATGGTTAAATTTAAATTTTTGTTTGTTTTGTTTTCTTGGATGAACGTGACAAAACTGGTTGTTTTGAGTCGTTTTTAACCAAATAGTTTTTCTAATATATTTCTGCCATAGAATAAGATATTTCAGTTTGAGATTGCATGAGCTGCTCGGTTTTGTACCAAAATTAGAAAGACTTCTAACGTCTACAATATTCATTGAAATCACATAAAACAAAGCTTCAAATGCATAATAAGACAATCAGGGTGCTACCAAAAAAAATTACAAATCTAAAGTTCCTAAAGTTTGCCCAATTTAAAAAAAAAATTCATTTAGAGCTTAACAGATTGGAAAATTTCTAGGTTCAAAGATAAAAATAAATAAAAATTTATATTTTAACCCCTAATAGACAGATGAAGGCACATTTTGGGTAAAAATTGTGAAAATTGCCACTTTCTTGGGGGGTTCTTAGGTAGTGAGAAAAAAATGATCTTTTTTTTCCTTCTAAAATTCAATTATATAACTTTTACTAGACTATATAACTGTTATATAACTGTTTGTATACTAGTTTTTGAAATTTTATAATAGGAGTGTGTGAAAAATTTCAAAAACTTTGACCGCACAGATTAAAAGATTATAACATTTGAAGTTAGAAAAAAAAAATTCTTGACATTGCGCAATAAGGTCTTGAGACTTTAACTCCTAAAGTGAGTTACACTATACATGGTTTATTTTTTTACATTTGCAAATTTTATCATGTAAATTATATAATTGCTAAATTTCAAAATTATTGGACAAGTTTTGCACATGCTGCTTGAAGCTATCCAAATTGCCAAAAAAAATTTAGGATAGATAACTTTTGATCCAGGTACTTAATCCAAAAAATAAATAAATTTGTATTTCCAAAAAGGGGGTACATGTGCACACCTTGTTTCAAAATTTTGGGAACATTTGATCGAAATTGACTTAGCCTATTATTTTCTCATGCCTAAGGGAATTTTTTTCCTAGTGAATTTTCACTAAAAAGCCAAATAATTTTTTTTAAAGGGAATATTTGGTGATATTTTCTTCCTTTGTAGTGGATGCAATCACTAAATTACTACTCCCTCCATCCCAAAATGATCTTCATATTGGCCTTAATTTCTTGTTCCAAAATTATTTTTCTGTTGTACTTTGTAACATTGAGAATTGGTCAATTTTGGATTTTGATTGCTATGCGGGACCAACAAGACAATCCAAAGAAATAGTTCCCCCGCCATCCATGCAATCATCAATCAAAAAACAAATGAAATGACTGAAGGGGTCAATCAACATTGTTTGTTCTTATTTTTTACATCTCTTTGAATGTTGCTCAATTGAAGGAGATGAAGCTTTGGGAGGTGGTGCAGAGGTCTATAGAGGTCTTGGGTCCATACTAACTACCCATAAAATGACATCTCACACTTGACAATTAGGTGCCTATTGGTGCTCTTTGAAAATGCCCCCAAAATTTCACTTTTTAATACTCCAAAACTGCACTTAATTTGAAAAGGGTTATGAAATCCAAAGTTTCTAGGATGCTAGGAGTGCACCAAATTGTACTTATTACACAAAACAGGTTTAAAAAATGTTATTTTCAACCTTAATCCCTAAAGGACCAAAGTGCATTTTTTGGCAACGTAGCAATTTTAGGCAACTCACTACAAATGGATTTTTTTTTATTTTTTAAATTTTAACATAACATTTTCCTGAGGAGTAGCTTTAAGGCCCATTAATTTTCATAAATTTTGACTACATTGTCAAAAAGTTATTGAATGATATGTAGTTTTCATTGCTCGGCGGGCAACCCGGGTAGCAAAAAAAAACTTCTTGAAAAATCACCTTTTAGGAAAAATAAAAAATTGAAATTAGTTTTCTAGATTTATATATACATGAAAAAATTTGAGTCATTCAATTTTGATTAAATGACATGAAAGTTATAAGGAGTTTTAGTTGTGGTTAGTTTACTATCCCCTGAAAAGAGAGGTACACTTCCTGCTCAATTAATTAGCCCCCCCCCTCCCCCCAAAATTAATAGCCATTGATCGTTTTTGAAAAAAAATGAAAACACCCCCTTCCCTGCCGTTGATCTTGATACGAATACTATGATACCGTACATATACCATATATATACGGATACGGAAAACAGATATGGAAAACGGATATGGATTATCCCATATCGATTGTCGAACAACTTCGTTTTCAAAAATACAAGACTAAGGGGGGTACTGGGATTTCGAGATTTTCCGATCAAATTATTTTTCAGAACCCCCCCCCAAAATAAAATGAGGGGTTTTGAAAAATAATTTGATCTAGAACTTGTTCCTCACTATCTGTTCAGAATACATGACTACAATGAAATGGTTAGTTTACAAATAGTGTTGAACTCTCTATTCTAAAATAAACTTTGAAGCCCTTTATTTTATTCAATTTTCAATATTTTTTGAAAAGAAATAAAAGAAAAAAAGGTATAGATTGTTTATTACAACATTGCAACCACTGGGATTGGCATTTTTCAATTCCATAAATGAATGGTTAACAATTTACTATTTTGAATCATTATCTACTTATTTCTACTTACTAATTTTTTCCTATATATTGTTACAATTCCAAATGATCTAAAAAATTTCAAGCACGTAGTCAACTTGCCTTGAAGAATGAATCCAAAGAAGCACCACAATTTTGGACATTTTTTCATAAAGATCTCACCTTGTGAAGAACAGGTGCCTGGTTTTACATAGGGAACAAAAAAAGGATTTTTGTCACTTCAAACGCGAATATCTTGCAATCTACATGGTGGAATTTTCTGAAATTTTTTCCATGTCTTCTCAAACTAGCGCACTACAAGATCCTACGGTTACATTAGTCCAAAAAATGTTTTTTTTTCAAAAATTTAGTACTTGTTTTAGAATTGACAGGTTTGGAGTGTTTTTTTGGTGAAAACATAGTCAAGAACCTGTAGGGATTAATCTGGAACATTTTGTCCAATAGGAAGATAATTTTGGGACAGAGGGGAGTCCCAACTATTAGGACAACAACGCTCTACTCTAGATGGGATGTACACTCTTTTGGATTGAGAAATGATTTTTCATGCATACGTTTCATCCCACAGCTTCATCCACTCCACTAAAGATTGCTTGTTGCACTGCCCCAAAACAAACAAACAAACAAATAAATAAAACCAAACAAACAAACTGCCATGCCGTTCCAGAAATAAACCCGAGCCCATGGAATACAGTCACCAGTCCTTTTTTTCAGATCAAACCCGGATCTCGATAAATTGGTTGCACGAGATATTTCAGGAGGGGGGGGGGTGGGGTAAAACCTGCCCCTGTTTTTTTTGGTTTTTTTAAAGTAGAAGGGGACCTCCTAGAGTAAATTGTGGCCGCAGGCCCCAAATTTGCCAAAAAAAATTCAAAAAAAAAGCCTCCGGACCCCTAAAATGAGAAAGCCAGAAATTTGAGAAGGCAAAGGGCCCACCTCCTGAATTATCTCGTGCAACCAAAATATTGAGATCCATCAAACCCTAGCTAAGCTTTATCTAAAAGAAGGAAGCACCATACAGCTATAATGTTGTCCGGAAGATTTCGAGATCTGATTTTGCTACAGGAAAAAAACCCTAAGTTACACCGATTCTGTTTCTAGCTGTCGCCGGGTTGTTCCTCACTCAAATTGTAGATAAGTTACCATCCCTCGGACGGAGATGAAGACGGAGAGCTCCCTCCCACCCGTGCCACGGTGCCACCGTGCCTCCAGTGGGCTCCAGATTCGGACAGCCAGACGGCCGTTTGCTGCACCATCACAGAAAAAGCCTGCTGCTGTTGCATCGATCCTTTCGCCTTTGCCCGTTTGCCGTCCGACGATGTTGCAGAGGCGGTCTCGAGAGAAGGAAAGAGACAAAGTAAGGTAGGACCACCCATACCTAATCACTTAAGGATCTGTAGAGAAAATGGTGAACTATTTAGTGCAATGGAATTTTTTCCCATGTAGGAAGATAGAAAATATTGTGATTGTAGAATTTTCAGAATTTTATTTGCAAAACTGAAATTTCTGTGAATTTAAAAAGGCAAAAAGTGTTCTGAACTAATACCCAATATGTAGAGTCTTGCAATTCCGATCATAGAAGAGACTACTTCCTACTCATGTATACAAATTTCAAACTAACACGTGGCATTTAGCAATTGCTCCTCGCAGCCTTGGGTATCGTGCATGTCATTAAATCTAGCGATTCTCAAAAAAATCTGTCTGGTCGGAATTAGCTTACCTCTACAGGTTGGAAATCCATCCCTGGTTGGTAATGGGTGGTCCGACCTTAAGTTACAAAGCCAGGTCGTCAAATCAAAGAATGGCAAAGCGGACCTTCTGCAACCGCTCTCACGGTGCTCACCAACCTCTTTAAGAAGAGGAGACGAACATAAGTGAGGTAGTAGTGACCATGTAAGAGCTGATCGCCTATTTCGGGGAAGCTATAAACTCCTCAAACCAATTTTCGAACCAATAACTCTTTGGCTAAAGAGGGCCATTTAAGGATTACCTCATGTCCATTCCAGAGCTTATTATAGGAGTGGTTTGAAGAAGATGGACACTTTTAGAGCAGACTACCTTATCAATGGAAGAAAGGCACTTAGAGCATCTCCATCCGGCTGCGAGACATTATGCTATCCAAATCCGAGCCAGACATTATGCCATCCAAACGACATTAATGCCATACATTATGCCATACAAATTCAAGGTAGACATTATGCCATCTAAATCCCACCTACATTTTGCAAGACGGGTGGGAATGCTCTTAGTTGAAAGCATCACCACCCGTCTTGCAAAATGCCAGCCCATCCATTTTGCAAGGTGGGTGCCCTAGCCATCCTTGTCAAGAGGCCAAGTTGAAACTTCCTCGGAAAAAAAAAGTGTTAGTGCATGGAACCTTTTTATTCCCAACTCTTTGGGTTTGAGACGTAGGATTTGAATTGAGATGGCGTGGCACAATCAAATTACGTGAAGGAAGGGAGGCACAACCATGTGGTTGGGCTCCATTACTTCGTTAACCCCTTAAGCCTTGCTTGTCCCCTCGAGGGACAATTTGGGTCCAGGTAGGTTCCTATTGTCTCAATTTGAAGTGAATTTTTTTGAGATTTTTTGAAGTTGTTTAGCTTTGCAAGAGCTTTGTGGATATGTAATTTTTGTTTCAATCGGATGCATGATGGAAAAGTTATGGCACAATGAGCAAGAAATGGAGATTGTCGGGCAGCCCAAAAAAATTACAAAAAGTCAAAATAATTTTTTTTGAATTTTTTCCCTAAAATATTATGTTTTCCCTATAGGTGAAGCTTTGATTCATTCTATTTGGACTAGGGATGAGAAAGTTATGGACAATCTTATTTTTTCGGGCAATTTAAGCATCTTCTTTGAAAAAAACTTTTTGTCCAACTTTGAATGCTAATATCTTCCAATCTGTACGGTAAAATTTGATGAAATTTTTACTACATGATCTCAGACAAGTTAAGTACAAGATCCTACGGTTAAATTTCCAAAAAAACAAAAGAAATTGGTTTCTTTAAGTGAATACAACAGAAGTGGTAGTTTTGAGTGGTTTTTGGCAGAAAACACCCTCGGGGCTTTAGGGGTTAATTTTTTTCTGTTGTTGTTATGAAGTCTATTTGTAGGCTTGCAAATGTACATGATTTTGCAGGCCGCCTCCCCATTTGCAAGCCAAGTCGCGAAGAGGTCATTCATTTTGGAAGACAGGTGGGACAATTTTGCAAGTCACTCTTAAGAGGTCATCCGTTTTGGAGGACACGTGGACATGCTCTTAACCCTAGACCACCTAAGAGGACAAAAAGTGTCCTCACATAGTTTTAAGTTAAATTCAAAGTACTGTAACTTTTGCATCCAATGTCCAAATTTAATAAAACTTGTTGGGAAAGTTGCGCCTTTTCTTCTAGTTTTTGTGGTAAAATTTTCAGATCAATCCAAGAGGTAATGATTTTCTGGAAGCCAATCAAAGTTCACAGGCTCAATTTCATTCACCAAAGTACACTTCATGGCTGCAACTTCGGGGTCTTGTATCTCCTTCATCCAATGTTCGATTTCAATAAAATTTGTTGGATTGTGTTTCCCTTGAATTCTAGTTATTGTGGTGAAATTTTCATGTCAATCCAAGTTGTTTTGAATGTTTGGGAGCAATTCAAAATTCAAAATCCCGTCATTTATGGACTATAGTGAACTTCGGCGGCTTGTATCTTCTTCATAAAATGTCCGTTTTCAATAATTGTTTTTGTAAAAGTTGCGCATACTAGTCTAGTTTGTGTGGCTAAATTTTCATATCAATACAATAATTTATGAATGACTGAGAAGCATTTTTAGTAGAAGGAGGTTCAGTCCTAAACGTGTTTTTTGCAACTTTTCTTGCCTATTTTTGACATTTGCAAGCCATTTTGCAAACACATTGAGTTAATTGAATGATATTTTTTTCCACCAATGTGTTTGTATCATGGTTTTGATTCACTTTGTTGCTTAAATTTTTTTCATTTGATTAGGTTTAGAAATCAAATTGGGCCTCTAAATGTGTTTTTAGGAAAATTTCAGCATTCTTTTTCAACACTAAAACATTATAATCTTGCAATCTACACGGTCAAAAGATCTACAACATTTGATCCATGACATCTACAACATGTGTACTACATGATTGTACGGTTAAGATCTTTATTACTTAGTCACATTTGGATTTATAGCACTTCAAAAGCTAGGATGTTTTTTACCCAAAACGACCATGGGCGGTCTAGGATTAAGCACTCATGCGCAATCTCATCTCCTCGAGAGAAGCAGAGCACCGTACACTCCACTGGTGCAGTAAAAAGTAACAGATTGTTGGACTTGGAATTTTCCAAGTGCACTTGGACCTGTACAGTATTGGGGGAGACTGAACCGCCAGGCTCAAGTGCTTTTTCATGTGTCAACAATTTCATCCCACTATTTTATCACAACAGTGTCCCATTCAATGGGCTCGGTGAAAAGCCAAACCCCTGAGTTAACCCCGAAAAGGTCCTTGACTATGTTATCACCTAAAATGCTCAAAAACTGCCATTTTAAATACAAATATCAATTTTTTTTTAAAACATCATTCTTGAAAACATGTAACCGTAGGATCCTGTAGTATGCTAGATTGAGAAGATGTAGAATTTTTCTTAGAACTTTTCACTGTGTAAATTGCAAGATATTAGCATTTGAAGTGACAAAACCCCTTTTTTTGTTCCCTGCGAAAAACCGGGCAGCTACACTTCACAAGGTCAGATCTGTATGAAAAAATGTCCAAAATGGGGGTTACTCTTTGGATTCGTTCTTCAAGGCAAGTTGACTACATGCTTGAAAATTTTCAGATCATTTGGAGTTGTACAATATATAGGAAAAAATTAGTAAGTAGAAAGATGTAGAGAATGATTTCAAAATACAAATATTGTTAACAATTTATTTATGGAATTGAAAAATGCCAATCCCAATGGTTACAATGTTCTAATAAACAATCTACATCTTGTTTTGTTTTTTTTTAATTCCAAAAATATTGAAAATCGAAGAAAATAAAGGATTTCAAAGTTTATTTTAGAGTAGAGAATCCATAATTGCCCGCAAACAAAAACACCTCATAACTTTTGACTCATTGATCAAAATGGAATGATTCAAATCTTTTTATGTATATATAAATCTGAAAAAGCAATTTCAAATTTTTATTTTTGGAAAAAATAATTTTTTCAGATCTGCTTGGATTGCCTGAGTTGAGAAACAAACCACATATTTGGCCTTTACTTTTGCCTCATATTTCCAAATGTCTTGAAATTTAGTGCACATGAAAGACATTCCTCGTCTACACCCACTAGAAGAAACCCATGTTTTTTTTGACATGCCCAGTATTTTTATGACGGATTTTTTTGGACATCTATTTTGACATCTAGCTGTTTTTATATCAACAATAACATCCAATGAACATCATAAACAACATAAAAACAATTAGATGTCAAAATAGATGCCCAAAAAAATCCGTCATAAAAATATTAGGCATGTAAAAAAAAACATGGGTTTATTCTAGTGACCTTCTATTAAAATTTGGGCCAAAAACATAAAAATCTCTAATCACACGTAGCTGCCCCAAAATTTTATGTTGCCAAAAAATGTAGCTTGGTCCTTTAGGGGTTAAATCAGCTTAACATTCTTTCCATTTACTAGTTTTCCTCTTTAAAATTTATAAATCTAGTGAGAATCATAATCCCAAAAGTGATCTGATCATACATGGAAAAAAATGACCGAGCTTCACAAGTTGAAGGACCTAGAGGGTTTTTTAGTGACCCCGGTTGAAAAAATGCCCATGCCGTAACCATGGTGTGTGTGGGTGTGTGGGTGAGGGAACAATTCATAACCTTCCTTCTTTCTTGCCATCTAGGGCTCATTTGGAGAATAGGGGTGGTAATGCTCTTAGTTGGTGCCTTTGAAAAAATGAAAAGTAGGACATGCTTATTTTGTACTTTTATGTTCTTGCTAGGTTGCAAAATTTGCAACGAGGTACTGATTATGCCATCAAAATTGGTCAATACCAATTCCGCCAGTGGAATTGGTAAGCATGTCCTACTTCTTTAACACCTGAGAGATGAGAAGGAGTAGCTTGCTTGACAAAACACGTGGCTCTTTGCCTGCTTTCTAGTACATAAACAATTGAAGTGTGAAAATGGAGGATCCAAAATTAGACAATAAATTGGTAGGATCAGCAACCAACCACTGTGCAAAGACAAAAGCAGTGCATATATAGTCACTTTCATAAAATTGTCAAATTTCAATCACTTGCAATTTAGTATCTAAGGCTAATACTCGAGTTGCTAGAGGCGGATATGTTCTTGAATAAGGTGGGTATCGCTTTAGAGTTTACCATTGAGGATCTTGGAGTCTTTAAGAACTTCCTTGGAATAGTTAGACAAGGCAATTGGAGTCCTCTCTCGTGCTCCTTCCCGCTGCAAGATGTACAATATGTTGAACTTTGTGGGCTTGGGTAACAAAATGATGCACTTGATTGAGAGACAATAGAAAGTAGATTGGTGGATCAATTATGGAGGAATGGTATTTACCATAATCATTCTCATTGTTGTTATCAACCGGCTGCATTAGTTGTTATTTGAGGATCTAGAATTTTATTTCAAGGCTTTCAAATGACCTTCACATGTATTACCATTCTTTGTAGCAATTATGAATTTACTTTTGAAAGAATTACATTACCAAATGCCCTTAGCATTTTGGTGCAGTTTGAATAAGAGAGGCTTGGTCCATAGGCGAATTAGACTTTTTAGGGGTTAGTAGAATAGAGGTTATATTTAGTCTAGACCATTCACAATATTTTGTGATTGTATTCTTGAGGTTGAAGGCATATTGGTTCCATGGAGGCTATATTTTTGTGTGCTAGATATTTACTATGAGTTTGTACATATTCTTTGCTCTAGCATCCTATGGAATAGTTAATGATTAGAATTTGTTTTCCTTTTGCACCTAGAACTAGAGAAAGCCTTCCCTTACATGCTTGGTAATGACTATTTTGTTGAGACACTTTTCCATTTTGTCAAATTTCTTTTAGTTTTGTCTGCTTTTCAAGTTGTAAGGATTCACTGAGTTGATATCCCAGAGGACATTTGGAGACTTGTGGAATTTCATTAGCTGGAGCTTATTGTTGAAATCAGAAGTACCCTAAACTACTAACCCTTATAGAGATAGTGAAGTGCCAATGAGAGCACCGCTACTTGTGTACGTGCTTTTTTTGTGCAAAAAGTTAGATACTTTGTTAAATAATGTCATTCACAAAAATGTCACGTGGTTTTATTTTAAAGTTTCTGAATACATGTAAATTTAATGTTGACAATAAGATTGCCTTTTTGTTTTACCCCCTAAAGGACCAAGGCCATTTTTCTGCCAAAAAACACTCAAAACTGCCATTTCTATAGCAAAGAGTAAAAAAAATTGAAAATTGTTTTCTTTTCACATCTAACCGTAGGATCTTATACCTAACTAGTATGAAAATGTATGGAAAAAATTTCAGAATTTTTGACCGCACAGATTGCAAGATATCTGCGTTTAAAGTGAAAAAAACAAGTTTTTCAGCACATTGCGGGACTAGATTTTATGACTTTGAACATTTTTAACTTAAATATTTTGCACTACAGAGTTTTGAGCGTTTAATCTTTATAGTGGAGAATTGAGTTGAGAGTCTAGGAAAAAAAAGAAAATTCAAAAAAACTTAATTTTCATTATTAAAAAAATTGTTAAGTAGAAGTAGGTACAAGATAGAAAGAAAATCTAAAATATTAATATCTTTTATATGGAATTAAAAAGCACTAATCCCAATGGTGAGATTGTTCTAGCAAAAAAACTAAACCTTGTATAACTTCTTTTTTTGAAAAATTATAAAAATTACATTCACAAATGAATCCTACAAGTTATTTTTTCAGGAAAATGCTCTAAGTGCCCGAAAAACAAGCTTGTCCATAACTTTCTCATAAAAAATCCAAATGAAATGAATCAAAGCTTTTCAGATAGACAAAATATAATCTATAAGAAAAAAAAATTAGAAAAACTAAAAAAAAAAAAAAAAAAAATTGCAAATTTTTTTTGCTGCCCCTCGAACACTGTTTTGAGCTTATTTGGGCATAACTTTTTTTCCCGGGCACCGATTGTGAAAAAAATTATATTCCCATAAAGCTAATCAGATTTTCTACCTCCAAAAAAAGTTTAAAAAAATCAGGAGAAAATTTCAGCTCGTAGGTACCTGCCCGAAAACCCATTTGTCCCCCGAACGGACAACGGGCCTTTAGGGGTTAAGGGGAATTGACAATTTACCCCCTTAGCGCTTGAATCTTTTCTTAAATTTTTGCATGTTTCGCTTATATCTTTATAAGTACGTATTATTTACCTCAATTTCACCAAATTCATCATACAGAAATTAAAACAAAACAAAACTGGTAAAGCATTGGTTTGGACTTCGGATGAGTGAGAAGTTCTGCGGTCAAAAGCCCCTGCAACTTAACGTCTCTGTTCATCTGCCAAATTTGGGATGTCGGAGCGCTACGGTCGGGTTTAACTTTTTACATGATGGAGGTGCCAATATGCTGCCCAGTCTGGCAGTCTGGCAGTCAGGCGGTGTGTTGCGAGTGCCTGAGGACGGACGGGAGGTCTAGCTATGAATTGAAGATAGGCTTGTGGCGATCCTACTTGGCACATGAGGATTCTCCGAGACTACTTTACCTGCACAGGCTCGGTGATGACTTTCTATAAGCAGAAGCGAGAGCGAGTTGCTTCCTATAAACTCTGCAAACAGTCAGCTGTGTCTGTGATGTTGTTGCGAAGCTTGTCGAAAGTGCAATGTATAGATCCGTCTTCCTCTCTTCTTGGAACTGTTGTACTGCATATAGATGTTTAAGAGCGTCTACGAAAGGCTCTCTCGCTGCTTGCTTGCCGTTGCCCTCCTGAAGGCAGGGCTTCATGCAGTTGTACGGGTGCTGCTCTGAGGGAGCCACTTGAGCCGAGTGAAGCGAAATTCATTAGAATCGCGTTGTACAGATGGAGAGCCTTTCACTGGAGGGCCGGCAATAGAGTCTCTGTGAGGAGCAGTACTTCTTTCTCGGGTGAATATCACCGTCAGTTTCCTTGATCATTTCAACGACGTGTTCGTCCTGGATACATGTCCTCGCAAGGAATCTTAATCTATTGTGAGGTTGCAAACTGGTGGCAAGGACTCGGTTGCAATGGCGCAGGGACGGGCAGAATTGAGATCGCCTGCCGAGAAGTGGGATTAAGACTAGTTTGCAGATTAGTCGGTGAATAGTGCGGCACATTGATTGCGCTAGTTACAGTTCGTTATCAATCCAAGGAAAGAGAGGTATCGGAAGGAGAAACGTGCTCTATTTCTGCACTGGATCAATTGATTACAAATGATCCATTGGTAGCCGAATTGACGATGGATTGAGGATGAAAGGTTTATCACTTTGTAGATGAGAGCAGAAAACTGGCGAAGGTGTTGCTGGGATAGACCGGTTGTCGATATTTCGAGCGGAAGATTGCGATTAGGAATCGGTTGCAGTTATGGATATGGAATTGGAAGAGATATTCCGGTGGCAGACACCATTCTGCACGCTCTTAGAAGACATTGGCGGCATTGAGGAGGACGGCATTGACGGCATACTCGACCAAATCGAGCTTCCTGGGCAACAAGGCGATCTCATCCCCGGCGCTACTGCTGCTGATATCGGCGCAGCAAATCTGTCGAGCTTTAATATCACCAGCAACACGGAGACAGTGTCGAGTCCGCTATGGCCTTGTGACTTTCAAACTTCAGCACTTAACAGCAACGGCATCCTAAGACTTCCTCCTGTCCAACTCTCCCTTGATCCTGTAGGATCGCCGCAATCGTCCACTGCGCCACTGACGGGAGCAGCGCGAGAATCGCAAGACTCTCAACGAGAAGTGCCTTTCACTCCCGCAGCGGCGAAACCTAAGAGAGCTCGTGCGACTCAGCGTGCATCGAAGTCGACTCCGAAGGCGAAGAAACCGTGTCGAGAACCGGCGGTGGTTGCGGAAGAGACGAAGGAGAAGGAGAACAGATTACCGACTCAAGCTGAGCACATCATCCGTGAGCGTCAACGCCGCGACGACATGGCTGCCAAGTACTTGATTCTGGAGTCGCTGCTGCCACCCGCTCCAAAGGTAACTTGAAGATCTATGCCTGCTCGATGTCGATGTTTCCTGTCGATGTAATTCAAAAAATGAAGAGTGTATATTGTGGATCTCTCTTAATAGTTGATGGTTTAAAATAAAGAATTAATTTTGCAATAGGCAGTGTGTTCATTACAATTGGCTGACGATATGTGTTTCAATGTTCACAGCGGGAGAGAGCCGTGGTGGTAGAGAGCGCAATGTTGTTCGTGAAAGACCTGCAACAGAAACGGAGCGATCTTCTGAAGCGGCGGGCTCAATTAAAGCTCATGGTGCCAAGCCAGTCACCGGCGCAGCAAGTCACCGGCTGTAAGAAGCTGCCGGAGAATTGGAGGATGGATTCCCCAATTTCGTCCTCAATGGTAGCCACACAGCAGGAGTTGATCACATCGCCGGGCACTACCAATCCAGCGAGCATGGCCGTGGACGATACAACCACCGGGAGTGG
Source organism: Antitrichia curtipendula (assembly GCA_951230915.1). Lineage (NCBI taxonomy): Eukaryota > Viridiplantae > Streptophyta > Bryopsida > Hypnales > Leucodontaceae > Antitrichia > Antitrichia curtipendula. The sequence goes on along the minus strand of OX579633.1, from coordinate 8,303,832 downwards.
TCAGCAACTCCATGTCCACGTCCATTTCTCGGACGACGAGATTGTCATCGAGATGGTTTGTCACCAACCGCGTGACAATTTCCAGAGCTTTCTGCTGCAAACAGTGGAATCCTTTGGCTTGGACATCGTGCGTTGTAGCACCTACAAAGTGCCGCATGGATTCCTGCAATGCACGATCACATGCAAAAAGGTACTAACCGATCTTTTCGAGTTCATTGAACATTTCTGCAATTAGCCGTAGTTAGAGTTTAGGAGGATCGAGAAAGAACTTCATGGCTCTTGGCGCATTGGCCAATGGCGTCGAAAACTTGGTTTTCTTACTCAAATTTTCAGTCGAACTACGAGGGACGTATGGTGGATACTGTCTTATTGAGCTCATTTCGGTCGGGGTCAGAAAATCTGCAAGGAATTAGCCTCACGTTTTGATAATCTTGTTACCTGGTTTGGCATTTGCCTCAAGTGTTGATGACCCATGTTTCTTGGTTCTGCAGTCGCGAGTAATGAATGCATCACTACATTCGTCGGAGATACGAACCTCTGAAACGCTGATTGGAGCTTTAAAGAATGCACTCGCCCGGAGTTGAACATTCTGCCAAAGCAGCTTGCATTGTGAGCCCCCAAGCTGACAATCACTTTCTCCGCCTCGATCTTGACCTTAAGCAACTCCCGAATGCCCATATAGTCTACATCAGAAAACCTTTGGTAGGGACAAGGAAGGAAAAATGGGCTCATAAAAACACGCTCCAAAGCGTAGTGAGTACTGGAAGGCGAGTACGAGCTTAACACTCATCTCGGTCGGATTGCTTGACGAACTCAGACTCAGATTCCATGCAAGTTTCATCGAGCTGCTGGCTTGAATCATCAGTACACGCTCCGAATCAGGTGTAGTGACACTGCCACTTGGTGCAAACACACTTATGCTGATTGAAGACGAGCTTATATTTCCGTGTCAGTGGTGTATATACGAGTTCAGCACTTTCAGCAATTAGGAATATAATTGAGAAGTATGTAAATCTTCTGGTGAGTTGCTTCCATTGAATAGCTTGGCAATCAGTTTGGATCTCCTGAAGGAATCGATGGTGGAGCTTGTAGCTTTCGTATATTCTGTACACTTTGTAATGCGGGTTGACAAGCTTTTGTTAAGCAGAGAGTTTTTGCTTGTGAAATATCAATCGGCGAATTCTATTTCTTGCAAATCATACCTGACTAAAAGTAGACGCACCGCTGCATTGTTGGTTTCCAGTCGAGGCTGTTGCATGATTGTTCTAAGGTAGGAGGTCCATATAGCAGTGGTCTTTAAAAGCATCCACCTCTTGAAATGTACATCATTGTACATTTTGCTTTCTCATTGCACCAGCAATGTACGAGTAGAGTACATTTCATGAGGTGGACGCTGTTAGTGACCACTGCGTTTCAACTTCCACGAAGCTCCAAAAAGATGAAACAACTTGAGTTAGATGCCAATTCCATTTGTCTTTTGAGGGATATTTGCTGAAAAGTATTTCAAGAAGTATAACCTCTCTAAATTAATTTCCAACGCTTGAATGGACGCTTTATGGACCTCCTACTTTACCTCTCCTCTAGAAAATGGAATGAGCGCATTAGAAGATGCAGTTGCATGTTCTTCGTCAGATTGTGGCCTTTTCCATAATTCCATATAGGAAAGGCCCAACGTGGAGTCTCATTCAATGAGCTGGATGAGAGCGATTCTTGTCACCCACCTCGACTACGAGCCTTAAATTATGAATCACGGAGCTGCACTGCCTGCACAGGCTCTCAAAGTTATTCTGAGGGGGATGTCAAGTTTCTGTCAGGATGTCAGGAGTGTGAAACACATTGCCATGATGTCAAAATGGCATTGGGTCTGTCGGGTTAAGATTAGTACAATTTTCTTCCATCCGTTGTCAGAATAGTTTTCATCATTTTCCTATTTTGTGATCATGCGAACACAACAACTTCAAAGCTCGCAGTGAAAATGTGGAAAATTTAAATTTATAAAAAACATATCGGCCACCCTAATTCTGCAAGACATGTTCGTGTTCGAGGTAGGGTCAATGAGCAAACTTATTAAATTTCGGCAGACTTCCCAAGAAAATAAAAAATCCTTTACTTATTTAGAAACACACGAACATTGAATTCCATTGAAAAAATATATACTAAAATCCGAGAAAATTGTCAGTGGCGGTTGGCTTTTCACACAAATGACATAATTTCGTCATTTCATTAAATCCTTGTATGGTATTGCGAGATTGCGACACTGCGTGGCCTTTGTTTTGCCAGCAAGAGGACACGTTATTGTATTCATACACACAGTCCAGGTACTCTACTATCCTGGGTTTTTTATTTTATTTTATTTTTAAACAAAACGGACAATTTCCATTGATAGGGGAAACAGTACATAAGGTGGAAGCACCCAAAACCGTCACTTTAAGGAATTCAGCATACTTGGAGGCATCATTTCAAAAAAATAAAAAAATTCTGATGTTAGCGAGAGAAAATCATGAATATTCAAAAAAAAAATTAGATTTTTCGGATGTCATATGTAATTTCTATGATTTTTCAAAGTTGTGGGTCTCTAGATCACTGGAACCATCATGTAGGTGCACCCAAAACTGAACCCTGCGGAAATCAGCTCTTAAGCCAGTCAGATATTGGTAAGTGTCTTTCAAATATGTCAGCCAATTAAAGCCAAGCATTTGGCTGACGGATTAACTAAAGCCTAGGGACATAATTGGGTGAGTCTAGGGTCCATGGCAAGGTACAGGGACGGGAATGGGTGTTTTCACCTTAGAACCTAAGGACAAAGTCCTCGGCGAACCTTTTTAACATTTTTAACGACATAATCAAAACCAAAATAAGTCAAGGGTCACACTAGAACAAAGCACCAACTATAGAGCAAAGCAGGGAAGCAACCGTCCAAAAGAGAGAGCCATGAATTAAGAGAACGCCCCCACTTTGGGGTGAGCCAGGTTCTATTGCATCCTTTTGTGAGATCTAACCCCCATAGAAATTAGTTTGAAGCCAAAAATTGTCGAACCTCTTCAGAAAGAGACTGGCCTTGTCCGGATAGAGTTGATAGAGGTTAGAGGTTTTAAGCCAAGCCACCTTCACATGATCGGTGAAAGCCTTCCACAACACCCACTCAAGTTTCTGATCAGGCCAGGGAGAGTTGTTAAAGTAGAGAGCATTACGATCTAGCCATGAAATCCAAATAACGAAGCCTCTGAAAAGTGACCACATTGAAGCTCCTTTCTTCAAACGTCTTGGAAGCTTAGAGCCAAGAACACATTGTTGCCAGGTGAAGCCTAGCCACGTCCCAACGGGCTTGGGAATCTCTAAGGCTTGGTAAAGGACTGATAACACAAAGTTCCATGCATGCTTTGTTTTCCCGCAATCACGGAACCTATAGAGCATAGTTTCTTCAAGACTAGCTTGGCAGCAGTTGCAAATGGTAGAAATATTAGGGGCAACTTGATGCCTCCAATTGTGGACAACTACCGTGCAATGATAAATTGACCAGATGAATCCTGCTTCCTTTCGCGATCTGGTCTTGTTCCACACCTCGCTCTAGTTAGGACGATAGTTGTTTCCCACAGTTCTATGCCACTTGTCAGAAATCAATCTAGCCAAGGCCATTCGATGAGTTAGTAACGTCCGACCCAACTTTGCAGTGTACATATGAAGAGGGATAAATGAAGGGGGGAAGCTGGTTGTTTCCTAGACATACCTTCTTGGATCGAATTCGAGATCTGCCATGATACCAACGTAGAGTTGGAGTCCTTTCTTGGTTTGGGTGACTCTGATTCTTTGAACCACCCAGTGATAATACCTCAACCACACGATTTGGAGGAGGTCTGGTTTTCAATATCAGTGAAGTATCTCCAATCGTAAAGCATAGATGATCTAATCGTAACTCCACTATCTAGCAACCAGGTTCGAGTTTGGGACGGAAGTACTTGGATGTCACAAACAAAACTAATGGGAAGGGATCTTCTTCATTTTTGAAAACTCCAACAAACTCCTTGTCTACGTGACGTATCTATTATCTGTTAACCCCTAAAGGACCAAACACCGTTTTTTGACAACATAGCGTTTTTGGGCAGCTCACCACAAATGGAATTTTTATTTTTTTTCTTTGAAATTTTCACACAAGATGTGCCCAAGGAGTAGCTTTAGGGCCCAACAATTTTCATAACTTTTGACCACATGGTTAAAAAGTTATGGTATGACATGTAGTTTTCATTGTTCGGCGAGCAGCCCGGGCAGCAAAAAAAACTTCTTTAAAAATCATTTTCTAGAGAAATAAAAATTTGAAATTGGTTCTCTAGATTTATGTGCACAAGGAAAGCTTTGAATCATTCCACTTTGATTTATGAGATGAAAGTTATGAGGAATTTTAGTTGTGGGTAGTTTGCGGGTAGTTGTGGAATCTCTACTCTAAAATAAACTTTGAAGTCCTTTATTTAACTCAATTTTCAATATTTTTGGAAAAAAATATAAACACAAGGTGTAGACTGTTTATTACAACATTACAATCATTTGGATTGGCATTTTTCAATTCCATAATTAAATCCTTAACAATTTAGTGTTTTGAATCATTTTCTACTTCTTTCTACTTACTATTTTTTTCCTATATGTTGTACAATTCCAAATGATCTGAAATTTTTCAAGCATGTAGCTAACTTGCTTTGAAGAATGAATCCAAAGAGTTACCACCATTTTGGACATTTTTTCATACAAATGTGACCATGTGAAGTGCAGCTGCCCGGTTTTTCGCAGGGACAAAAAAAGGGATTTTGTCACTTCAAATGCTAATTTCTTGCAATCTACACGGTGGAAATTTTTGAAATTTTCTCCACATCTTCTCAAACTAGTTTACTACAAGATCCTATGGTTACATGTGTCCAAAATTTTTTTTTTTCCAAAATTTGGTACTTGTACTAGAAATGGCAGTTTGGGAGCGTTTTTTGTGAAAACATAGTCAAAGACCTTTAGGGGTTAAAAGAAAAAGCCATTTTGGGGGAGTCAATCTCACCAGATGTGCTTGAACTGCCACATGCCTCTGACCAATAGTATAGCAGCTCTGTCAAGTGAGAATCTGTGTGCCCCGTCAAGAAAGTGAATAGTCCACCAAAGTGGAGAGGTAAAGATCTTGTCGCGTTTTTCTGGAGGCCTAGCTGAGATATGCCAAACGATTAGTCTCCAAGCTTTTATAATTCTATCCCATGCTCGTGATCCTCTTGACGCTTTAAATTTGTAGAGAAAGGCCCACTAGGGCATTGTAGGCCATTCACCTTGAGCTTGAAGTCGCATATGAAGAATCATGTTTATGAGCAGGAACTATAAGTTGGAAGAGCCCAAAAGCATCGCCTTCAGGATCCACTTTATTGTCATGGCATGAAGAGCTTCTTTCAGGTCTACTAGGTTTAATTCCCTAACTTGACAAAGGGCGTAGCAATCGACCCAACTGACCCTAGCTCTGCTACGATGGATAGAACCTCTCCAAATAAAATCTTGAACCATGGCTCATATCTTTCTAATTGTGGTGAGAGATCCTCCCCATATACTAATAAAATTCCAAAGTGAGCTCAAAAGGACTTAATATACGATGATGGCCTTGCTAGCTAGGGATAAGTGTATACTTGTCCAATATGTCATTTTTTTCTGAATTTTAGCAACAAGGAATTTGTCTACATCAAGAGTGTGCAAATCTATACCAAAGACTAAACCAAAGAGTTTAGACAATTGGTGTTTTGATGCCCAAGGGCATTCTATCTGCCTCAACTAGTTGGGAGGAGGGTCAAGAGATAATTAGTACGCCAAACTTTTTGCATAGTTGATCATGAGACTAGAAGCAAGGCCGTAACGGTCTAGCTAGAGAACAAGTCGATGAAAGAAGTGCTCCTCTGCTCGAATTGTAAAGTTGATGTCATCAACGTATTAGCTGATGATATGTTCTCTTGACCCTTCTAGTAATGAGATCCCATCAAGCTCTCCTTTCATCAATTTCTTTATAGCGACATTCAATGCTTCTTCCACGATCATAAATAGGTACGAGGCAAGTGGACAACCTTGGCGGACTTCGCGTCTAATTGGAAAGGGTTTAGTATCAACTCTATTAATGCAAACCACGGCTTCCGCTTCAATAAAGAAAAGTTTAATTAACTGGATGAAGTTCGGTGGGATTCCCATGGCCCCAAGGATCTTGTAGAGGAAAGGGAGATGGATGGAGTTATAAGCTTTTTGAAAATCAAGTTTTAGTAGGATTGAGCTCTAATTGGATTAATTTGCCCAAGCAATAGACTCATGCAATAAGAGAATGTTATCTAGAATGTAACTAGTAGAGATGAAGGCGGACTGATCATTTTGAGTATATGAGGTTAGCTAACAATGGTTGAAGTCTTTGTTGGAGAGCTTTTGCCATGATTTTATATCCCATGTTAAGCAGATTGATCAGTCTCCAGTTCCCCAACTCATCACGCACTCCTCCTTTGTGCAGCAAGACAATTGTTCCTCTGTTCATCCTTTTTAAAAGTGAGCCTTTGGAAATTGCCTGATGTATGATGGCGGTGAACTCCCAACCAATAAGGTGCCAATATTTTTTATAAGACTCCGTTATGAATCCATTTGGCCCTGGACTCTTGTTTGGAGCCATTTCTAACAATGCTTGATGAAGTTCAGACTGGGTGATGGCTTGCTCAAGGTTTGTTTTTGCTTCGTAGGGGATCTCATTAGAAAGTAGTCTAGTGAATTCTTCAGATGCCATATTGAGTTCCAGTGCCTCAACGCTAGCTTTGTACAGATGATTGTAGAAATCGACTGAGGTTTGGCTAAGATCAACGTGATCTTTGATAAAGCTTCCATTTGATTGCCGCGGAGGATGGCTTTTTTTGAACTACCTTAAACTTTTTGTTGTATCTATATTACCTGTCAGTTTCCATCTGATGCGAGCTCTGGTTTGTTGGCCAGACACCTTTCTTGACTCAACTTCGTGGAGGCGCATTCTAGCTTCACCTTGGTTAGCTTGGACCGTAGGATTTTCTGGGTCATTGTAAAGGGTAGCTGCCGCACTAAAATGTTGGTCCCTAGTAGCGGTTTCCTTACTTCAAAATTCTTGAGACTTGCGACAGCAAAAGGCTCGGTATGCTCGAGCAACTGTCTTCATCTTTTTGATAAAAGGAGCTGGCGGGGATGCAACATACCAAGCCCGTTTTATTACGTCGTTGGCTTCGTCAAGGCAATTGCTATTCATCATCCATCTACTAGATCTAGGAAGGGTAGTATCAAAGTCAATGATCGCAAAGACTAGAGAGTGGTCAAACCATCTGCAATCACCTCTAATTGTATAATCCAGCAGTTTTCGTTCAGCTTGTCCAACTCCATTTTTAAAGAGATAAATCCTATTTAGGCGGGCTAATATTTGGTTTCATCTGTCACGAAAATTGTTCCACGAGTAAGGTAAACTACCTATTGATCAGGGTTGTCCGGACACGAGGTTCCGGATGCCCCGTGACATTTGGACTTTTCCATCCGTTGGCATCGTTTGCAATCCCATCCACTGACCCATTTGCAGACCCGGGTAGACAAGTGGACGGCCTTGTGGGTAGGCGGATGGATGGCCTCATGGACAAGTGGACGGGGTCGTCCGCTAGGCGGACGCCCACTACATATTGCCAGAAACTTTCTTTTACCATTTCTAATTACAATTTTTGGATTCTTGGGGCATATAATATATCGTTGGAAAGGTCTTGATAACACCTTTGTTATGGTATATTACACATCCCAAGAAACACACAACTGCAATCATGAAAGACAAAAAAAATTGTATGTTGACACATAGTCGCGTCCATCCAATTGTCCGTCTATCCTCCCGTCTGCATTGTCGTCCGCCTGGCGGATAGGCGGATGGCCAAACAATTGGGCAGACACCCACTATTTATTGCCTAAAATCTTCTTTTGTTGTTTATGACTTTAATTTTTGGAGTCATCAAGTGTGTGATAAACCATTGGAAAGGTCTTGAAAATACTTTTCCAATGGTGTATCACACGCCCCAAGACTCCAAAAATTACAATCAAAAGGGACCAAAAAAGTTGGTTGCTAGCGCATAGTGGGTGTCTTCCTTCCCGCTCGCCTAGCGGACGGCCAAATAGCTAGGTGGACACCTATTATGTATTGCTTGAAATCTTCTTTTGTCATTTGTCACTTCAATTTTTGGAGTCATTGGGCATGTGGTAAACCATTGGAAAGGTCTTGAAAACACTTTTCCGATGGTATATCACACGCCCCAAGACTCCAAAAATTGCATTGAAGAAGGATCCAAAAAGTTGTTTGCTAACACATAGTGGGTGTCCACCCAATTGGCCATCCGCCCTCCCATCCGCTTGGCGGACGGCCAAATAGCTGGGCAAACGTCCACTACCTATTCCCTAAAATCTTCTTTTGCCGTTTGTGACTTCAATTTTTGGAGTCATGGAGTGTGTGATATACCATTGGAAAGTTCTTGAAAATACTTTTCCAATGGTATATCACACGCTCCAAGATTCCAAAAATTACGATCAAGAGGGACCAAAAAATTTGATTGCCGATGTAGGGAGTTTATGATCAACAAGAATTATCTGAGCGACGCTTCCTTGGCCGAGGGGTCTTCAGTCAAGGCTTGTGTAACCGACGCTCTACCATCCTAAAGCCATCTTCATTTGTTGTGTGCCACGATGTTGAAGGAGATATGTGGTTATGTGATGATGTTGCGATCTTTGTTGGCTCTGGTGGCCATTTGATGCTTTTGAGTAGGTTCTCATGTTCGGGTCCCGTCGAGAGGGAATATGAGGTGATTCCAATTTTCAAGATGCCTTGATTTGGGCAGGTTGTCTCCTCGTAGCTGACTTCTATGCAAAAACAACAAAAGTTGTTCCGAACTTCATATTCTACCGTTATTCAGAAAAGTGTCTTGTGACGTTAGCGACAAAGATTTTTGATATGTACCCACTGGTGCAATCTACGACAACACAAAATCTTGGGTCATCCTTTATCATATCACTTTGATCTTCTTCCAAGATAGACCCAACCACCTTGGCTATAGTCTTCACCTCATGTTGGTGAAATTCTAATGGAAAATTTTTTAGAACAATCTAGTTGGATATGACTAATCCAGTTGGTTGATATGGGGTTAAATGCTGGATTCTAGAGTTGGAATAAGGCCGTACCAGCCTTGAGTCAACAAGGTGTCAGATCCAAGATTTTTTTTACTAGCTCAAGTATATTGGGTTTAATGAAATAAAAAACCTCTCATCACTATAAGAAACCCATGTTTTTTTTTACGTCCAAATTTTAGACGTAAAAAAAAACACGGGTTTCTTATAGTGCATGCTTCTCTTTAAAGAGCCACTCTTGCACTAATCTTGTCTTCTAGTTCCCAGATCCAGAGATCGTGGCGTATAGTGGCAAGTAGGCCGGTTTAAAAACGAGCTATGACCAAATGCTGCTTAAGATAAGTTGCTTCCTTCCGAAGTCTTATCATATCTAGCGCTGTGGTAGAAATAACGACACAATCACATAAAAAGACTCCATTACGGTTACAAGAAGTACTAGTGGGAAGATGTATTTCCTTTCTTGCCTGTCATTGGTTGAGTAGTTCTTCCACCGCGCCGCAAGTCAGATCCGCTGCTTCTACTCGACAAAGACTCCCTTGAGCTCGTGATGGCGACACTTTGTAGGACTGATTAGTGGCCGATGACTCCCGACGTAAACCATTGGCATAGTTAGTATTCTCCATTACTAACTAATTAGATTTAGGTAAGATTGAAAATCAAGATATGGATAATTCTAACCTAAGTGGTATGATTACCAGCTCGCATACTAAATTGTATGAATGCAGATCTAAGAAATCTTCAAGGTAGCAGCTGGGGTGGTCTAGTCGATGATGTTCCTTGTATTAAATTGAAGATGAGAGCTTAGTCGCTTATTGCTCGTCGTGAAAACAAAAAATTATGTTTGAAGTAGAATTTCATACCTCATTTAGGCATAATAGAATAACTTTTAAAAAAAAATTTAAACTACAAAAAGTTTTAAAATCAATCTAAGTTTCATCTTTAAAAATTTGTTTGAGATTTAAAGCCTTCAATCAAAAGTTATGGACAAATTTCAAAGAAAATATTTGAATTTTTTTTTTTAAATGTCCCTTCCAACCCCTCTTTGAAATTTGTCTATAACTTTTGATTGGAAGACTGAAATACCAAACGCATTTTTGAAGATGAAACTTTACCTAATTTCCCAACTCTTTTTAATTCAAAGTTTTTTGAGAAAAGTTATCCTACTATGCTTAAATGAGGTATGCAATTTTACTTCAAACATAATTCTTGCTTTTGATTTAATTATGAATGATTAAGCTTCTACTCAATCTAATTTAACTTTAACTCAATCTAATTTATATATCCCACATGGATTGTGTTACCTCCTACCACACCAAATCTATATATGTAGCTTTTCTCCTAATTTCAAATATTGAAATAATTAATGGATTTTGAATTAGTACATGTTACTTTTACGGTTCATTGTTTTTGGTAAATAAAGAACGTTGATTATTCATACATTTTAAATGTATTGGAACTTACTTAAATGTACATTGTCTAGTTTGGATCCAACGGATTTACTTCAATTTTATAACAAATATCAACACATGTAATTTAGCTAATGTTTAGTGTGAAATATTTCACACCGTTTCATCCCTCCAATGAAATGATGTGGAATATTCCACATCATTTTGTCAGATGAAAGGCAACACAACTCATTGCTATTGAATGTTATATAACCTTCATGCCCACTACTTTTCCTACATGCACCCTGCTTATCACATTGAGACTCCACCTATCCACTTGGCTATTGTCCAAGTATTGTTGGGTGTGGAAATATTCCACACCATCCAACTTAATGTAGAGCCAAAGGCAGTGATAGTGCATACTAACTTACTGCATCTGGATTGGTGACTCTAATGAAGACAATGCCAATGTTGTGTGAAAACAATGCGTATTCAGTTGCTTCGATGTTCAAAACCTTACCATTTCATAATCAACGTTGCAACAACAAAAGTTGTGACATTATTAACTTAATGATGCAAAACCACTAACTACTATAATGCATTCATACTGCATCTATGGACTTCACATCTCACATTCATTATGCAAATAGTACTAACTTAAAGACTGTATTAGTAACAATTATACACTACATGGTTGCAACTATTTTACATGTTTCCGTACTAATTTCTATAAAATTCAACAATGAAAAGTTCCTTGATTCAAAACTAAACACTGCATTGCCTGTTCATAGGATGTTACCTTTGACTTTAAAGGTATCAATTCAAAACCATGGCCAATTGAAAAGCATAGCCAATTGAAAAGTTGTTTGAACGATTTGTATTCATACAAATGATGTTTCAAAACATGGTGACTGTCTAAACTGTAGAATGTCTCACTATAGAATCTCTCATTATAGAGCACAATCCTTACAAACCTACATCTCTAGAGAGTCACTAGATCCACTACCATGACCTGGAGATGCCAAAGGAAGGTCTATGATTTTCACACGTTTCATGAATGGGGCACATTCTTGTAAATGGACTTCAATTTTCAACATTTCTGCCTCATGTTCTCGAAAGTCCCCTTCTCTCAGATTCCGATTAGCCATTGCCAACTCCATCTGGAAATTTCAAGGAAACAGCATATGAATCATTAAAGCCAATAAACTCATCAAATAGTACTAGACATTGCATTGTGGAACACTAAAAAGTCTACTTTAGGCACAACATAGTAACAAGTTCACCAATTGTAAATGTTAAAATAGAAATGTAAATGCAAACATCAAGAATCAAGTCTACTTACCACATACACAAAGAAAGCTGCTTGGTTCAAAAGGAGTTCAACCTTTCCATTTCGAGGATATTTGGAACCTATCATTGCTTTTGAGATAGCTCCATAAACTGCATTTGATCCGTATGGATCCTCCAAATCTAAACTGAAATGCCATGTGTCCTCTGAAGCAATTACAATGTATTAATGTATTAGAAACATTCTTGTAGAGATAACAAAAATAAATAACATAAAACAATTTACAACAATACATTTGTATTTAATCTACAACAATACATATACAATCTGTATTTAATCTAGAGACTCTTATTCAACTTCACAACACTTGGAGCAACTAAGATGGCAAGCTTAAGGTGAAAATTTAATATGACAATTTAAAAAACAAACTCAAATGAATTTAAAAAACTCAAATGAATTTACATACCTTCTTGCATCTCAGCAAGTTTGGTTCTCCACATATCCTTTGCTTCAGAAGTTTCATTGGCTGGAGGTTTGGAAATCCCTAAGAGACGATAAAACTCATCTCTCACCACTCTTGTCATGTGACCTCTGGCATCACGAAATTTTCTTGAGACTCTACTCTGGAGGCCAGGTTCTAAGCTTGACTGTGGTCCCCATGCCTGGTCAAATTGTTTGCAAATGATTGGATCATCCAAAACACCAAAGTCCTCTAATATGGCTCTTTTAATTTTGTCTTGTTGTGGATGAATGCAACTTGTAGATGGATCCTTCCCAAGAAGGAAGGAACGGATGATTGAAGCCAACTTCCGCTATAAGCATTCAAATTGATTAATTAGTATCACAAAATTGAAACAACTAAATAACAATATACAAACTAAAAATATTACTGCAACACATTTGAAGATATGAACTCTGTGAAATTTGAATTATACCTTCACAAACTCCCACTGAGTACATCAAGGAGGTGGTATGGTTTCTCGAACTGCTACGGCCAGCATGTCCGTAAGCTTCACAATTTGAGTAGATTGCTCTTTCGTATCTTTCTTCAACTTGTGCAAAAGAATTCGATCGGAAGCAGAGATTCCATCTGCCAAACCTGCATTAATATAAATCCACTAAAAAATAAGCTACATCACTTCACATAAAAAACACATCGCATCAAAACAATTCATAGCTATTAAGAACTCATCACATCACATTAAAAAATGCTTTAGATAAAAAAACGCATCATATAACAACACATTAAGAATGCATTGCCTCTAAATTGCATCACATTGAAAACAATAAGAATCAAAATACCTGGTGTTTCAGGAGCAGGCGGATCTGGAGTTGTGACATTTGCAACACTAGTTTCGGGAGCAGCGACACTAGTATCAGGAGCAGGTGTGCTAATTGCAGGGCCAAATCTAATTGATCTCCCAATAGGGCGTCGTGCGTAAGGTGACTGACTAATGCCAGTAGAAAGAAACGAGGAACGCCTTGGAGGCAGTCTCAACCTGGAATCCGCCATTGCTCAACTCGTCAAAGAAAGCACTAAAATCAAAAATGCAAAAACAAAGAACAAAGTAATGCATACAAAAATGTAAATCAACTAGCAACTAGCAATCGCCTTAGCGCCATTACCTGTTAGCATCACATAACTTGGCGCCATTGGTAACAATTGATGAAATCCTATGTTTTTGGATGAATGTCCCTGTAACTAATGAAACTTAGCATGACTTTGTTTGAAGTGTTGAAGTGTCTGAAAAAAAGTTTGAAGTGTTGCCATTGGAAATGGCCATAGAACGAAACTAAACCAACAACTTTGATCAAACACTTGCATTTACTATCTGATCCAAACCACAACAAGATCAATCTAAAATCTACCCTAACTTCTACGATCTTTTACAAAGCAAGTATACATAGAAACCTTCCCACACTGCACTGGCTAAAAATTACACAAACTATGACTAATTTGCGACTACAGTGGCTACCATGTGCAGAAGCAATGTCAACCAAACAAAACCAAGGAAAAAAAACAAGTGAGCAAGTGCAACACAACTGTAATGACTACACTGCAATACCTGACACCAATGTACACAAACTCGAGAAATCCACTACCAACTCCCCCTCAGTTTTCACAACATAATAGTGCACTGAAACTAACATAAAAACTCAATAGACAGATAAATTATTTACACAGCCAACAAACATTAAGCAAGTGCAAAACTCAGAGATGAACATAAGCTATGCCAGAGAGATAGCTAGGAAAAGGAAACAAAGCTCTTCAGAACCAAATTTATAGAAAAACCTAAGAAGATTTCAGCCGTTGATTCTTAGGTCTATTGCCAATCCTAGCCGTCGATGCACAATAACTTTCATCACATGTTTTTGTTGCTTGATATTCATCCAATGGATGGTAATTCACAAGACATCAAATCCCGCCACGTTTTAACTTTTCATTCATAAAACCTCATCCAACACTTATTCATCCCACTTAGCTGTTACAAATCACCATCCAAGTCTCATCAGCGCCGCCCGCGTTTGGTTTACGTTTAGCGTCCGCAATTCATCCAGAATCGATACTTCATCCGTCAATTTTGCATGTTACATCTAGAATCGCCGATTCATCCACCCTAATTCTCTATCGGCTTGTCTTTCTGATTTTTGTAAATCTCAACGAAAACCCTAATTGCTTATGTGTCTCTAGACTTGTTTTGAAGAACCCGCTGATGAAGAGCCTCAATCCCGTCTTCAAGGTGCTCTCTGAAGACTCTCGTAAGACCCTAACCCAGGTCTCTTGGTGAGCAAATTGCGACTATCCCGACATTTTCCTTTCCTTGTCTTGGCAGAAGGAATCGAGGGTTCTGGAGCGACATCTTTTAATCTAAATCAATTCGATTCGGACAAGGTATTCGTCTCTACTTCCCTGTTTCACATTGTGTTACTTGTATTAGAGGTTGTCATGAAAGAGGTGACTGCAAACCTCTGTTAGGAGAATAGCTTAGACTGGTCGTTGTGCTGCTGGAATTGGTGCCAAAGAGCTTGTGAACAATGTACTATGCACAAGTTACTCGCTTGAATCAAGTGGCTATGTTTCTCCAGCCGTTAGCTATGCGTCATCAATACCTATTTTCATGCTTAGAGGAACAGTATGTCCGTGAACCCTGTCTTGTGTTCATGCAATTGAGCGAACGCTTAGATAGTCGATTGCCCTATTTAATTAGGGAGCATTAACAATCACAACAGAATTAGAATCAATAAAAATTCAGCTCATGGTTTATGAACGAGGAAGCATTATCCTTGAGCTTGCCTGAATGTTGCACTGTGAGAAACTCATGCTCCAAGGGAATAACCTGAGAATTAAATAGCCATGATGTCTTTCCAGCAGTCGTTCGACTCGCCTGGTATCTTGATTGCTTGTTTTGTGATTTCTGTATGATTGTATTTTTGACGATGATTTGTGGATGTGCAGGATTCGTGAATCTTCATGGCCATTTCTTCACCTGACTAGACAAAGCTCACAACAGAGTTAAAATATGAACCGAGAGAGCAGTCATTTTGCAACAAATTGCACCAAGTGAAAGTTGCATATCTATATGCTTTGAGGTGTGCAACTTCTGTGATTGAAAATCCTTCTTCTTTCGGGTTTCTCTTGCATCTTTTTTATTAGTATATCATCCTTGGGGACATACTTGTGTGTTTAAGGAAGCTAGATGAAAAGCTTAAACTTAAACTTAAAAAGCAGTAGTTAAGTATAGCCTGTGAACTGCTTAATCTTATTATCTCTCAATGCTATCAATTATCGCATGCGAAGGCAATAATTCCCTGAATAGACTTGGACGATAGTAATTTTTGGTTACTAATCTCAATGAGTCAGTCCTCAAGACTTGAATGGTTGGCTCAAGGAATGTACTGATATTTGTTGGGTGTATGCAGCTTCTAAAGGAAAAAGGTTTGCTTCCTGTGTTCTCTCACTCCGTGAATGACGTTGTGTGGACTGAGGAGGGTTATTGAACTTGTCATTATGAATGGCAAGAAATTGAGATGGTAATAAGCACTTACGCTTCAATCTTTTGATGATCTTGTATTGATCATGTTTTATTCTTATGAAAGATACATCGTTAATTTTACTTCGCTTTTGCATAATGTGTCTGTTTGGAATTAATTAAAAAAGGTTGAGAGCATTATTTAAATAAACTTTCACTGATTTCTCATCTGGTGGTTGCAGCTTTAATAGGGGCAAATAGTGGTGCAGTGGCAGAATTGAAACAACCTATTGCCTTAGCAGAGGGTTATTTGTGCAGTTCAATGGAAGCCTTTAGTTGTACTACTTGTGGAGCCACTGGTTTTGGGAATGCTGGGGCTCTTGGTGCTCATAAGAGATATCTAGGATGCGGATCCAAAAGGCCAAGAAGTCCAAGTGTTGGTCACAATTTAGACCCACCTGTTCATACCAATTTAGATCCACCTGCTCCTATATTTGAGTCACCTGAAGATGATTTTTTCATCTTTGAAGAGGATGATTCTAAGGTCCCTTATGATTCTACATTCAGTTTGGTACATTGGATACGTACTTGCAGAAATAATAGTGGTTTATCAATAAGAGATATAAATGTTCTATTCAACCAAGTTCTATTTCACCCAAGCTTTAAATTGGAAGATGTTTCAGTAAGATCAAGTGCTAATTTGGACAGCTATGAAGGAGATACCTTAACTGCAGCGGATGGGTGGAAACAAGAAGTCATTCAAGGGCACAATTTACATTACCGAGACCCTATTGATGCTTTAGGGTCCCTCTTCTCTTCTCCTGTTGTAGCTGAAGGGTTTGAATTATATCCAAACTCTAAAAATTTGACTATGGACGAGAAGGTGTATTCAACTCCCAGCACAGCAAATTGGTGGGAAAATATGCAAGTAAGTTGTAATTTATTTGCAAGTAAATTATTGGTTTCCTAGTCTGGAATTTGAAATCAATTTTGAAACATGATGTCTCATTTTCTAAATCTTTGACTGTGCTTTTGCAGGAGCATGTCAATACTGAAGGTGCTGTGATTGCTCCATTGATATTTTACAGCGATCAGACTTCACTGTCAAAAGACGGAAAAGTTAGTGGGCATCCTCTAGTGCTTAGCATTGGAAATATATCTTGTGAAAACAGATATTTGGATGAAGGACATGCTCTTTTAGCAATTTTTCCCATACTTCCATCTACTGAATCAACCCACCTAGAGAGATTGCAACTTTTTCAGAGTTGTTTGGAGCATGTTTTAAATCCATTGAAAGATGCCAGCAAAACGTAAGCCTCATTATGTCTCAAATTATTGTTGTATGGCTGAAATGTTTGTTTCTAACTTGATTTTGTTTCAATTCTAACTTGGTGGTACTTGTTTGTTGCAGAGGAATCTTATTATTAGATCCTACTGGTGAAGAGCGATGGGTGTATCCTAGGCTATACGCATATGTGTGCGACCATCCCGAGGGTTGCAAGGTACAGTACAAGTTAGAATAGGTTTTGATACAAGACATCAATGATTCTAAATTATATTTTTTGGTACTTACATTTGAACTTTTAGAGATTATATTTGATTATAACTAATATTAAAAAAATATTGAATTGTACAGGTTACGTGTACCTTTGACACAAACAAGTGTTTGCTTCCTTGTAGCATGTGTTTTTGTCCTTTGGATAGGTTGAGGGATGTCCATGAGAGATTTCCTTATAGAACAGAGATAGAAATGAAGAGTCTTTTAGAAGAGATTCAAAGATCTTCCCTATCAGTGGCTGCTGACCTTTCCAAACGATATTCTATTCATCCTGTACAAGTATGCTTCTTCCTCATTTTGTATTTCAGTCGTAACCTTAGAAAAATTTAATTGCTATATTAATAAGTAGATCTTTAAATAGTATGTAGTATCTTTAAAAATTAATTGATATATTAAGTAGTATGTTAAACTTGACTAATTACTTTATTAAGTAGTATGTTAAATTTGACTAATTACTTGTGATATTGGGATAGTGTGCTCTATGGGGCTTTGCAGGAGGGGATACAATATTTGGCAATCCCTACAAAGCAGTAAATGTTGACATGCTTCATCAGTCTGATCTAGGAGTGTTTAAGACACTTGTAGATATATTAAGAAGCATTGCAACTTCAACATCTGCCACTATTCTTCCTGAGTTGGATCGGAGGCTTCTTTGTATTAAGAATTCTTCTAGATTTTCAGAGTTCCGGGTTCCTGGCACAGACAAAGGAGGGTACTTCACTTCCAACTCAAATTATGCAGCTTTTGAACATCGGTCAGTAATGCAGGTTAGTGAATACGAACTTTCTGTATATTTGTTGTAGATATCATCAAGCTGAAGAGCTCTCAAACTGAAGTTGTAGATATCATTGTTGCATTATAGAGTTTCAAATTACAAGGGTTTTTTTATCAAATTTTTTAACATCCATATTAATTGTGGTGCAGGTGATTGTTGTGTGCATTATTGGGTTGTTTAGGAGGGATATTATTAAAGCTGTTGTGAAATTTTTAAGGTGGTATGAAAAAGCTTGCCGGTCAAAGGAACACACTGAAGAGTCCCTAGCAAATATGGATCAGCTCATGCAAGAGTAAGTGATCAGTTCATAAAGAGTTAATTGATGACTTCTTGTATTTTGCGTTCCAACTTGATTTGAATGCTTATTTACTTAATCTTTTTTATTGTATTTTGAAGATGAGATTGAACCATAGGAAAATAAGTTTTTTCATGTATTAAAAGGTGATCATTTTTCAATGATGTACAATCTCATTGTTAATTTTTGTTGTTTCACAGAGCACTTCAGGCATTCACAGGAGCATTATCAAGATGGCAAAAATCAAATTTTCATTTAGTGAAAGTCCATGCAATGAGCCACTTTAGTGATGCAATTCGGAGGTCTGGTGCACCATTTGAATATAGCTCTAATCTTTATGAGCACTTGCATATTGCGTTAATGAAAGCAGCTTACAGACGCAGCAACCGGAAAGACTACATCAACTATATTGTCAAGCACAATAGAAGATTACAAGCACTTCGAAAAAATGCCCAAGAAAGAGAAGGTTTTGCACCCACTGTGGAGAAAACAACTGCTTTGGACTTGGTATAATCTAAACCTATCAAGTTGGTATGCCTGACTTCATAGATTTTCTAAATAATGTCTATTTTCAGTCAATTAGTCAATCACAAGGCAAAGTAGACCCTTTGAATGACTTCAAAACTTATTTAAATCTTATCTCACTTTGAAGTTGATTTTTGAGTTGATTGCAGGCTGTGGAAGTTGGGCAAAATGTCTTGGCTGGATACCAAGCTACCCTACGTATACGAACTTTGGCACTTGACAGTATTGCCACTTCTAGCTATTCAAATCCAACCAAGTTGCAACGGATACTCTTTGCGCAACCAGAGATTTGTTTGGAATTGGGAACAGCCTTGAAAGCCTTCAGCCATGACAACAATTTGAAGGATGCTGAAGTAAGTGTGTTTAATATTTTTCTATTTTTTTTTTTTAAAAATATCCTAAAGCTTGAAATTTGTTCATTTTTGTTGATGTATGATGCTCCCTCTTGCCAATTACAGGTACTCCAAGTTTATGGATCATTGGCCATACCTCCTGGTGGTGGTACTCGATTTGGCGATTGGCCTATGTATGCACGAGCATCTCACAAATTCCATGGAAAAGAGTGGTACAGCTCAGTTGCCATTCAAATGGAAGATGTTGGAGAAGAAGAGAGGACTTCATATGGGCAACTTCGTTTGCTATTCCGATGCAACTTAATTGATGCAGAGGCAAACAAGGTAATAAAAGATTTGGCACTTGTACGAATGTATCAATATGTGAGGTTCAATAGTACTCTGGAATGTGTAGAGTTGAAGTGGTCACAGACACAGATGGAAGCTTATGTAGTAATAGAAACTACTTCTATCCTCAAAGCTGTACAAGTAGTTCCTCATTTTGAGAAAGTAGACTTCTTCTTTGTAAACTCATTCAAGTTTTGAATACAATTCTTGCTCACAATTGGTTCTAAACTTTTGTTTGAAACTTTCTTCTTGAATGAAATGCAAGGATTGAGAAATAGATCTCTTTAGTTAAGGTTTGCGAATTTGAGAGTTGTAAGTTGTAGTATATTGAGACTCTTTCCAAAATTGTGCAGGAAATAGAAGTGGTTAATTGATGCCTTAGATGAGGGATGGTCACGATTTTTGTGCTTCACTATGAGTTGTCACACATCATTTTAGTACAGGTAAAATTTAGTTAGTTTTAAGACTTTGATTATAGTGATTTTTGAGTTAAGATTGAGATGAGTTGGGTGACAATCTACAGATGAGTCAAAAGAAATAGTCTTAAATCTATAGAAGTATTGTTAAAAACAGTGTTGGATCAATAAATAATTAACATCATATAATTGATTGGATGTTGCATGAATAATGTTGGATCAATGTGACAAAAGATTGATTGGTGAATTAATATAGAAACAAGGTTGATGCAATGTTGCATTTTGAATACTTGTTCATAAAGTATTGAATCAATTGGCACAAACTTGGTATTGATTTGTAAATGGAAGAAAAAACACACTATTTTGATGTTGTTACAATGCCAATTGTTTGATGAGTGTAAAGACGAGATTTTACCATTTGGTGTTGATTTATTGTTGCTTCAATGGGCATTGCTTAAGTGATGACTTAGTACCAAACAATACATTGAACTAGCATTGAACTTTAATGTAATTGAATCAACAATGAACAAGTGTTACCTCCATGGGGGTCCAAAATCGAGATGTGGATGTTATGCTTGATTGCTTAGAAGGATGCTGTGACCAAAGTGATCAATGGATGACTTTCAAAATTATTGTAGAAATAAAAAGTATACCTATTGGTCTAGAAATTGGATCATTTTGGCATTTTAACCTAGTGAAAGGTCTCATCTTTGGTGGTCTTGGTGAATTTTTGGTCCTAATCTGGAAAGATGCCACCTTAGTAATGGATACTTATTAAAAATGATTCAGTTTTTGAACCAGTAGGTGCATTCTTTGTTTCTAAAATAATAGAGAAAGTCATCCATCAAACACTTTGTGTCTTTAATATTGTTTCAAGATTAAAATTCTTTGGTTTATATTGTGAACTAAACTACCTCAAAACATACTTGACGCTAACAAGGCAGAGTGAGGCAGTTGAAAAACTCAAAGTCATTTCCTAATTGTAGAAAATTGTAACTAACTTGTATTTCTATGTCAATGTACACTAATTCAATAAAAAAAAAAGATTTTGGTGTCCTATCCCTTCATTGAAATTCAAGTGAAAAAGGTTGATTTAAATGCAAGCACGATAATGTGTATGACAAACTCACCTTGCTATGTTGAAATTCCAAAGTTTCAAGCCACAAATTATATAGTTATAGAAAAATATATTTTATTATTAAGTTTCTTTTTATGGTGGCTTCCAATGTTCTTACAAGTACTCAAATCAATAGTGCAATAAAATGATATCTTAAAAAGAATTTACCTAGAGTAAAGACCCCTCCAAAAAAATATCTAAATGTAATCACGATCTAGTGTGTTGTGTGCCACTGCTACAACCAAAATAAAAATAAAAATAATTTTATAATTTTTACATTCATAAAAAATTAGAAACTAAATATCTTTTACACTATAAGTCAGAATGCCACAAAACAATGTTTGTGCACCCTTCCTTGCAAAAAAATTTCTCATGATATAAAATGTGACCATGAGATTCATAGTATTGAATATCTCAACATAAAAAATAAAATAAAAAACAATCAAAAAATCAGACCAGTTTAAGTTGTAGATTAACTTTATAATTTTGGATATTTTGAATTTAATAAAAATAATAATGATAATATGTTACTTTACAATAAACTAAGTAATCCCCTATATTATATATAGAGAGATTTATTTATTTATTTTTATTCTTTTTAAATTTTAATCTACCCTGGTCTATTATAAATGAAATTTTACAATTGTCTACCAACTACTTTTTCAATTTCAACTATGTCTATAATCTCAGAAAGTTTGCATATATTTTTCACGCATGTTTTAAAAAAATATATATATTTGACTTTGTAAAATAATATTATTTTTATGATTTAATGCTCAATTGACATTCCTATAAAGATGTGGTCCTCCATTTGCAAGTACAAAGCTGCAAATTTTATCTTGAGGGCCTAAAAACAATGCTAAAATGTGAGTGTCTAAGCGAGAGCCTAAGAGTGGTGAGCGTGAATTGTGTGAACCTAGAGCCTAGAAATTTAAAACATGATACAATTTCTAAAGTTTTTTGGTTAAAGAATTCAAAGACTAATGCTTTTCCAAAAAAATTATTATATTGAGAAAATATGACCTATTACCATAGAATCCATGATTGTTGATTTTATATTTAAAAGCCAAACAAGTTGATGTTATTGCATATTTTGAAATTTATATCATGTTTTGAAAGGTCATCTTAGGGTGGGCTAATAAAGTGAGAGTATAAATAATTTAGAGGCAATTCTAAAGATGAAAGGAAGACAATAGCAATGAAAATAGCATAGGATGTGGAACATTGTGCACATAATCATAGCATAAGATATTTTTAGCAAAAATGATGGATGGATGAAATTCTATCTCTTATTCATTTTTGAAGACTTTATCCAACATTATCTTTTGGCTTGTAAGTCTAAATTAACTTTTATTTTACAAGATTAGATTGTAAATGTCACCTAAATTTTAAGGTTGATTTCTAGCTTGAATTAGATGAATTTTGATATTTTAAATAAAAAATTAACGCTTTTGATTATCCAATTTCATTATAATCTATTTTTAAAAATATTTATCAATTTAAAAAAGTGTAATATGTTCTTGAAAAACATTTAAAATTACCTAAGTGATTTTTAATTCAAAGTTGGATTTTAATAAATTCTTAAGTTTGAGTTAAACTTCTAATTTCTAATGTAATTTCTAATGGTTTCTACAAAAAGAAAAATAACAAAGTGCTAGATTCAAGGACATGCCTCAGAATCCATTTCTACCTCATTCCAATTTTTTAATATGCATATTATAGTTGTATCATGAGGCCTAACTTGATTCATTTTATTGTGTTTTTTGTGTCTTTGTAATAACAACTTTTACAATAAGGTGTATAAATTCTATCTGTGATCAAATTTTTTTCTTTCAAATGATTTCTTTCTACTCTCTCTTGATTTTTTCAAATTTTTTTCTATGTTCTTGAATTTTTTTTTTAATTTTTGGATTATTTTAGAATTGCAATTTTTGATTTCTATTATTACTAATTGATTTTTAATAATTCTAGAAATCAAACAATTGTAATGACATAATCCTCATAAGTGCTAAATTATTATATATCGAAGACTTTAAAATTTAATTTGGTCAATTATGCATTAAATTATGATCAACAATCTTTGTTTAATAAATTCAAATTCTATAAGAGGGTCAACAATCAACTTAGTCTCTTAACTATGTCCAAGGCTTTAAGTAGCAATTTGGAACCTATACTTCTCATTTAGACTCTGAATACAAATGGTATTCTTCACTTGCTCTTGTTCTGTGGGTACTCAAGCATAGAATTTTTTCACTCTTTTTTTCTCCTTTAATTAGATTTTTCCAAGCTTCAAGGTTTTATTCTAAACCCCACAATTTTCAATCTATTTCACTAGTTTAAATGCATTAGATTTCACTTTGTATCAACCAATCTAATTAGCTCTTAATTTGTATCAACCACCATAATCAATCAACATAATTAGTCAATCTTCCAATGCAAGCAAGTTGTGCAGTCAATCTATTAGTGTATGAACTAGACGTGTGATTATGTCCTCATGACCTAATGTATTTGTTAAACAATATTCCTTATCTGTGATTAAAGAAATCAACAATCTCTATATTTGAACCAATACTTTGTAGGACTCTCTTTGTCACCAAATATATATTTCAACTTAAAAAAACCCGCCATAAGTTACCAAAACACATTTAATATGCATTTTGAGATCCTTTTCCTATCCTTTCCAATAAGATGGGCCGGAAATGAATCCATCTATTGTCTCATGTTGTTCATTGTTTCATTTTTTTCTATTTCCTTTATAAACCATGTGAGAACTATAAATTTTTCAATTAAAATATAAACATATGCCACTCCAAACTTTTGAACACAAGTTCTATAATAGGCACAACATACAACAACAACAACAAATTTTTAGTAGGTATGAAATAAAGTTATGCCTACACCCTAAGGAATGAGATCTACAACCAAAATACTAGAGGGCCGTCTTAGATTGGGCCCCTTTTGGGCTTTTCCTTGGACTATCTAAAAAGTAAAAAAATGACTATGAAAAACATGTGACTAAAAAATATGACTCTCCCCCAAATATGACTGAAGCAAAAATATAACTACGTGCTCTCTAAACATGGTCATTGTCCAAATTTTTCATAGGCTGTTTCAAAAGAAAAAAATATGACTTTAAAATATGACTCAAGAAAATATATGACTAGATGCTTTTCAAACATGTTCCTCGCCTAAATTTTCCTTGGGCTACCCTTCAAAAAAAAAATGACTATGAAAAAAAATGTGACTACAAAATATGACTCCCGAAAAAATATGACAGAAGCAAAAATATGACTAGGTGTTCTTCAAACATGTTCCCTGACCAATTTTCCTTGGGCTACTTGAAAACAAAAAAATGTCACTACCAAAAAAATATGACTATAAAATATGACTGACACAAATAATGTAACAACAAATATAACTAGACGTTCTCCAAATCTATTCCCTACCATTCCCTATGAAGTACTTAGCCGTTTCCAATAGGTGTATACTATACGCCCATGAAGTACAAAGCCAAAATATGATTAATAGTCATATTTGTAGTCATATATTTTTTCAAGATGTTGGCCTCCAAAAATATGACTGCGAGTAGTCGCCAATCATCTCTAGTCATATTTTTGTAGTCATGAAATGTAGTTTTTGTTGTAGTGATTTCAATTCCCTTTGCAAACAATAAATTCTACATTTCTATGGAAAATCAAACGTTTACAAATGAATGTTGCATATGTTGTTCTGTAGCTATGTGCCTGCAAACTAAAAATTTACAATTGGAATTTAAATGGATAAAAGTAGTTCATAAATATATATATATATATATATATATATATATATGGATCTAACCAACTAGAATCCAAACTAGAAATAGAAATCATTCTTTTCTTTTACATAATTTTGAGCATTTCAAAAGAACCTTACGAAAATTGATTCATATATTTGAATTTCATTTTGATTTCTAAGACTTCTCTAAGAGACTTGAAAGAAAAATATCAAAATTTCTAATTACAAAGAGCTAACAAACAATTTTGAATGACTCTAAAATTTTAATGTTTGTATAAGCATGAGATTTTATATTCACTTTTCTAAAGTGGTATAACTTGTAACCTTGATTGGAGCAACAAAATGGTTACATCTTGAAAACAGGAACATTCCAGATTATCTTTTCTAAAATTGTCACTACTAAAATCCTTGTGGAAAAGAAAATGATCAATGAATAGGGCTTTCTACAAATCTACAATAGATACTTGCTATGGAAAAAAAAACTAAGGAGGGTTTTAATTTGAAGAACTTGATGAAGAAGTCATTTTCCAATATGGGGAAATGCAAAGAATTTTTTTTATGACAATGTTTTAGTTCTAACAAGTGAAGTTTTTCTAAATCCCTATAGTAATATTTTTCCAAAGAATCAACCAAAAACACTAATTCCATCCCCAAATCTCTTTGGAAAATATATCAATTGGTAGTGTTTTATCAAATAAAAAGACATAAATTTAACACTATAATTGGTTCATTTTATTCCCCCATCAATGCTTTGAAATTCAATTGAATCACAATGAACACATTCAAATATATATTTTCAACATCAAAAATTGCAAATTTCATCTACACAATTTAAAAAAAAATATCTTCTATTGGTTGAATGATATTTAAACTACTTATTCCAACATCTTTATTTTAGATGAGGAATGAAATTCAAAGATGTCCTTTAGAAATAACTTATTATTTTCATGAATGCATTCATTCTTTCTAAGATGCCACATTTAACTATTTTTGGACTTTTACATGAATTCTGGACAAAACATTAAAAAATCTCCAGATAATAACATCTGGAGATCTCCAGATGTTTGTATATATAGATCTTCAGATGTTTTGTAATGATCTCCCAATGTTTTACATGGATCTCCTGATGTTTTGCATTATTTCCAAATGACCATTTTTTTTCTATTATTAATTTTGGACCCTTTGAAAGTCCAGAAATAGTTAAATGTGGCATTAAGATCCCTGTGTTAATTTTCTAACATTTTGAGAGATGGGATAGGAAGATAAATTTTCGCATTGCCTCTTTGAACTTTGCCTATAGTTATTGAATAGAAAAATCAAATTACAAACTTATTTTTGGACTTTAAAACTAACTTCAATTTTTTTCTCAAACTAATAGCAACTTAGATTGTCGATAAAATTTATATTTGACAATATTTAGGAGACATGCCCACCCAATGTGTTGTTCGTAGAAGATGTGTTAGTACAAATATGACATTAGAATAGTGTAGGAATGATGTCTACATCCTATTATTTATCCCATACAAATGTGTTGTTTTTGCACAATGCATTTTTAGTTGAAAATATGTTGAAAACTGTATTAGTTCCTAAAGGACCAAGCAACATTTTTTTGGCAATATAGCAATTGTGGGCAACTCACTACAAATAGAAATATTCACTATATTTTAGGATTTTTTTTGGGATGTGGGGGATGTGGAATACCTTGTTGCTCCAATGATTTTTGTTACAATTGGATGTGCCCATGAGGAATTATGGAGGAAAGTATTGTTTTTCGTGGTTGTGGGGCAATACATGCAAGGTAATTTACACTAGAGCAAGATTTGTATTTGCAATGCTTGGAAGAATTTGGGTAGGACGTTAGGCGGACTCTCACCATAGATTCAAACCATGATACTTTTATGACACTTTTTTGGATTCATAAATTCATCACAATGTACAAGGACTTAGTAATAGGGAGGTGCTTAGTAATAGGGAGGTGATTGCTCTATGGCTTCCTTTGGCCTAATGGGCAGTAAACCCTAATTGCCACATTTGATTTTAGAAAATTCACCCTCCAAAAAAATTCATTGAGTGAAATACCAATTTATTGTGTGACAATCTACTATCGGAAAAAAAATGAATGGTAAAATGGAAAGACTGCTTCATTGACATTTGTGGAAATGAAGGGGTATAAAGGTCATTTTTATAATAAAATCCATTGTCCATCATCAATCCTTAAAGAATATTTGATACTTCAAAGATGAGAGTTTGACTGCTTATTGGCGAAATCTAAGAATTGTGTTCAAAATAGAATTTTAGACCTCATTTTGGCATAGAAGAATGTTTTCTTCAAAAACCATTTGAACTAATAAAAATTGGTAAATCAAGCTACATTTGGAGGCTCAAAAACACAAATTTATAGATAAAATTCACAAAGGATGTTTGAGAAAATGTCAAAGAAAATATCCTTCCCAATCCTTCTCCAAAATTTGTCCATAACTTTTGATTGAAGACTCAAAATCTCAAAAAAGTATTTGAAATTGAAAATTAGCTTGATTTTACAGCTTTATTTAGTTCAATATTTCTTGTAAAAATTTATTTTATTGTGCCAAAATGAAGCCTAAATTTATAATTTGAACATAATTCCTACCTTGTACTTAATTATGAGTGATTGAGCTCCTAGTAATTCTAAATTACATATTTCACTGGAATTGTTTTACCTCCTACCACCCTACTTACATAAAGAATTTCTCTTTTCATCTCTATTTACATAAAATAAGTGGAATTACGAGCTTTATGAGATAAATGCCAAATACTTTTTGAATTTTAAATGTAGAACAATTCTTGGAGTAGGGAACATCTTCAAAAGATTACAGGAAAAGGGAATTGAGATTCCATGTTAGTGATTTATGTTGAGTTGAGCTTAACTAACCATAACCTAGCCTCCTCGTAGACTAAACCCAAAAATTTATCGAGTCAAATACCATTTTTTTTCATTTAGGATTTGTGAATCCATTGGGGAGCTATGCTTGTGGAATAAGATGTAAAGGTCTACAATCCAAATGACCATTAAATAAATATGCCACTATGCAATTTTGTACCAAAAATTTGAACTAATATATTTTCAAAAATTGAGATATAGTCAAAATAGATAGTATATGTAAGCAAACATATGATAAAAGTAGGTGCAACACTTGATTTAGGCTGTCTCACTATAAAACACATAAAAGTAAAATTGCAATACATTATAAGACCATTATAAGAGCAACATTTATGAATTCTAAAATAGAAAGAGCAACAAAAGTAGGCCCATAAAACCAAACATAAATCTGGTGACAAATAAAGGTTGTAAACATTACAAGTACTAAATCATGAATAATGCTTTTGAATATTTAGGTGATCAGTGTATTCTTCATTATGGACCTTTATTTAAATTTAAATGATAAGAACGGTTCACCTATTTTAATTTATTTTTGTAACTATGCTTTTAAACAAAAACAAAAATATCTTAGGCATTGAATATTTAATACAAGTATAATAGTCATATATTATACACCAAATAAATATATTAATCCCTAATGAATCTTCATAGAAGTGTCCATTGTTGAAGTTGTTGACATCCAAAGTTTCTCTTTCATCATGAGTTTCATAGTAATAGTTCATTTCCTCTAAGAAAATTATGGTGTGCTTAGAATTTGTAACAAAGAGCTTCTTCTTTAATTCTAAGTGAAAAGTTACCTTCACCAAAAAAAATTGTATAAAATAAAAGAATTATAAAAATAAATGTAATTGCTCTTGATGACAGATGTTATTGATAATAGAGACAAAAATGGTCATTCACATTAAAAACAAAAACAAAAGGAAGACCTCAGAATTGAAAACAAATATGAAATGAGCATGGTTTAAGACTCCACTCAGAGTCTAAATAGTCAAAGTGGACCAAGTTTTTTGTTTTTTGAATATTTTTGAATTCAACAAAAGCAAAAGCAAACAAGCTTCAAAGGCTTAGATGTCAAATGAAATGAAAATTGATAAAGAAATTGAAGGAATTACCAATTGACTTCAAGAAATATTGCCAATATAGTATCAACTTACAACGTCCTTTTTGACCTCTAAAACTATTAGAAAAAATTTGAACCGTGCAAAGGGCCATTTGATATTCATTTTTGGCACCCCCGCAATGCAAATATAGAAAAAAATTCCAAAAAATATTTAATTTAAAAAAAATTCCAAAAAAAGTATTAAATTTTTTTTTAAACCGACAGTCTAGTGTGGCATTAGTAGCGCCACGTCAGATTCCTAATTTTTATTTATTTATTTTTCCCTATAATTGCATTGCTGCTATGTAGTCTCGCGGCCTTTTGCAAGGCTGAAATTTTTTCTAATGATTACTTTCAATAGCATAATGCCATGTGAAGTCGTTCACATGATCTCAGTTGATACTAGACAACCGCATTTGCAAACAATGGTTTCCATTCCACACCACAAACATTTTGTAAGAGAAATTTTGAAGTCCTTGTCATTTTCTAGTTCTTTCTGAAATGCAACATTTCTTTGCACCCAATTGGCACTCTACAATTTATAATATCATCTATGACATCTATTGTCTTTCCCTCATTGTTTTCTAAGGTCATATAGAAAACTCCATTTCTTTCCATGTAACCACAATTAACAAAGTATGCAAGTAGATTCATTCTTCAATAAATGGCCTTACAATCGGCAAAGAAATCATACTACATATGAAGGAATATTCATTTTAAAATTTTTCCCTTGATTGATATCTCAACTATTCAAGACAAGAAATATTTACAGTTTCCTTCTTCAAAAAGTCATGCAATTGTAACTCCAATTGATCTTAAAAAAGAAATTGAAGTCTAGCATCTAGTCTTTGTGCTTCTAGATCCTTTTAAATCAACATCTCTGAAATGATGTCCAATTGTAATCAATTGTCATGCATTAAGAAAATTAACTAATGCAATCCAAAAATGAAATGTGAATCAAATCTAGTTCCAACAACTTTGTTTGTACTAGATGAGCTTGACTATTAATCACTAACCAATAAGAAGAAGAAACTTTTATTGGCTAAACTTTCTTAGAATCTAAAACAAGCATAAAGGTCTAGCACTTGATACCTAGATCCTAAAAAATGAATTTCTTCTAGTCTAAATTGAGATTAAAAAAACTTATAATACGATATTCGTTAAATTGGAAAAAAAGCATGGGTACCACTTTGTATTTCACCTAAAATCCAAAAAGTTACCTTAAACCAGATTTGAAGGTATTAGATTTAGTCTGAGCCACTAAGATTTTTTCCCTCGCAAATTCCTCCTCTTAGGTGAGGACATGTGTACAAAAAATACGTTGAGCTCAGTTTTAGGAGGCCTCCTAAAACTTTTAGATCAAAAGTTGAAAGTCCCAAAATGTACCATTTTTCCCAAATTAACGAATATCGCGTAAATATCGCATAAATACTTTGTATATGTATATTGTGCAATATGTAATCCAACATAGTAGCCATTAATGATTGTACATAATTGGGAAGACCAAAGAAATTGTAGCATTTGACCAAATCTTAGTACACAATGCAAGCAAACTTGATTCCATAAAATCATGGTTTTTATCAACTGACCATCATGAAGACCCAAAAAATTGCAGCATTTGATCAATTCCTATCATATATTGGAAGCAAAATTGAATCTTCAAAAGCATGGATGTTAACTATTGTCCATAAAGAAAGCAAAATAATTTTTAGCATTTGGCCAAATCTTAGAATATGGTGCAAACAAACTTGAATCCCCCAAAGCTTGGCCATTAACGGCTGGAGTCTAGGAAGACAAGAAAATTTCAGCATTTGACTAATTCCTAACATACACTAGAAGGAAATTTAAGTGTGATCGTTAATTGTTGGAGTCAAAGAAGGCAAGAAAATTTTAGCACTTGACTAATTCTAACATACAATAGAAGGAAATTTAAGTGTGATCGTTAACTGTTGGGGTCAAAGAAGGCAAGAAAATTTTAGCACTTGACTAATTCTAACATACAATAGAAGGAAATTTAAGTCCCCCAAAGCATGGCTGTTAATAATTGGGATCTAGGAAGGTCAAAATGGCCATTGGAAAGGTAGAAAAAAAAATCATTTTACCAAATTATAGCCTCTATCGTATTCATGCAACAAGTTTAGCAGTTTGGTGCCAAATATTTAAGTTCACTCCATAATAAACTTCAGTACTTTAAAATATCATTTTTTGAAAAATTTAGCAAAAGAATCAAAATGAATAAATAATATTGGGCAAACACTTTACAAACATTCAAAAGCCAATTGTTGTGAGTGTAGCTGGAAGAGAATATAAATTGTTCATACAAGAGGAGTGGTAGGAGATAAATTAACCTATGTGGGAAATGTAAATTAGGATTACTAGGAATTCATACCTAGTTAAGTCAAAAGCAAAAATTGTGTTCAATGTAGAACTTTGGACCTCATTTTGAAATAATAAAATAAATTTTTTCAACAACATTTTGAACTTAAAAAAGTTGGGAAATCAAGTTAAATTTCATCTTCAAAAATTCTTTTGAGATTTTAAGCCTCCAATCAAAAGTTATAGACAATTTAGAGAAGGGTCGGAAGGGACATTTTTTTTGAAATTTTCAAATATCCTCTATGAATTCTGTCCACAACTTTTTTTTTTAGGGTCAAATTCACAAATGGATTTTTTAAGATGAAATTTAGCTTGATTTACCAACATTTTTAGTTCAAAATTTTTGAAAAAAATTATTCTACTATGTCCAAATGAGGTATGAATTTCTATATTAAATACTATTTTTGTATTTTCACAATGAGTGGTCACGTTCTCATCTTGAAATTGTCCCATATCCTTTGAGGATTCACGATGGAGAATGATTTCCATTATAAAAATGACATCTCAACCCTCCTATCTTAGTAACTGTCAATGAAGTGGTTTTGTCATTTCACCATCAAAAAAATCTTTGATAGTAGAGGTTTAGGAGATAATTGATATTACTTAGATTCAATAAATTGTTATTGGACTCCTTTGATTTTCAGCAAACCATCTTTACATTTATTTGTAGATTTGGTTGTTTGGTTCTAGAATTAGCAAAAGAATTGGTACATTTGTTTAGGTCATTTAAGCCAAACCTACTATCCAAGTATGGTATTTGTTCAAGATGCTTATGGATGGACTTTGGAGTGGAGTCAATCTTGTACGATGGGTGCAACTAGGCAACAACCTTAAGAGTTGTTTTGTTATGTTTAATCATGTAAAGAAGGGGACATCTATGACTCCAATTATTGCAAAGTCATGACCATTACCGTCTATAATATGCAAATTGAGGGCACCGAAGTCCAACTCATTTTTGGCATTGTCTAAATAAGATCATGGTAGAAATGGGGATGTTGGATCTAAACTTCAAGATATTCATGTGTGAAAGTACTCAAGTCAAATTTAATGCAATTTGCATTGTGTATGGATTAGAGGATCCATTCGTTCCAATGGTAGACCGTGAAAGGACTTACTTGTTCCACTACGCAACAAACATGCATATAAACACACAAAGAAGTTAATCGCCAAAGAATTCTAGAATCAACATATCTAGCTTTGTAAGCTATACAAAGATGCAACATTGATGTTTGAAGCAAATAAGATGTATCTATAAATTAGAATTCGATGGTACTCCTT
This sequence comes from Antitrichia curtipendula, assembly GCA_951230915.1. Classification (NCBI taxonomy): domain Eukaryota; kingdom Viridiplantae; phylum Streptophyta; class Bryopsida; order Hypnales; family Leucodontaceae; genus Antitrichia; species Antitrichia curtipendula. The sequence goes on along the minus strand of OX579633.1, from coordinate 8,271,225 downwards.
TGAAGATGCATCGGAACCAACAATTTGTGAATTAGATAATTGAATTGCATTTTGGCACTTTCCATACTATCAATGGGGTGGATTTATAAAAATGGTATTACCTTCAACCTCATTTTTTTTGTATTTCTTATCCTAGCTAAATTCTAAATTGCAAACCATTTTAATAATGACTTCATTCATGATCTTTGTAAACTTTGAAAATAGAGGAACCAACATGGTCGCATGCACAAAAAGTGGATGCAAGCTTCCGGAAAAAGTAGGTCTGATTTGTTTGTTGCCACTTGTAATGATTGGATTTGAGCCTTCATGTAGATGACCAACTCTACAGCTTACCTCTACATGGGCTCTTCTAAAAAAAGGCCTCTCTAAAGAAGATTTGAAAACTAAACAAAGATATGGCATTTGGAATTAGAAAGAAAATTGTAGACGCACTCAATGAGATGCCTGGAATAGAAGACATCTGCACTCAAATTCTGCACTTGGAAGGGGGGAAGTATTTAGATCTAGCAAAAAGAAATTGGATTTTTTGATCAATTCTGAAGGTGATCTTCATCATCTCAACAAGGTTAACTTCTATCATCTTTGGATTCAAACTAGATCCTCTATTGCTAGAATACAATTCAAGACAATATTTAAGAAATTTAACACAGTCATGTCCCATACGTGATCTAAGGTGGAAATGAATTGCAACACATTGGAATGGCACATAGTAAGACTTTTACACAAGTCAAGGAAGTAGCATCACACCATTCAAAAATACAGACAAGCCAAATGCAAGCTATTGATTGTTAGGCATAGGACCCCTGTTGTTGCCTCTATTTATAAAGGTTAGAAACATGAGCATAAAAGCTTGACAATTTAAATAAAGATTATTTGATTTTGTGCAAACCAAATTATATAATGCGTAATAGAACCTAGGTTTTTGCATGTTTTTACCCAACCTGAGATCCCATGAGGTCTAACCTATCCTTGTTGATACCAATCTTATTTGTATTGAAATCATTGAGCTTGAAGAGGCTATGTTCCACCTACAGTCTATTGATTTGATGTCACGTCAATGTCCATTTACCTTGTCTAGGATATTTGAGCTTCTTCTGTGGACTCATCCTTGACTAGTACATGCTGAAAGAATCCTCTTCATTTGGAATGGCAAGCAAGTTCGCTAGAGCAATAAGGCACCCACTGAAAATCACTGCAATCATTGGAAAAATGCAAAGAATGTTACCACAAATATTATTAGAGTAAACTTCCTTCCTTGCCTTGAACTTGGTTCTATTATTATGCTTTTGTCCAAGATTGACTCTAACTAAAAAGTTTATATAGTCATACTTTGCAATTTTTCATCTTAAATTTGTCTCTATTATGGAATCATAAATAAGACTTCATTTGGAAAGCATGGCATGTACATAAATTTCAAACACCTTTATTACATCTTTCTTTACTTCTAGAAACTAGATTACAAGATAGACATGTTCACTTGTACGCTCCTACCCTCAACTTGGACGAAGTGAAGCAAGTGCTTGCTATTGCTTAAATCATCAAGATATACAAATGAGCAAATTAATTAATAGATATTAGCATGATATGAAGTAGATATGTAGTACGAATATGTTATCTTCAAAAATTCCAAATTCTAATAGAAAAATATTATATTCATATTCCAATATGTATTTCTTGCTATAATATAAAGAATATTTGTGAATTTTTCAACTTGGATTTGGAAGTCTAGGGTTTTAGCTTAGATTGGCCAAAACCATCCAAAAGCACCTCAAACTTCTAATTTTTATAGTTTTGGTCAATTTTAATTAAGATGTGAACCACTTATAATTTATCAATAGAAAAAAATTGTTCACTATTTAGAATGCTAATCAAAGAATACTTAACTATCCAAGTTAGGACTTAAAGCTCAACAATAAAGAACAAGATTGTACATGTTTTTATCTCATGAATATATTTAAAACATTCACACATGTCATGTATTGAAGTTTGTTTATTTTTTTGATAGGTTCTCAACAATGTTATACTAGACACATTTTTAGAGGATCTTTGTAAGCCCTATAGTGTAAGTCACAAAATTATTCATATGAAGACTGAGGCTCATTGTAGGCATGCGCACGCTTGTATTGCAATTAAAAGATGGTTGTTTAGATGTTTACAAGGATATACTCAAACTATATAAGCATAATCCCTTGTTTTAAAGAACACCTCTCTTAAGTACTTTCACTCCTACACTTGTGCACAGTTTTTGTTATAATTGTAGGTACTTAAGGCCTTGCAATTTTCCTTCAAGCTTTTTGTGCAACATATATTCACTTTGGATCAAATTTGATCATCAAAATAGCTTAGTTGCTTAGAATAGTCATATTTGGTCAGTTACATGACTATGTCAAGTCACATAACTAGACCAAGTCATGTGCATGATTAACCCTTTAGTGACCGTGGTTGATTTGGGGGGCGGGCGTAGTTTTTCAAGAAAGTGAACTTTGTGGCCACTCTAAAGATGTAGTCTTAGATCAAACCGTATAAGGTGTTTCCATAAGGGAGATTCTTCAACCTAACAAAAAATCAAACTCATCCAACGGTACAAATCTCTAAAAATAAGGTAGAAGGTCCATAAATGAACCTTTTAAGGGCTAAAATTGAATTTTGGGGAGGTGAAATATCTTTTAATATTTTTAGTAAATTTTCTACAAAAGACAAGTAGAATAGGCATCTAACCCAGGTCGTTTCATATTTTTTCAAGCTTTGTGAAATTAGTTACAAATTTTTGAAGTTCACAAAAAATGGTCATCTGTGGTCATCAATGCGAATACCTTTCTAAAATGTGCAGATTTGGTACATTGAAGAAAGTGAAATGTACCTCTACATCATGTTTACTTCTAGAGCCTTGTTGGAGTTTGAGTTGCTTTCCTTAATTTTCAAAAATCAATGATTTGAATGACCCTTTAGAATTTGCGCTACATAAATACCAATGCATAAATTTACTCTGGGCATTCATGAGATTACAAAGAAACACTTATGCCTTGTCAAGACATCAAGTTACAAAAAAATCTCACAATTTGGTTGACATTTTTTTGTATTTTTGTTGAATACTTTCCATTTGAAGGTCCAGGCCATTTGAGTTTGCAACCTCATAGCTAATTCATCAACACTCCAACTCCCTTGAAATTGGTTTTGTTTGAAGCGCATGAAGACACTCTAATTGCGTTACTCTTTGAGTTTTTTGTGATCAAATGTATTTTGAATAGCATCAGACCAAGAGTCCCAAAATCAACCACAAAATGGTCGACCGGTCACTAAAGGGTTAAGGCAAGTCACATGATTAATCCCTAAAGTTCTATGATTATGTTTTCACCAAAAACACTCCAAAACTGCCATTTTTAGTACAAGTACCAAATTTTTGAAAAAAAACCTTTTTTGACACATGTTACCGTAGGATCTTATAGTAAACTAGTTTTAGAAGATGTCGAAAAAAATTTCAGAATTTTCCACCATGCAGATTGGAAGATATTAGCATTTGAATTGGCAAAGTTTGTTTTTTTTTCCCTGCGAAAAACAGGGCAGCTGCACTTCACAAGGTCACATTTGTATGAAAAAATGTCCAAAATGGTGGTGCATCTTTGAATTCTTTTTCCTAAACAAGTTCTCTAAATGCATAGAAATTTTCAAATCATTTGATATTATACAACATATACAAAAAAAATAGTAAGTAGCAAGAAGTAGAGAATGATCCAAAATACTAAATTGTTAAGAATTTAATTATGGAATTGAAAAATATAAATTCCAATGGTTGTAATGTTGTAATAAACAACCTACATCCTATGAAATTTTTTTTTCAAAAAATATTAAAAATTGAGTTGAATAAACAACTTCAAAGTTCATTTCAGAGTAGAGAATCTATAACTGCCCGCAAACTAAAAATCCTCATAACTTTTGATTCATTGGTCGAAATGGAATGATTCAAAGCTTTCCACGTATATATAATTCTAAAAAAACAATTTCAAATTTTTATTTTTGAAAAAAGTGATTTTTCTGATCTGTACGGACTGCCCAGTTATGGAAAAAAGTAACATATTTGGCCATAACTTTTGACTCCTATTTCCAAATGTCATGAAATTTAGTGCATACGAAAGTTACTCCTCGCGCCCACCTTCCATTAAAATTTCAGCAAAAAATTTGAAAAACTCCAATCACAAGTACTTGCCCAAATTTATGATATTGCCAAAAACCGCATGCTGCTCCTTTAGGGGTTAAGGTTTTGAAACCCTAGATGCCACTTCTATGTATTAGGATTTTAAAACCCTAGCTGCCTTTTTTTGTACCTCCCCTTCAAAGTGCAACATTTGGCTATTTTTGTTTCTTTTTCTTTGCTTCTTGTTGTCTCCTAGATTTTATTGCCTCTTAGTTCTTGTTTCTTGCTACCTTTTCTCTCTTTCTTCTTATTGCTTCTTAGTTCTTTCTTCTTGTTGCTTCTTAGTTCTTTGCCAAGTTTATGAATTGATCCTAATATTTTACTTTCATCTTATTAAAATTTTAAAAAACCTCATGTAAATTTGGTGTGACATGATCCATGTCCTCAATGGTTTAAAATTCCGTAGGCAAATAAGGTTGCCACAAGCCCACAATAATATCTCAAATCACAAGAATTAGAAAATTAGGCTTCACATTATGTGTTATGGTAATAGAAAAGCAAGTGACAATGTTTGAGAGATTTTACCAATTTAGGTTAAAATCCTATTTGCCCTACTTTATAGTAAAGTTTGATCTATAAAGGAGCCAAATTATCCAAATAGGTAGCCCATTAATTATAATGGCCCAATTTTACTTAAAAAGTTGAGGAAACCACTATAGAAGCTTCTATGTCACTAACAGAGTGTAGGAAGGTTCCAAAGCCAAGTGTGGCTTACACAGATCCTCCATGGAACACGTGTAAGTCTAAATTCAAGTTTGGATGGTACAACCACCCACTTACAAGGAGTGGAGACTATTTTTAACCCCTAAAGGACCAAGCCATTTTCTGGCTCCGAAACCACTGAAAACTGCCGTTTCTGCTGCGTTCATTCACGAAGTTTCAAAGATAGTTTTTTTGAAAATGTAACCGTAGGATCTTAAATTTAACTTCTTTGAGAGGATGATATAAAAATTTCATCAAATTTGACCTTACGGATTGAGAGATATTTGAATTCAAAGTGAAAAGTTTTTTTTTTTCCCACTGTGCCCCAGAATTTCAGATGACTTTGACCACCTTGTGCTCAAATGTTTTGCACTACACACCATAGGTTTAAATTTTTTTCTTATAGGTAATAAAGTTAGGCATATGCATACCAATTTTAATATCAATCCAACATCCCGAGCACATGCCAAAAATTCTTGTAATGCCACAATGTCCCAAGAATTGGCAATACACTACTGAATTTTCGAATCAAATTTCCCACCACATACTTATAGATATAGAAAATCCGAACGGTGGATACATAGATATACTCGTAAACCACCGCTGGGATTCGTCCCGTTCAAAAGGCGGGCGAATTCTGAGCTGTAATGCCCGATTACGCGAGCAAAACTGCGTAATCGGGGATTACGGATTTTTCATCCAGTTCGCGATCTCATCCAACGAAAATTCGTTGCCCACCGGTCGTTTACGCCGGGCAATGCCCCTCGTCGTCGGGAATTTCGCCAAAAAGAAGGGCCTCCTCGTCGGGCTCCGCCCTCCTCGTCTGCCCTTTTTTTGGCAAAATTCCCTCCTCCTCGGGCATTGCCTTATACATAATTCACTAGTAGGAACAAAAATTTCTCAAAAAAGTGAAAATCTCTAATTTCTATGACCTTCCAAAGTTCGCAGTAGTCACCAAAATAGATTACAGAGTGGGCAGCCCTTGTAAAAAGGGACCCAAGATGTTCCCAATAGGTTCCCGGGGAGTTCTCATTCAGTTTTAGTACAAGTGCACTTCTTCCCACAGTTTCCAACCAAGTACTTCTCTCTCTTTTGATTTTCATGACAGATGATTTTCAATAATGGTGGCAGAGTGGCTTCTACTTTTGCCAAAAATTTCAGTTGCCCCTGCACAGTCAAACAGCGATTCCTTTGCCACAGCTGCCCTACGAACTGCTTTGGAGGTAAACAACATCATAACTTCTACATCACATGTCGGATTATGATGAAAATTATATGTATGCAAAGCTTGTGAGAAGCTACACGCACACAAAAAGTTTCAAAAAATTAGGTCAAAAAACCACTTTGAACGACCTTGCCCGAAATCCCAAGTGTCCCCCGAGGGGACTTTGGTCCTTTAGGGGTTAACCATCCAATTAGGATTTCTTCCCTCCAAAAATTAAAATATAAAGGTCACTATTGAGCCTTGTTCTACATCTTTGGTTGTGGCAAGTCATTCTTGGATAACTTGTGAGAGATTAGTGTGGGCTATACTTGAACTTTAGCTGTGCTAGGGAAATGGCAAAGGTCTCCTGCTTCTATAGATTGTTTGAGAAAATACTTGGATGTGACTATTTTTACTTCTTACCTTGTGACCTTGTCTTGTTCTGTATTAATTTCCTTTGGAGGATGTTTTGGATTTGTGACATAGATAGCAATTGGTGGCAGTTGTAGACACCTGTTACAACCTCACTAACATAACATTGGCTTGTTGTGTGTATTGGGACGGGTATTGGAGAAGCTACGCCTTCAAATCCAATTTCTCCAATTTGGAACTCTCGATTTATCTTATGTAACAAGCACATAGAGTTACTTTATGAAGTTTTTTCTTACTGGGTTTATGCTATATTAATAAACAGATGTGGATCTTTGCACTAATAAAGCATACTCTCATGACTTTGTCTATTTAATTTGTAATTTTAGGAGATATTTGTAATGATGTGATATAAAGTATTGTTTGGCCTAGTTTGCAGTGATGTTAAGTTAAGAAAAGTGAAGCCCTGTTAAGGGGTGTTTAGTCTAAAAAAGATTCTTCTTGCTACCTTTTGCTTCTTGTTCCTTCTATCACTATTATTATTCTTTCTTCTTGTTCATTTGTAAATTCTAGAGATGTAGTGGTTATAGTGTTATTCTTTCCTTGTGTTTATTTGCAATTTCTAAAGATATAGTGGTTATGACCTTCTTATAATCTTAAACTTATACTACATATTTTGTGTTGTCTTAAATCTTTGAAGGTTGATCAATATTGTTCATTCACTTAAATTTACCTCCTTGATTGTATATGTAAGCACTAGAAGCTGAAATGAAATTATTGAAGGCTACTTGCAATACTAAAGAAGCAACATCTTCACATCTTTGTAAGAAATATAAGTTTTTGAATTGTATAGGAATATACATTTATAGAGTGTCATTGTGATATATTTTGTGTTAGTAACTAATAAATGTCATTGAAAAAAGTCACATTTTTTTTGCATTTTCTTTCTCTAATGTGATTGTCTCTTATGCATCTCAAAAATCAATCATACTTACTTGTTTTTAATTTGATGGAGTCTTTTATTTAGCTACTAAATCATGTTGGTGCATGACTATAATGCATCATGTCCATTTTGAATGTATGGAAATGTGACTATAATTCAAAAGTCAAAATAGAAGCTACTATAAACCTGAGTCCCCCCAATTACAATCTAAACACAAATCTAAGAAATGCTACTCTCACTAATCTGGAATATCATTTGCTTGAGACATATTTCACAATATGTCTTGGCCAAAATATGATTGGCTATAGTCATATAATGCTCGTGGCTATACTAAAAATGTGACTCTATATTCTTTAAAAAATCACTACATTCAATCATTAAATTACTAGTAACAGTCCATGGAATTTGTATCATTAGCCAAAAATATAACTCATAGAAGTCATATTTCACATTAAAAAAACATGATTCACAAGGGTCATATATCATATCAACAAAAAATATGATTCACGTGAGTCCTAATTCACATCATTAGAGCATATGAATTACGAGGATTATATTCCACATCAACAAAAAAGTATGACTCATAAGAGTCATTTTCAACATCAATAGAGAATATGACTCATATGGGTCATTTATTACATCAATAAAAAATATAACTCACTACAGTCATTTATCACATCAATAGAAAATATGACTCACAAAAGTCATATTCCACATCAACCAAAAATATGACTGCACAAAGTCATATGCCATGTCAACCAAAATATAATTCACTAGTCATATTCCACATTCACTATAGTCATATTCCACATCAGCACATGTTTTTTTTACCCGTGCAGCTTAAGAGAAAGTCAAACCTCTCAGGGTAGTCAACATATACACCATGTTAGTAAAATATGGCATATTATATTCCCAATTTAGATGGCTACAAATATGACTCATTAAAAATATGACTAGTCGATAATTACTAGACCCAGTCATATCATGTGTCGTCTACAATGATTTCTATGGTAGTTATATTTTGAGATTTTACAAGCGTCATCTACAATGATTTCTATAGTAGTCATATTTTGAGATTTTATGACTCATTGTAGTCATATTTTGTTGTCATAAAACACCCATTTTGTTGTAGTGAATGCAACCTCCAACCAACTAAAGGTAAAGAATTCAATCCACAAGTATACCAAAACTACTACTAACAAATCTCTTGTTGAGAATTTCTTAGATTTGACTCACATGACATTGTTGCAAATGAATACAGAAGACGTCAATGGACATCACTGCATCAACGTTGCTCAAAAAATGATCAAAATTAATACCACTAGAGCAATTCCAAAAAGGACAAAAATTTGTCAATTTAGCCACATGTTTTCAACATGCACCACTTCATTGTTGACTTCCATTCTTTTACACCTGGTGGGGTTTAGTAGAAACTACAATAGCTAAGTAATCCTTTGAAAATAGGAGCTACTTACACACTAATCTAGCCATTTCTAGGAAACCCCGAATTTATTTGGGGAAGGAGGGAGTACATGCTACACCCTTGTTATACATTTGATAATTGAAACACAAGTAGCTAATACTATCTTTGTATTAATGGATTTAAACATCAACATTGCATGGTGAAAAATTTCAAAATAATAGTAATAAAATTTTGTTGAATTTATTAAATAAAGTGCTAAAAACATAAACTTTCACTTCAAAACGCTTACTTCTTGTGATCCGTGGATATTTGTATATAAAAATTACACATCCCTAAAATAAGAAGCCTAGAATAAGACCTTATAGTTCAAAGAAAAATAAATACTTTATATTTTTTACTTTTGCATTTGGACTTCTTACACAAGAATGAATGCTTTACAATGACTTCATTGTTTGAAATATAGTTGCAAACTTTCAGGCGTTAACTCTTTGTTTCCAAGAGATGCATTTATCAACTAAATTTTCTGTTTCACAACACAATTTGTATGTGGAGTTTTTGCATTGGAAAGATTTATAAACTTTTAGGATGCTTGTTATCTTGAGTAAGGTAGAAGCTCGTCATTGATTAGTAATCAAACGAGCTTTATGATGCTACTAATATAAATCTACCATGGGGTAAAAATGATTTGGGGCTAATTGTGTGTTAGTTTGAAAGCAATTTGTGCTAGCTTTCACACACATTCAATACAACACCATTTCAACCCATGGTGGATTTATACTAGTATGTTCATATAAGAAAGATTCTCAAATCCAAATTTGGATTGTGTTATTAGAATCTAAATTGTCCTTTAATCCCCAAAAATCCATGGTAGAAGGAAAATGTAGATCTTAAATTTTTAAACCAAAAAAATGATAGGGAGAGCATAATCTAGACATTAGATTTCAAATTTGCAAGACTTCTTTCCTTCTTTCATCCCTACATGAACTACTTTTGAATGTTGTGCAATTTTTTTTAAAACAAGTGATCAAGCTAGTTAATTAGCTAAAGAATTTTTAAAACTTACTTTTTCAACATGTACGGAAGTAAATAATCTGATTCTTGTAGTTCTTGTGCTCGGGGGATGCACCTAGTTCTACTACAACAAACCACGTGCAAACAAGTGGTATCTAATCAACTATAATTTTAACCTAAATGTGAACATTGTTTAATAATGACTACAGATTTCTATTGCTGAAATTTCTAACTCAAATAAAATATGAAATGATTTCTAGAAGAGGTTGGAAATGAATTAAAATGGCATATTTTTTTAACTCAAATAATTATAGAGAACACATTTAGATGATTATTGAATCAATATTCAATTGAAAATGAGTTTTCAATAGAGTTATTTTAGGATTTTTTTGTTCATTTTTTAGACAATTTTTTCTTATATAATATAGGGGTGTGAAAGTTGTTTTTCAATTTTACACTGTATCTTTTTATTTCAAAAATTTATAACTAATTATTATTAACAAATAAAAATATCAATAATTCAAAACATAAACTTTCAATGTAGGAAAGTCTTTATTTATTTTTTAAATTTAAAAATCAAAAAGTATATAGGAGTCTAAAGCTTTGTTCGCACGTGGTTTTGAATGGACACACTAAGTGAACTCTTCGAATTCTTGTGGGAAACTCTTAAAACAATAATAAACCATCTATTTTATATGGATGCCAGAACTCTTAGGAGTTAATCTTTGGAGGACAAACATGCCTAAAAGGCATGGTTTGAAGGTCAAAACTAAATTTCAAATAGATCTTGATTTGAAATGCCTTTAAGCTTCACCAATTACAAAAATTATAATTTTGTGTTATAAATATGGATTATTTTAATTTGAATCTTCTTTCAATAAGATCTAATTAAAATTATTCATATTTCTAATATTAAGTGTGTTCACTTGCTATTGGTGCTGATAAGTACATTTAAGGCTAAATATAAGTCAATGCTTTGATAGAAGATAATACACAATAGAAATATCAATAATGGTGCTCCCTTCTAATAGTAAAATAGGGGGTCCTAAAACGGACCATAGTTGTCTCTATTGTTGATTTATAAAAGATTTGATATGCTCACACTTGCTTAACCCTCAAAGAACCATTTGTCCCCTTTAGAGACAATTTGGGTTTGGGTAGGTTCCTATTGTCTCAATTTTTAATGAAGTTTTTTGAGGATGTGCGATTTAGTGAGAGCTTTGTGGTTATATAATTTGTATCTCAATTGGTGCTGGGAGAAAAAGTTATAGCACAACAAGCCAAAAATAGAAGTTGACAAGCAACACAAAAAATCACAAAAAGTCAAAATAATTTCTTTTTTAAATTCTTCCTAAATTTGTTTTTTTCACATTTGAAGCTTTGATTCATTATATTTGTATAGTGATGAAAAAGTTATGGACAATCTTACCTCATCAGGCAATCTAACAATCTTTTTGAAAAAATATCCTATAGAATTTATTTTTGGATGCAATTTTTACAATTTTTCAAAAACAATTGTTAGATAGGGTTAGATTTTCTTGCTAGAACAATCTCACCATTGGTATTATTGTATTTCAATTCCATCTTAGAGCTATTAATGGTTTAGTTTTTCTTTCAATCTTGAACCTACTTCTACTTAATAGTTTTTTAATGAGTAAAATTTAAGTTTTTTTTCTTCTTAAATTTCCTTTTAGATTCTCAATTTATCTATTCAATATAAAAATTTAGAAAATAAAAATAAAAAGTACAAAATTTTAAGTTGACCTCTAAATTCTGAAGGCCTTTTTTCCATAAAAAAAACACTCAAAATTATCTTTTCTGTAGCAAAGAGAAAAATAGCTAATTAATTAATTATTTTTTGCACATCTAACCATAGGATCTTGTACTAGACTAGTGCAAAAATGTGTGGAAGAAATTTCAAAAACTTTAACCTTGTAGATTGCAAGATATTTGCATTTAAAGTAAAAGAAATAAATTTTTTGGCATGTTGCTCAACTACGTTTTGGGGCTTTGAACCTTCTTAACTAAATAATTTTTCTCTATTGATTTTTAATTTATAATTATATATGATGGAGAATTGAGTTGAGAATCCCAAAAAATAAATTCTAAAGAAAACTTCTTAATTTTCATTCATTAAAAAATTGTTAAGTAGATGTAGATTCAAGATTGAAGAAAAAACTAAACCATTAGTAGCTCTAAGATGGAATTGAACATATTAATCTCAATGGTGAGATTGTTCTAGCAAGAAATCTTAACATTATGGAGTTTTTGTTTGTTTGTTTTTAAAATGTGAAAATTAAATTCAAAAATGAATCATATAAGTCTTTTTTCAAAAAGATGATCTAATTGCCCCAAAATAAGAGTGTCCATAACTTTTGCGTAACAAATCCAAATGGGATGAATAAAAGCTTCCCATGTACATAAAAATACAACCCATACAAAATAAAAAATTAAAATTTTTCATTTTAAGTTTTTTTGAGGTTTTAGTTTTGCCTACCAAACTAAAAGAATGGGCTTTTTGTGTGCCATAACTTGTACTCCCATGCACCAATTGAAATAAAAATTATATTTTAGAAAAGCTAGTGCGTTTTTCTATCTTCACCAAATTTTTTAGAAAATATTGACAAATATTGAAACCATAGGAGCTTGTCCAAAATCCATTTTGTTCTCCAAGGGGACAATGGGACTTTAGGGGTTAAGAAGATTCAAAGCCAAAAAAATCTAGTCAAGCAAGTAGCAAAAAAACTTGTTTTCTTCACTTGCAAATATCTTGCAATCTATACTCTCAAAGTTTCTGAAATTTCTTCCACATTTTTATACTAGTCTAGGATAAGATACTATGGTTAAATATGCAAAAATAAATAAATTTAAAGTGTTGTTCTCTTTGCAATAGAAATGGTAGTTATGAGTGTTTTTTGATGGAAAAAAGGCCTTGATCCTTTAGGGGTTCAGAATAAGTTCCAAAGGTAGCCATTTCAAGTGAATCCAAAGGTGAATCTATGATGCACGAATCAGGGGTCCAGATCTAGATTGAATAAAATATTCATTATCGAAGGAAAAAAAAAATCCTTTTTTGCATTCCTCCCATCCTTATTTCTGTAAACAATGAGCTCAATTTCTCAAGTTCTGCAGGCTGAAATCTTGTTTATTTTCACTGTTTATGGTATTCCTACCAACCTCAGTATCCATCTACATTAGGTATAGTGGGAGGCCTGGTCCCGAGGGCATTTCAGCCTAGGACGTCACCTGCCTCGAGGCCGAGGGCGGAGCCCGAGGTCGAGGGGCAGGGGACGTCCCAGGTTGAAATGCCCGCGGGACCAGGCCTCCCACTGCGTTAAGCAATCGGGCAGCCCGAGTTTTTTTTTTAAAAGCTGCCCTAAAAATTTGAAAGTTGCCACTTACCTTCGCGTCACGCTCCCGTCATTGTCCATTTGCGCCGCGCTCTCCTACTTGCCTTCGCGCCGCGCTCTTGTTTTTCTTTCGCGCCGCGCTCCCGTCGTTGTCCATTTGCGCCGCGCTCCCTTTGTGCTGCTTGTTTTTGAACTCCTCATTTTGGCGCCAACGGCCTTGTCGACGCTCATATAGGAGCGTAGTCTTCTCTCCTCTTGCAGCAATCCCTTCCTCCTCGCAGGTGTCTGTCTTCTCGCAGGTGTCGCAGACTGCCTGTTAGTCGCGCCGTGGATACATCGTTGTTCACTTGCGGTCTCCTCTCGTGGCGATTGCGGTGATTTCTTCCTTCTTTGTCTTATGCTCTTGTTTATTGTTCTTGTTGCATTGCTTCTTGTTCATGTTGCTGCGGGTATTTGGTACTAATGCTGGCTATGTTTGTTGTTGCGGAGCACTGGACTGGCGTTTACCTTATGTCATATTGGCGCTGCAACACTAACCCTCGTTTGTTGGTAATTGCTTATCTTGTTTTTCATTGCTTGTGTGTGTCATTAGTTTGTGCTTTAATGTATATACTTATTTCGTTTTGTTCCTGTTCATATGTATTTGTACGTTTTCTGATTTTTAATTTATGCAATGCAGGTGTGCAATGGCTCAACGCAAAAAAACAACTGGAACGGATTGTTGCGGCCGCCAAAACAGATAGACTCTAACCTTTGTCATGGAGAGTGGTAAAAAGAGACGATTGAGTGTGAGTCCGGAGGTTCAGTGCATTGATAGAATGAGTTCATTTGACCCGTTCGATTTACGACCATATTTGAGAGTGAGCGAATCAGTGGTGATATCACCTAAGGCTGAGATGATCGCTTTGCCATGTGCGATTCTGAGTGATTCAGATGTTGTTGCTTGTTCGTCCTCTAGCGAGGTTGCACTGTCTCTTGTTGCTTCTCATGTTGTTGAGAACCTGCAAAACCCTAAGGTTTCAGATGAACTCACTGTTGATCTTGGTCCAGTTGATGCTCAGGTGTCACTCAGTGACAATAAGGTTTCGGGCATCGGTTCCACAGACTTGGTTACTTCAGCCGAGTATACTCTACTTTCCAGTGACTTCGTAACTATTACCAGCATTGAGTGTCCGCATTCTAACGATGAGGTTTCGGTATATGAGGCTACGAGTTTTCAGGCCAATGATGAAAGTGAAGAGCATGACACTATGCTCACCAGTTCTAATCAATGTGTTCATACGCTTGATGTAGTGACTGATCACTCTACTTTACTTGTGCATCCGAATCCTGACTATGCAGACGCGTACTCTATAGATGACGACGATGTTTTGGCAGCACTTGCCGACATTGTCGATACTGGTCCCTACATTGTACAGGATGATTCGAGCCAGTCATCTGATGATGATAATGCTGTTGGTCCTATAGAGGATGATCCGTCCTTGGTGCTTTCTAATCGTTTTCTTAGCATTGATGAGACTAAGCTTGACAATGTTCGGAAAGGTGGCCGTCGTCGCAGTGCACATTCCAAGAACTGGGCACGCAATGCCTTCGATGAGTTCCGTCGTTTCAAGGGTTACTCCATCGTGTCCACAATTGAGGACTTGGCAGAGGCAAAGGATATTCTTCCATTAGTAGACATGTTACAGTTGTTCATGTTACAAGTTGCGAAGCGTAACGGCGAGTTATATCCTCCTGGAACGTATGCATCTTCATCTCATTTCTCTTGTTAATCAGTTAATGTAAATTCTTACTATTATCTTGTGTGATGCAACATGGCTTAAGATTGATCTGTAATATGTATGTTCTAATGGTTATCTTGTGTCTTGTAGAGTACTTTAAGACTGATATGTGAGACAGCAGTTAGAGAGCAGTCAGACTTTGTTAATAGTTCCTTGAATACATTCTATGACTTGACTGATTCTAATTTTTTGTAGAATTGCGAGTATGCTGCGAGCTATTGGCAGGATCATACGAGCCCGTGAAGAAGAGCGCTATGTGCAAACATCGTCCAAGTCAGTGCTGCCTTTCAATATTCTCACTGATCCAAGGTTTCACAAAGTCAAGTTAGCAGCAGATGAGGCAGTTATCCGAGCTGTGCGTGCAGGACTAGGTAAGGAAACTTTAAAGAGTGATGTCTTGTCTATTACGGAAGAGAAACAAATGCTGAATTCTGAAGAAGCTTCAGTGAAGCATCCATCTGGATTGAACCGAAGATTTGCGTATTTTTGCACCCACAACTTTTTTGTGAGAGGTGGCCAGGAGTTACGTGAATGCGAGAACAACCTATTTGAGATCTGCATGGATCAGGTTGGAGATCGATTCTTAAGGTTAGTCCTTTTTTCCCGTTCTTAAGGCAACGTGGACATTCGTAAGGTTAGTTCCTTTATCCCGTTCTTAAGTCAAATCGAATTTTCTTAAGGATAGTTTTTTTATGTGGTAGTTATTTTATCCCGTTCTTAAGGCAATGTGGGCATTTTCTGGTTCTTCAGATTCTCGCCCGGATTGTCCAAGAATTGGAAGGTCGATGTTCAGCGGTGCAGTTCAGATAGTCTAAGAAAACCTGTTAACTGCTACGATTTTGATGTGATTTCGACGTACATGTCCATTCTTGCACATTGGCCTGTATTTGATCCAATTGACTTAGTTCATCCACTGTTTCTAACCCCGAAACTACGGTTGAAATCTTCCGATACTGTCTGGTTTTCTCGTGGCCCTGTGGGAAGGAACACCTTGAGTGATATAACCCGGACCTTGGCTGAATCTGTATCTGCTTTGAAACTGAAAAGAATTACTAACAAGAGCGGCAGAGCCACAGGGATCACGAGGATGGAAGAAGCTTGTGTCCCGCGTGAAAAGGGGATGATTGTAACTGGACACAGGGACACTAAGTCTTACGCAAAATATAGTCGGGAAGAAGTTGACCTGTCCAGCAAAGCACTACAGCGTGTTATCTCTGGGCAGGCAACTTCTTTCCAAGATGTTTATGCCGATGAGATCCTCAGAAAGGTTCGTTAGTTTTAGCTTACTTAGAGACTTCGTTAGCTGTGGTCTATAGATATTTTTGTTTTTAACTGGGGATTTGGTGGGTGTTAATCTCCTGGTGAAGTGGTAATATGCGATGCTTAATTCCTAGCATCTAGTACTTCCCTAGCTTCTGAGACTACTTGGTCTATGTGACTAAATTGTTGTTTGGTGTATGCAGGATCTTCTGAAACTTGGCAATGATGGTGTTGGTTCTGTTTTGCAGGGTATCGGAGGGGTGTCCAAGGTCTCCCCGGTCGTGGTTGGCCATAAGGAGTGCAAGATGTCCCCGGTCGTGGTTGGCGATGAAGAATGTAAGCTGTCCCCGGTTGTGGTTGGTGATAAGGAGCGCAAGCTGTCCCCGGTCGTGGTTGGCGATAAGGAGCGAGTTCTTGTGTTGAGCGATGGAAAGCCAGGGCACGTGTTTAAAGAGAATAGTAATTGTCAAATAATCAATTTAGTGATCAATGGAGCAGATTCGCAATTTACAGCAACTGAGTTTTTTAGGAATCTGGGGCTTGTCCCGTTTCTTGCAAAGTAGTATAGCATTTTCATTTTCAGTAGAATGTCTTGCATCTAAGTCGAGCTTTTCTCAACCAATTTGTCCAAATGGTTTTCTTGGTTGAGTTTTTACTGCTGGCTTCTGTTTTAAACTTGGTTTTTAAACCACATGCAATGATATGCCATTTTTAACACTCTTTTGCATAAGTTACATGCACAATTAAAGCTTATCAGTGTGTCTCTTGGCTGCTGTGGTTCAAAGGGATCTCTTCCACACTCTAAGAAATTACCCTGCAGATTTGATTTCCTATGTGTACCAATAAATTGAATGCCTTTAAACAGTTGCCCAAAAAGCTAGCAGACCAAAAAGGTTGCCCGAAAAAAATTGACTGACTGGCACTGGTTTGTGGTTACAGTGCCAGGCACTGTGACGGATGCGTTATGCAATATAATTAGTTTTTTTTTATTAAAGGATCGGGCGCCAGAGTGCTTAACGTAGAAGGTAATGTACTAGTGACTTATCAGTAACATACTAGTGACTTATCAGTAACATACTAGTAACTTATCAGTAACATACTAGTGACTTATCAGTCCTCCTCCTGAGTCCTGACGGACCTTTCTGAGGTCTGTTATGCCCCTGCAAAGCTGGATCAAGCAAGACAACAGAGTCCGACAGAAGCGCGAATTTCTCGATGATGTTGACATTTGCTTGCAGACCGACGAGCCAGAGAATCATGAAGTCATGATGGAATGATACCACCCTCGGAGTTCCAGAGAATTCCCAAGCTTGCACCGGGGCTGACGTACTTCGCACACGTGTCGACAGGCAAGGAAAGAGCACAGAGTATTCGTATTCGTGTTAGTATTAGTATTAGCCCCTAAAGGACCATTGTTCCTTTGGGGGGACAAATTGGATTTCGGGAGGTACCTATGGTCTCAAATTTTTATCATGATTTTTTGGAACTATTTTTGGAGATATTGTAGAAAAAATGATTATCTTTGTGGGAATGTAATATTTTTTTTTTCAATTGGTACTTGGGAACAAAAATTATGTCCATATAAACTCATAACAAAAGAGACCAGGTAGAAATAAATAAATAAAAAATAAAAAAATTGAATTTTTTGTCTACATGGAAATTTTTTGATTCATTTCATTTGGGTAAGTGATGTGAAAGTTATAGACAACCTTGTTTTGGGGGGCAATCTAAGCATCTTTGCAAAAAAATAAGTTGTAGGATTTCATTTTTTTAAAGTAATTTAACCCCTAAAGGACCAAACACCATTTTTTGACAACATAGTGTTTTGGGGCAGCTCACCACGAATGAAATTTTTATTTTTTTTCTTTGAAATTATCACACAAGATGTGCCTGAGGAGTAGCTTTAGGGCCCAACAATTTTCATAACTTTTGACCACATGGTTAAAAAGTTATGGTATGACATGTAGTTTTCATTGTTCGGCAAGCAACCCGGGCAGCAAAAAAAACTTCTTTAAAAATAATTTTCTAGAGAAATAAAAATTTGAAATTGGTTCTCTAGATTTATGTGCACAAGGAAAGCTTTGAATCATTCCACTTTGATTTATGAGACGAAAGTTATGAGGAATTTTAGTTGTGGGTAGTTTGCGGGTAGTTATGGAATCTCTACTCTAAAATAAACTTTGAAGTCCTTTATTTAACTCAATTTTCAATATTTTTGGAAAAAAATATAAACACAAGGTGTAGACTGTTTATTACAACATTACAATCATTTGGATTGGCATTTTTCAATTCCATAATTAAATCCTTAACAATTTAGTGTTTTGAATCATTTTCTACTTCTTTCTACTTACTATTTTTTCCTATATGTTGTACAATTCCAAATGATCTGAAATTTTTCAAGCATGTAGCTAACTTGCTTTGAAGAATGAATCCAAAGAGTTACCACCATTTTGGACATTTTTTCATACAAATGTGACCATGTGAAGTGCAGCTGCCCGGTTTTTCGCAGGGACAAAAAAAGGGATTTTGTCACTTCAAATGCTAATTTCTTGCAATCTACACGGTGGAAATTTTTGAAATTTTCTCCACATCTTCTCAAACTAGTTTACTACAAGATCCTATGGTTACATGTGTCCAAAAATGTTTTTTTTCCAAAATTTGGTACTTGTACTACGAATGGCAATTTGGGAGCGTTTTTTGTGAAAACATAGTCAAAAACCTTTAGGGGTTAATTTTAATTCTTTTTTAAGAAAGGTTCCACATGGTTTAATTTGCTTTTGGGAACAATCTCACCACTGGGATTAGTGCAGTCCAATTCCATCCTAGAGATATCAGTAATTTAGGTCGTCCTTCTATCTCGTACCTACTTCTACTTAATAATTTCTTAAGAATTGAAAATTAATAAGTTTTTTTGAGATTTTTGTTTTTTGATAGACTTTCAACTCAATTTCCTAGCATAAGGATTTAAACCATACAAAAAATTTAAGTTAAGAAGGTTCAAAGTCAAATAATCTAATTCCGAGATGTGTAAAACAATTGCGAGATTTGTAAAACAGTTTTCAAATGTTTTTATTCCTTGAAAAAATAAAGCCTTGGTCCTTTAAAATTTAGGATTTGTATAAGTATTAAAAAATTTAGAATAGTTAGAGGAATATTTCAAAATTTATTTATAAACCAAAACTGTAGATTTTGAATTTTAGGCTTGAGTTCATTCCACCAAAAATGAGGGGCCGTAGAATTGGCAAGTCTCCCACTTCAAGCCCTTTAGTTTTCCATTGAGAAGTCACATCCTATGAGTGGGGGTCATGAAATTTGGATCATTAGATTTTTTGGGGGGGTATAGAGGCCGTTTCTGGCTTGTTCCTAGTGCTGTTCCCTCGACGGTAAAAGAACGGCCATTGTCAAAATTTATGTTTTTGGAAGAAAAAAAAATGAATGAATGAATGAATTATTTATTTTTGAAAAATAAATAAATTTATATGACGTGGCAATCCCTCTGTCACTTCATGTTGCTGCGGCATAGTTCTAGACAGTTCTAGAGTCTGGGAACCTTGGAGAACCCACAGTCCTCTACATGGACTAAAAAACATGTAATGTGATTTAATGTGTCAAGAAGGCATGAAATGGCCAAATTTTATTTAAAATAAAAAACATTAAAAATAACACCTTTTAGTAAGGCCCCCCTCCCCTAGGAATTTTGTCAGATCCACCTCCTTGAGGCTTGAGGTGTGTTTGACTATAATTTGAAGGGGCTTAAAATTTGAGGGCTTTTGTTGCCACATAAAAATAAATGCTCTCACCTAATCATTGGGATTTTTAATATGAGACAAGTAACCTCTTATTTTCATGGTCTAAATCTATTTTTCAAGAATTTTTTGATTTTAGCCAGTCAAATCCTTAAAAATTTGGTCTCCTCACTTTTAGATTTGGTATAAATTGTGCCTAAGATTGCTTTTGGATTGTTAAATCTATCATAGTTATTGTAGTGTTTTGTATGTACATTTAATACTTGAATTTTTAAATTTTTTCTAAACTTGATTTTCTTTATAAAGTCAACACTTGTAGAGTGAAATTTGTTGAAATGGATTTAAGATGGACTTGAGATGTGATAATTTATTTGTAATAATTCTTTTCAAAATCTCAATTGTTGTAAACTTGTAAAGCACTAATTCCATTGCCATTATATGAAACTATGTATTATCTATCAATGTAAAAAATTCTATTAACTTTATAATAGATTATAATTGTTATAAATAATGAATAATGAGTAATAAATAATAAATAAATTGATAAAAATAATAGAATTTATCCAATTAATTTGAAAACTTTCCAATAGAAAAATGTAGCCATGATGAATACCATGACATTTATTTTTTTTACACCCAAGACATTCTTGGTGGTAATTTTCAAGTCAAAGTACTACCATCAAACAAAATTTATTCTATAAATAACTGATTATTAAAAAATTTAAATGATCATAAATAACATTTCTATAGATGTCGATTATTTCATAATGTGTGATGGAAAAAATCAAATTAATGTGATTTTTAACAAGTAATTTGGACATAAAATTATACTGATTAGAATATATATTAAAATAATTTTGAATTTTGAACAAAAAAACAATGTTAAAATGATTTTTTTAAATTATAGTTTTAAAATAAAAAACATTTGTAAATAAAAATACACGATGTTATGTAATTTGATTTTAACATATAAAGTTTTGAAATGGTTTAGAGAGATAATTTATTAGAGCATCCTCAGTTCTAACAATATATTGACCTCCATATGATTTTCTAACTTTTGAATGGTATATAATTAGAACTTGAAATTTGTATCATTGAAAGCGCATGCAATAGAACTTTGGGAAGGTGCAAAAAATTTCAAATTTAGACAACCACTTCCAATGATACAAATTTCAAGTTCTAATTATATATTGTTCAATATATTGTTAGGATCAATATATTGTTAGGATTGAAGATGCTTTTAGACATTATATTCTAAATTTAAATCCAAACCAAGAATGAACACTTTGAATGTTACAAGCAAGGTTGACCAATGCACATTCACTTTTAAAATGCATGGACTTTTAGGAGTTAAAATCTATGAACTCGTCAATTCTATCTTAGTTCTATTGGATGGATAGTGTTTTGCAAAAGAAATGGTCGAAGATTGTCAATTCTTAGAGCATTGAACAATATTTAACCCCTAAAGGACCAAACACCATTTTTTGACAACATAGCGATTTTGGGCAGCTCACTACGACTGGAATTATTTTTTTTTTTCTTTGAGATTTTTACACAAGATGTGCCCAAGGAGTAGCTTTAAGGCCCAACAATTTTCATAACTTTTGACCAAGTGGTTAAAAATTTATTGCATGATATGTCATTTTCATTATTCGGCGGGCAGTCCGGGCAGCTGAAAAAGATTCTTTAAAAATCATTTTCTTTTAAAATAAAAATTTGAAATTGGTTCTTTAGATTTATATATATGTGGGAAGCTTTGAATCATTCCATTTTGATTAATGAGATGAAAGTTATGAGGAGTTTTAGTTTGAGGGTAGTTATGAAATCACTACTCTAAAATAAACTTTGAAGTCCTTTATTTAACTCAATCTTCAATATTTTTTGGAAAAAAATAAAAACATTGGGTGCAGATTGTTTATTACAACATTTCAACCATTGGGATTGGCATTTTTCAAATCCATATTTAAATTCTTAACAATTTTGTGTTTTGAACATTCTCTACCTCTTCCTACTTACTATTTTTTTCCTATATGTTTTACAATTCCAAATGATCTTAAATTTTTCAAGCATGTAGCTAACTTGCTTTGAAGAATGCATCCAAAGAAGCACCACCATTTTGGATATTTTTTCATACAAATGTGACCTTGTGAAGTGCAGCTGCCCGGGTTTTTGCAAGGACAAAAAAAGGATTTTTTGTCAGTTCAAACGCTATTATCTTGCAATCCACACAGTGGAAATTTCTGAAATTTTCTCCACAACTTTTCAAACTAGTGTACTACAAGATCCTGCGATTAAATTTTTCCAAAAATGTTTTTTTTCTAAAATTTGGTACATGTATTAGAAATGACAATTTTAAAGTGTTTTTGGTGAAAACATAGTCTCTGACCTTTAGGGGTAAAAATAAAAATTTATTTTAAAATATAATCATAAAAAAGAATTGTAGATCATTTTGTCAATGTGTGTGAAAAAAGTTCATGACATTTGACCATGTGATTGTAAGGTTATAACATTTGAAGTTTGGAAAAAAAAAATTTACCATATTGAACAAGAAAATTAGATTTCAAGCCCTTTTGAATTAAAATTGTTTTTAGGAGATTTGAGAATTTACAATTTGCACCAATTATTAGTGTATCTTATTAGTACACTCATGCAAAATTTTAGAAGCAAATAAAGGGCCTAATTCACTCAAAATCATCTTGCAACATAAAGAGTCAAATCATCTAACAATACACTAGCCATTTTTGAATGATTTCTAGTGTAATGAGGAATTTTTTTTGAAGTTAGAAGAAAATGTTTATTTTAAAGATTATCCAAAATAATTGACAAGGTTTGACTGTTGTTTGAGTGTGATTTTAAAGCTAAAATTAGATTTTAGATTGTTGCACACTAAATCATGTTAGTTATATACATGCATAATTTCAAAAACAGCTAAGGAATTTAGCAAAGAATGCCCATACTACTTGAATTGTATGAATGTTTTTGAGTAGCGCAACTTTTTATCCGGAATTATTTCTACAATTTTTTTAATTCATTAAACTCTAACAATGTCAAATTCAATTGTTGTTTAATAATTACTTTCATTGACCTCTTTCCAGTCCACTTATTAAAATATATAACAAACTTTTGAAATCACCCATGAACCTAAATTAAGTTGATGCACCTTTAATTTAATGTCCATAGATAAAAGTCAAAATTAGAATTTACTTTCTTTCTATCTGTAGAAAATTGAAAATTGAAAGTTTTCAATTGAAATTACATTTTTTGGAGAATTTTTGCAATTTTGTGAAATTTCAGTGTTAAAACTTGTTAAAAGTATATTATGGTTGTATTTTTTAAGCGCCTTTGTATGGATCCAAAAGCATTCATTGAAAACTCTATTCCTTTACAGCTATTTTCTATTATGTATGCAATTGGAGACATTCGATGAGGTAAATGAGGTAAAAAATTGGGTGGGCAAAATGAGGTATTTTCGCCTATTTGCACCCATTCCTAATGTTTGTGAATGTATATTTATTCAATGTGTTAAAGTCACAGTTAATAAAATTGAAACCAAGCATCTCTAGTTCAATTTTTTAAATTATTTTTTCAAAATCTACAAGTTTAAAAACTAGTGTTTTTGAAGAGATAGTTCATTTGTATTTTGCGTTTATTTGGAATTTTCATTAGAAGATTTTTGAGGCCTTTAGACCGTGAGTTCCCAGATTATAGAGAACGTAGGAATAGAGCCACATTACCAGTTTGACGTAGTCGGGAGACAACCACTTCAAATAATTACATACATATAATATACACACACACATAGAGAGAGAGGATTGAAAATGAGGCATTTATGTAGAGTGCTTTAATGGGAGTGCTCTAGAACAGTTCATCCAAGTTGATATATACAAGAAAAAATAGTAAGTAGAAAAAAATAGGTAATGATTCAAAATACTAAATTGCTCATAATCTATACCTTAAAATATGTCGTTGGTTTGGTTTGGTTTGATACGTTAAAATCTAACAAATTGTGAGGTGTCAAGCGGCGGTCTTTGTATTGCTCAAAACTCTTGGCAAAGAAGGGTGTACGGGCATTGTTTCATGGCGTTTGGACAAATAGTGTGAAAGTTATTGAATTTCAAAGTTTTTTATGAATCAAAAATGGAATTTGAATTTTATTTTATTTTGAAAAAATCATAACTTTCACATCGCATGTCCAAATGCCACAAAACAAAGTCCTTACATTCCTTTGTGCATACAACTTTCTAATCATGTCAATTTTGTGGCATTTGGGCCGACCATGTGAAAGTTATGGATTTTTAAATTAAAAATTTGAATTATCTTATCTTTTACTTTAAAATAAAATAAAATTCTATTGCATTTCCAAACGCCACAAAACAAAGCCCGTGCACTCCTTTGTACATAAAACCTTTTATTCATTGTAAAAACACACACCCTGCGGTGTGAAAGTTATTGAATTTAAAAGTTTTTTTGAATTTTAAAAAAAAAAATTATTTTTACCTTTATTTTACCGATAGTGTGACCTTTCACACACTACGTTGTGAAAAGTATTGAATTTCAAAGTTTTTGCAAATTAAAAATTAAAAAATTATTTCACTTCAATTGTGATTGTGGCAACCACACATGGCACACTAGTGTATACCTTAAATTAGGTTGTTTGTTTTGTTTTGTTTAATATGTTAAAAACTAACAAACCGTGAGGCATCCATCGGCGCTTTTAGTACCGCTTGAAAGCTCTTGGCAAGGAAGGATTCACATACTTTGTTTCATGGCGTTTTGATAAACGATGTTGAAAGTTTTTGAATTTCAAATTTTTTTATGAATAAAAAATTGATTTAAATTTTCTTTGATCTTAAAAACATCAAAACTTTTACATCGCATGTCTAACGCCACAAAACAAAGTCCTTGCACTCCTATGTGCAAAAAAAATTATATTCATGCTAGTTTTGTGGCGTTTGGATTTTGGATATTGTTGTGAAAGTTAGGGTTTTGTTGAATATGGATATTTTAAAATTATAATCAAGTTTGACCAAAGAGCAACCGATTTTTGGATGCATGAACCTTTTACGACGTTGTTGTTTCAATTAATACATTGAGTAAGCCTCCAAAAAATTCATGTAATATAGAAAAAAGAATATTCTACACAAATAAATCAATGGTAAAAATCTGTAATAGGGAATTCAATTATTTATTCAAATATAATCTTATTATCTTCGGATCAATCTCTTTCAATCACTTAGGATTTAGCTTGGTTTGGGACTTTAAGGCTTTGGGTTTTTGTCTCCAATTTTTTTGAGGGATGATAATTTACTTGTAAACCTAGTATCCAACAACAATATCATACAGTCAAACCTCCATACATATTCGGGGGCAAGCTCAAACAATATAGTAACACATAAAGGATATTAACATGAAGCATTTATAAAAATTGATCCTAATAAGTAGCATTTACAAAATAATATCCATAAAATTTCAAAAGTAAATATATAATGTTTTTAAAAATAAAAAAATGAGTATACAAAAAATATGAGCCATCATTGATCTAAGTTGGTTGATGAAAAGAACATGTAGTAGTTTGATGAGATTCTTCTACATGCCAAGATTGTAATTACTTTTGAAATGCTTGGATATTCTTGATGAGTCACAAGACGTCATTAAGGTAGGTACAACCAAATGTGCCACTGTACATCTCCAAAATAAGTTCTGTACCTATAAGGAAGAAACGCTTTTAGAACCAAACTTTGTTCCTTAGTAACTTTTGTATACAATAACCAAATGCCATGTTCTTTGGTGCGTTGGAACCTCCTTTCAGTTGCCTACAAGAACATATGAAAATTTGACCAGTCTAATAATAGTAGCTAGGCTCAGTCTCTAGTGAACTCTTACCACTTACTACGTCATACAATACATTAAGGTCAGATTCTGCACCTTGGTGCCACAATAATTTAATTTTAGAATTTGGACACTTTGGCAGTATGTTTTGATTTTTTTGACTTCCTGCAATTTGCTCTTCCTATTTTTTTTAAATCACTTCCAATTTGGAATTTATTTTTTATATTTATGTATAAATATTATTTTTTCTAAATTTTCTTAAGAATAATATTTTTTGGATATTTAGAATTGGCACCAATGGAAAAAATTCAAATTGTTAGAATTCTTCAAATTTTAGACATGTTCCAAATTTTTCCTAATTATTTATAAAATTGACCTAAACAAAAAGGTAGTGTATATGCATTTTTTGTTTTGATTTTTAGAACCAATGATTATGTAGCCTTTCTTTTAACCCCTAAAGGACCAAGGCCTTTTTTTCGCCAAACAACACGAAACACTACCATTTCTATTGCAAAGAGTAAAAAAACTGAAAACTATTTTTTTTTGGCGCACCTAACAAAAGATCTTACACCTAACTAGTATGAGAGTGTGTGAAATAAATTTCAAAAATTTTGACCACACAAATTGCAAGATATTTGTGTTTAAAGTGAAGAAAACAAGTTTTTGTTGCATATTGCAATACTAAGTTATTTGACTTTGAACCTTTTTAACTTGAATTTTTTGCACTAAGGTAAACCAGCCCATTACGGTCAGATGACCCATAGTGGACACCTCATGACCCCATGATGGTTTTTCAGACCACAATCAATATCTAACCTGACCCCTATGGAGTGATTAGTGACCTTATTAGGAGCACCTAACTTTTCCAGTGTAAATCATCCTAGGAAGTGACTTTTCATGGCATTCCAGATTATAAATTATTGTAACCACTTTAGGTGATTAAGATGAGCATATTAGATACACTTTTTGTTGGTTAAAAGGCAGTCTGTTGACCATGTTGGGAAGATCACTTCAGAAATACATAACTAATTCATACTTTGTCTGAAAAATAAAATTTCAATTGCTCTCACTATTTCTCTCACTTATCTTTATGTGGGAAAATTTTTGGAAAATTTCAGCAATGGCATAAGGGCAGAGTCCAAATTCTGACAACAATGGGCTGTTTTACCTTATAGAATTTTCAGGTTTAAATCTTGAGTTGAGAGTCTACGAGGAAAAAAAATCAAAATAATTTAAATAATTTTAAAAAAAAAATAGTTGAATAGAAGTAGGTATAAGATAGAAGGAAAATCTAAATTCTTAATATCTCTAAGATGGAATTAAAATACACTAATCCTAATAGTGAGATTGTTCTATCAAGAAAATTAAACCATGTAAAACTTTTTTTTTTTTAGATTGTAAAAATTACATCAAAAACTGAATCAGGACTACAAGGTGATTTTTTGCAAAGATGCTTAGATCTCAAAAAACAAGATTGTCCATAACTTTCACATCACTTATTCAAATGAAATGAATAAACACTTTCCATCTATAAAAATATAATCTATGAGAAAAAAAATAGAAATTCAAACAATCAAATTTTTTTTTTTCCTTGGCTATATGGTCTCCCTTGTTTTGAGCTTATTAAGGCATAACTTTTGTTCCGGAGCACCAATATACATATTTCCACGAAGATAATCAACTTTTCTATCTTCAAAAAAAGTTTTAAGAAAATCATGACAAAAATTGAGGCCGTAGGTACCTACCCAAAATCTAATTTGTCCCCCGAAGGGACAATGATCCTTTGGGAGTTAAGAAGGTTTTTGAGTTTCTTGGCTCCTTCATTTTGGGGGTTTAACTTAAAAGAGGCCAATTTTGAGTATGCATTTTTTGTATATGATGGCTTTGCAAGACAGATGACATGAGGTTTTGGAAACATTGTGGCAATAGTGTGTAAGGCCATGATTAAACTCTGGCATTTTAAAATATATTTATTCCCTTTTTTCTATAGGCTTGAAATTGCCATGTTCAGTTTAAGGCAGTTGGGCATTAATCCATCAAGGACCGTGGTCAATTTTGGAGACGGGCAAGACATTTTCTAGTCTTAGGCTAAACATGGCAAAAAATATCCAACCATGATGCATTTCAAAGATCTCACCGTACCGATGGAGTTGGCAAAAATGTTTGGGGCTCTATAGTAAATGCACAATAAATTCTACATTGATTTCCGTATTTTCACTCAATATTCCGTTTGTTTTTTCAACCCCAAAACACATCCTAGCACATATTGTCTTGATTCTTGTCCCAATGCATTTGGTTCCCAATTCTCCACACCCATCCCCTTTTGTCCATATCCAAATTCTTTCTAAAATTCTAGCTACCAATGAAAAAGTGTCAATTTCGACCAGAAAGTGGTCGACCAATCCTTAATAGGTTAAAATTGCGTAAAAGAAAAAACACGGGTGCGTATATTACAGGAGCGCAACTATGCACAACACATAACATATGAGATTTCAACACTGGTGGAGGTATTCATGGAGCGTTGACTAAGGTAGGAGGCTCTGAAATCGCTCAGGCATTAAGAACCGCCCCTATAAATGGCTCTTGAATGGAACGAGGTGATCTTTAAATGGAACAAAGTGATCCTTAAATTGACCGCTATAGTGCTATGAATGAATTAGAAAAAAGGGGTCCTAGCCAATCACCGGCTTTGCTTTTTCCCATCTTGCAAGTGAGCGGTTTATGGAAGACCTAGGATCACAAATAGGGACCTATAATACATCTCCTTTGAAAATTCATAACTAATTCAATATTGCTCAAGAAAATATGAAACCACTTGTGTTAGATTCCTCGTCTATTTTTCTATCTCTGAAAAATGAATTAAAAATACTACCAACCAAGGAAGCATATGAAAAAGGCAGATCAGCCCTTAGATGGGTGATTCAAGAGCCTCCTACCTTACATCTGGCAAAGTGGGACTTGCATCAAGTCCAGAGCTCTGTCTGTCCCTCCCTCCCTGCTCCTGTTCTTCAGTTTGATTCTGGATTCCTCATCTTGGCATTTGTGAAACTATTGAAACTACACTAAGGTAACTAAGGTAAGGTAGAAGGTCCAGAAAGCGCCCATCTAAGGGAAATCAGGCCTTTCTGGAGATCTTGGAGGACTTCAATTTTTTTGCCCTTTTTTTCAGTGGAAGAGAATTTGAAGATGGCGCTCTGCTGATTTTTTCAGAATTTTTGGAGTCAGAATGAAATTACAGCAAATTTTTAAAGGCTAATGTTAGTAGGGGTCTATTCTTGTTCCTAGATACTGCAATAATGAACAAGACAACATGCTGGAAAAGATCAAGTGGTTGTAAAAACCAATTAATAGGATGGGTAAAACCGTTCATGCAAAGCTTTTAAAGCATCCAACACAAGTCAGAAATTTAGAAATTCTCTAGTGATTTAATAATCATGCAAACTACATCCTTTGATTCGAAGTGCTGTAACTTTTGCATCCCATGTTCAAATTCAATAAAATTTGTTGGAGAATTTGCGCTCTTCCATCTAGTTTGTGTAGTAAAATTTTCAGGTGAATCCAAGATTTACTGAATTTTTGGAAGCCAATCTAAATTCGTAGTTTCCATTTGACTCCTTCAAATTGCATTTCATGACTGCAACTTCGGGGGCTTGTATCTCCTTCATCCAAAGTTTTTTTTAAATAAAATTTGTTGTATTATGTTTGCCTTGAAGTGTTATTGTTGTGGAAAAAATTTCATGTCAATTGAAGTTGTCTTGAATGTTTGGGAGCAATTCAAACTTTAAAATCCCGACATTTTTTATTTACAGTGAACTTTGGCAGCTTGTTACTTCTTCATACAATGTCCGTTTCCAATAAAAGTTTTTGGAGAAGTTGCGCATACTAAGGTAGTGTGCTGTAATTGCGACCCTCACCTTCAAACCGACCCTATAATTAGTTGTAGAATGGATTGCAAGTGATCCTTGAATGGACCACTTTAGCTATTGAATGCATCAAGGAAAAATTGTTTTTCTATTGCAAGAGCCAATCATTGATCTTGATTTCCTCAAATCACTTTAGAAGTTGCAAGGGGACAGATTTTGGGAGACCTAGGGTCACAAATAGGTACCTACAACAGAAATCTTTGAAAATTCATAACTAATTCAAAAATGCTTCAAAAAATATGAAACCACTTGTGTTACATCCGGCATCTATTTGACTTTCTCTGAAAAATGAGCTAAAAATATTTTTAATCATGAAAACCTATGAAAAAGGCGAATCAGCCCTTAAAGGGTCGCAATTACAGCACACTACCTTAGTCTAGTTTGTGTGGTTAAAATTTCAGAGCAATCCAAGAAGTTATGAGTGATTGAGAGGCATTTTAGTAAAAGAGAGTTCAGCTACAGATGTTTTTTTTGCAATTTTTAGACATTTCAAAGCCATTTTGCAGACCTTACCAGATTTAGGTTCTTACTGTGAGTAAAATCAATCATGATAGTGAACCATCTCACTTGTTCCATAGCTAAAATCTTTCACATGGAATGGCAGTTCCTCATCGCAAAAAGTTAATTCCATTTCAACACCCATGTGCACTGTTTTAGAGCCTTTTGTAGGGGTGGTTCTTAAAGCCTGAGCCATTTTACAGCCTCCTCCTATAGTATGCTCTTAAAGTGCCACTGACTTTAAACCGTCATCTATACCTTGTGTAAGAAACACTTTTCTACCAATTCTGTACCTATGTGGAAGAAACGCTTTTAGAACCAAACTTTGTTCCTTAATAACTTTTGCATACAGTATCCAAATGTCCCATTCTCTGGTGCGTTGGAACCTCCTTTCACTTGCCAACAAGAGCATATGAAAATTTGACCAATTTAATAATTGTAACTAGGCTCAGTAGCAAAAAGTGACGGTTTTGGGGGTACTCATCTTGCACCCAAAATCGCACAAACAAGCAATTCGGCATGGTTCCCATTATTATATTGGAAAACTTTTTGTAGGGTCCTCCTTGGTAGTGAAAAGGGGATTTTAGGTTCTCTTAAAATGCATTTTTTGGACACCGTATGAATGAACTACGCATTTTCAAAGTGTTGAATACAGGTATTTCTAGAAGCGATCATAGACTCTCATGAACAATGGGAATACATTTTAGGCAAGAGTCTGTAATGTGCACTTTTAGATGTACCTTACATAGTGAAATGAGTTTGCCTTAACAACGAGGTTGCCTCGTCCCATGAAAGTTACTGTACAAAAAGCCATCAAAGTCAACACATATTTCTATTTGCACACGTGGAGGTTCATGAGTTGCAATTACAAAAATAATCTGATTCAAAAGTAATGTGTGTAGTAACATCAAATATTTATATAGTGTCAAATGTTGAGAAATTAGTGTCGGGGCAACCTGATTTGGTACTTGAACCCTCCTTCCAAGGCAGTGGTGCAGTGACCACACCTGGCCCAGACCCACTCATGAACTGCACTGGACATTTTTTTTGTCTCTGGGGAATCTGGGATCGCTGAGTGGGTCGGAAAGCTGGAGACGGAAATTCACGGAGGAAGGCCTTCCTTCCATCGTCCAGATGGTGCGTTGCCGTGGGATCGGACAATGGAAGAACTGTAAGTTATAAGCACATGCTGGGTTGGTTTTTGTTGTTTTTCTGGGCACTCATTGAAATGCACAGGCAGGGCGGGGTTTCTTTCACTCTGTGCCAAATTGAAAGGACAAAAAAACCAAAATGATGACGGATTAAAAAAGAAGCACATGGGCTTTTGAGATGGACAAGCATGTGAACCACCACCATGCCACCATGCCACATCTGGGGCCGGGGTGAACTGGCCCCCTCGCTCATCCTGCCAAAGTCCATCCAGGAGTGCATATAATAAAAAGCCCCCTATTTTGTGCCTTGTATAACCTATTTTTCTATAGCCCCATTATCTAATTAGGGGCCTCTAACTGCAAATATGAATTCAGAATTTGCAAAAAAGTCCATGCATAGAAAATAAAAAAATTCAGGGGTTTCCCAGGGGGACGAGTGAAGGGGTCAGTTCACCCCGGCCACGTCTGGTGGCTGGGGTGAATTGACGCCCTCGCTCAGCCCTGCAGGCAAACCCTATTTTTTGCACATGATTTTTTTTGCAAATTTTGAATTCATATTTGCAATCAAAGACCCCAAATTTTTTAAACAAAGTGAAGAATATATCTTGGAATGGTCCAAAATAGGGTGCCTTTTTTTTACATGCACCCCTGGTAAGGCCGAGCGAGGGGGTCAATCCACCCTGATCTGTCTGGTGGCCATGCCTGAAAATTATGCCAACACTCCTTCACGTGAACTGGGAAAAGACTTGTTGGTCAGCACTCAGCAGCCAGCAGGGACGGGTCTGAGTCCGAGCAGGCAGACAGAGCAGCTCAACATTGCACACAAATACGTAATTGCTTGATTGACTGCAAAGGCGAACCCACGCCCCCTACCCGAAAAAATCACATGGGAGGGAATGCACTCATGGCAACAAGAGAAAGAGAAAAAGAAAGAGAAAGAGAAAAATAAAAAAGAAAGAGAAAAGGAAAAAAGAAAAAAAGAAAGAGAAAGAGAAGGAACTCCAACAACAAAAAATTATTTTTTTGTGGTGGGTGGTGGTAAGAGCATCTCCTGCTCACTGCGAAAACGGCCTCGTCAACGGATTTGGGAGATGGAAAATTCAATCACCAACACCAACATTTATTGTAGTAAGGTGTAGTATGCTCTTAAAGCGACCATTTAAGAGCCAATTACTGGCATTTCAAGGAGGCTCAACTCCTTGAAACAATTTTTGATAAATTTTTGTAGGAAGGAAAATGGAATTGGCGTTGAACCCAATCCGTTTCATATTTTGGGGACCTTCGTGGAATTAGTTATGGACCTGTATGTCATAATCACCTTTAGAGAATGGGCGCTTTTAGAGCAGACTACCTTAGTCATACCTTCAATCTTCACCCCATTTGTAATCTTCACAGAATGTGGACGTGGCACTTTCTCGTTGGCTCTCTATAGCTTCTAGAGGTCCCATCTCTAAAGATTGAGAATAGGCCATTCTTCTCCCCTAGAAGTGAAGAATGAGTGTCAAAAAGATTTGCTAAAGAATTTTTCACTGCTCCAGAGCTCACTTTCACCTTGCTTGCCGCATTTCCATTTTCTACATTTTTGTTCTGCTATTTCTATTGCGTTCTATATATTCTGGTAAATTCTAGGCATCTAATTCTCCATTCTCATTCTCCTCACCTATAGAAGGGATGTTGCACCTTCTTCATGGTTGGCTCCTAATTGGCTCCTCTATTTTCTCCTCAACTTCTCATTCTTTATAGAAATTTCATTTTTGGAGAAGGTGTGACAACCCTTACTATAGTTGTGCATGTAGAGGCATGGGGCATGCAAATTTGTCTTCTCACATGGCAGAATTTAGGTTTGTAGATGAGACCTTTGCACCTCTTTTTTTACCATTGGATTATGTATTTTGACCAGTCAAGGACCAACAAGGTGATGACAACGCCAACATGGTAGTCATAGGTTCTTTCTATGCCCCCCCCCCCCCGGCCATTGCTTTTGAACTCTCCCTCTAGCGTGCATAAAAAGCCACCTACAACGACAAGCACAACACGTGCATAAAAAGCCAAGAACAATGCCAAAGATGAGGAGTTTCAATTTTTTTTTTCATGTATTTTGCAAAAGTATCTTCGAACTCATAAACCATGTTGGGATTGGTTTTGCGTTGGGAGTCAAAACAATCCAAAAATTGAGAAAAAAATCTAAAAGGTTCAAATGCTCACACAAACTTGTACTTTGGTGTCTTATATAGTGTAGAAATTATGTGACTTCATTTCAAAAAATTCGCATTAGTAGGACAATAGTCACAATATACTAAGTCTTCTGTAGCACTTACCTCTTGATTCACAAATTTTTCAAGACATTTCCAAAAGTTGTAATAAATCCTAGTTAAACAAGCATATTAACATAGAGAACTGACAATTAAAACAATCCAAAAACTAAAAAAAATATCTAAAAGTGTTCCACGCTCACACAAACTAGCACCTAGATGTCTTGTATAGTATATAAATTATGTGAACTCATTTTGGAGAATTCACACAAGCTGACAACAAGAATTTGTATACTTGCAAAACTCCTAAAGGTCAGAGACTATGTTTTCACCAAAATCGCTTTAAAACTGCCATTTCTAATACATGTACCAAATTTTAGAAAAAAAACATTTTTGGAAAAATGTAACCATAGGATCTTGTATTGAACTAGTTTAAGAAGTTGTCGAAAAAATTTCAGAAATTTTCACCATGTGGATTGCAAGATAATAGCGTTTGAACTGACAAAAATCTTTTTTTTTCCCTGCGAAAATCCGGGCAGCTACACTTCACAAGGTCACATTTGTATGAAAAAATGTGCAAAATGGTGGTTACTCTTTGGATTCATTCTTTAAGTCTAGTTGGCTACATTCTTGAAAAATTTCAGATCATTTGGAATTGTAAAACATACAGGAAAAAATAGTAAGTAGAAAGAGGTAGAGAATGTTCAAAACACTAAATTGTCAGGAATTTAATTATGTTATTGAAAAATGCCAATCCCAATGGTTGTAATGTTGTAATAAACAATCACATCCAATGTTATTATTTTTTTTCAAAAATATTGAAAATTGAGTTAAATAAAGGACTTTAAAGTTTATCATGGAGTAGAGATTCCATAACTACCTTCAAACTAAAACTCCTCATAACTTTCATCTCATTAAACAAAAAGGAAAGATTCAAAGCTTCTTATGTATATATAAATCTAAAGAACTAATATCAAATTTTTATTTTAAAAAAAAGTGATTTTTAAAGAATTTTTTCAATTGCCCAGACTGCCCGTTGATCAATGAAAAAAACATATCATGCAATAATTTTTTAACCATATAGTCAAAAGTTATGAAAAAATTTGGGCCTTAAAGCTACTCCTTGGGTACATCTTGTGTGAAAATTTCAAAGAAATAAAATAAAAAATCCAGTCATAGTGAACTGCTCAAAACTGCTATGTTGTCAAAAAACGGTATTTGGTCCTTTAGGGATTAATAATAGGACTCATGTTAGGGACGCATGATACAAGAATACTTGACAAGAACTAGACCCATGAATCACTAGAAGAGTAAAACTGATATGAATTTGAATTGAATAACAAGAGGGGTGAGCGATGGCTCCAGGAGATGTGTTGTTGAGACTGAAGGACTCTTCAACTTCGACCCCAATATATAATCTAATCTAAAATAAGAAGAATTTATATTAATCCAAAGTAAAAGGAACTAGAAGGTTCTAGAGGTCATGTCCCTAACATTACCTCCCTTTCAATTGACGAGTTCCAAGAGGAGCCTTAGGCTTATCCGGATAAAGTCGATGAAACTCCTGTACCAATTCAGACGCGTTCGCAAGGTTCTCAACTGGTTCCCATGTTCGTTCGTTGATATCATAACTAGTCCAGTGTACCACATACTCCAATTTGCTCCACCTTCATCGCGAGTCTAGTACTTTTTTTACATCATATTCTTTGTGATTCTCAACCTCGATACTAGGCGGTGGCTGTTGTACTTTTCCTAGGAAGGATGATTCTCGATAAGGTTCTAAAAGAGAGACATGAAAAAATGGATGTACCTTCATGGAAGGTGGCAACTCAATACGAAATGCCATTGGATTGATTTGCTTTTGAATGATGAATGGTCCCAATCGCCGATAGTCCAACTTGTCACAAGGTCGCTTGGTCTTGATATTCCGTCAAAAAAGCCATACTTTATTTCCAACTTGAAAAGAAAATGCTTGGTTGCGAAATTTGTTTGTAGATGTCTTGTAAGACTCTTGGGCGACTTGTAGTTGAAGCTTCAGAACATCTTGAATTTGCGATAGTTGCCGTGCAAAGTGATCCGTTGTTGGGTTACTATTTGCCGGT
This sequence comes from Antitrichia curtipendula, assembly GCA_951230915.1. Taxonomy (NCBI): domain Eukaryota; kingdom Viridiplantae; phylum Streptophyta; class Bryopsida; order Hypnales; family Leucodontaceae; genus Antitrichia; species Antitrichia curtipendula. The sequence continues at coordinate 8,235,489 of OX579633.1, read as the reverse complement.
GAATTCAATAGATCAAACTTTAGATGATAACCATAATTGGAATAAAATGATGTTTGTTGAGTTGAAGCATGAAGAATATTGTTGTAAGCAAACTTCGCCAGCGGCAAATATGTCGTCCAATTGTCTTGCTGATCATTGATATTGCATCGTAAATACTACTCAATAACTTGATTAACCTGTTCTGTTTGACCGTCAGTTTGACGGTGGAAATTTGATTTAATAATTTTTAGAAATATTTTATGCCAACTATGCCACTATGTATAATACTGCAGAGAGTCATAGGCACGCATAGCTAGCCATGCAATATAACAAACAAAGTGTCTAAGGACATTAACCTTTAAAGAACATTCCATGTTTTTATTTAGTCAAACTTCATTAGTTTTCTATATTAATATATACCTTTAAAAAATTTAATATTTTTTAATGTAATAATACACATTCAAAATTGAACTTCATTTTTCATAATTATAAAAACATTGAAATGAAGTTAATTTATAATATGTTTATAATTATATATAGTGACAAACATCATGGTATAAATTATTTACTCCTTGAATATACACAAAGAAAAAATTGATGGTAAAAGTTCAAAAGTGGTGTATTTTAAAGGTTTCAAGATGCTATTTTTAAAGTGTTACAAAATTATAATGTTTAAATTATAATTTATAGTTTTAAAAATTATTAAAAAAAAATTAGAGCTACAATTTACTAGTTAAGGTTTTAAACATTTAAAATCAAGAACTATTTGAAAATTGAGATTTGATCCTCAAACCATGTCCTTTGGGCATGTTTGTCTTTTAAAGGTTAACCCATTTCATAAACATATTTAGCAAAGTGGAAATTGGGCTTCTTCTCTCAATTAGGTATGACAAGCATTATCTTATTCATCTGCAAAAGTATCCTCTTTGTTGGGCTCCCCTAAACAAAACATCCATGTGAGACCATCTTGCAATCATAGGCTAAAGTATTATGGGTAGACAATGTCAATTTTAGAAAAATATAATAAAATAAAATTCCAAAAGGGATACACATGGCATTATCCCATTGGTTGATAAGATTTTTAAAAATGTTTGAAAGGAGTAAACACGTAATTTTTTCATTGATTGTAAAACTTAAGAACAAATCCATTGTATTAAATAAATTTATGAATTCAACATGAGAAACGCATTCCAACCGTCCATTTTTGTATTTCTGGAGAACCTATAGAATTTGCAAACCATGTGGGATACATTTGTATTTTTTTCTTGTGAATACATATATATTTTGTATTTGTAATTTGTGGGTGTATCTGTATTTATATCCTATATTTTGTAGTCTGAAACAATATCTTATCTTGTAACCATATCCACATTTGGTATCCGTATTCTATATCTGAATTTAGATGGCCAAGATCTTCTGTTCTACAGACATCAATGGCTTTGATTTTTTGAAAAAGTTGTTTGTTCTACACGCATCATCATTTCAAAAGATTGATAGCATTTTAGAGGAGGGACATTTTTCCTGAATTCAAACCAACGGCTCTCAATTTTTCCAAAGGAGGGGGGGAGGAATTGAAATATAAACATCATGTTTGCATCTTTTCGGTACATAGTATCCTTCTATTCAAATTATCTTAGTAAAAACTCATGGAAGACAAAAAAATGTTCAATGAACATTATTCAACCTTTCTATTGTGAAACAAGGAAATCCATATATTCATTTGGTCAATCATGATAATTGCATGGCCAATGACCATGGTAACACTTTGTCCATCTTTTAAAATGTTGTAGTGGAATGTTTACCATAGCATTGTTTTACCATTGACACAAGAGGGCCTAGTTTTGCATCCCTACTACTATGAACAAAAGGCTGGGCCCCTTATAGTGAATGAATTTGTATTCTACAACTATGTCCTTCGCCAACCCCAATCCTTGCCGTCTTAACCAAAAGTCTCTCTCCCAAGCATCTAGTGAGACATAATATTGTACCTTCCCAAGCATCAGGAGGACCATTGCATGATCATACAATGCTATGTGTCATTCCAAAGGGCTCCCCCGTCCCTTTTCTAGAGCGGGACTACACCTTGACTTCCGAGATCTTTGGCACCATGCTCTCACATTGCATGATAGCCCCCATGCCCCCATGCCCCCACAACCTCCTTTCTCCTCACGCCGTACTTCAATCCAAGTTTTTTCATTCAAAATCCAGATTGCGGTACAATCTTTTTTCGCCCATTCTTTCCTACCTACCTTTTCTAGTCCCTGAGAACTCCTTTTAAGACGAAAATTAAATGCAAGAGTACACACAGCTGTCAAACCACCATGAAGTGCCTCTTCAGCACAGAGGGGCCAAATCTTCAAAAACGATTGATTGTGGTGAGGAAAATCCATCAATCGGGGGAAAAACTGTAAAGGAGGAGGAATCAATCCTGTGGCAGGACAGACAAATTGGTACCTTTCACCCTTTCCTGCCTGGATGACCCCAGTGAGCAGCTCCGTTAGTACTGAAGGACTGCCTTGTGTCGTACTGACTGCAGTAAATTCTGCAGGTCAGGAAGGTCCGGAATTTGGGATACGTTTCTAACTTTTTTTTTTTTTTTTTTTGGACACAAGCGTGTTGAAGAATTCACTGCCACGTTTCTAACTTTACACTCCTGTCCAGGAGGGTCCGTCAGGAAAGGGGAAGATTGGCAGATTGCAACTCAAGGAAAACCAAAAGACGCAGAAAGACAGCATTGGCAACAAGACTCACTTTGAGGGGGGCGTGAAGCCAGAATTTAAAAGATGGAAAAGCTGGGAACCAAAGCGCACTTGTACAGAAAAATTCAGTAAGAAACAATCAGCACTGCTGCCATTTCTCCAATGGAATGGAATGGAATGAAATGAAATGATGTGGGAATAGTCATTGGTACCTACGGGGGTAACGTGGCAAGAGGCATGAGAGCAGACTTGACATGCAAGTCCTTGTAATGGTAGATGGCAGCCCATTCCACAAAGGACTGCAGTGCGGCTTCTTTTTTCCAGGCTTTAAACCACTCCCAGGATTCCTCCCGTTCATTTTGCGGGGTGGTTCTGCAGCGTAATGCCAGATTACGCGGGTTTTCCTGCGTAATCGGGCATTACGGATTTCTCATCCGGCTTCGATTTCTCATGCCCAATTTTCATCCATCTGTTCGTGATTTACGTCGGGCAATGGCTCCTCGTCGGCGGGGATTGCGTGAAAAAATGCACCTCCTCGTCGGGCTCCGCCCTCCTCGTCGGTCCATTTTTTCACGCAATCCCCTCCTCCTCGGGCATTGCCCTATACTTAAACCACTCTCGCACAAGATGGTGGCGATCTTATGACCACTCTCCTGCAGCGTTGTGGCGACATCAACAACTTCACAAGCGCAGATGCAGGCAATAAACTCCCACTAAGGTAGGAGGCTCAGAAAATGGCACATCTAAAGGCGGGTCTGCCTTTTTCGTGTATTTCATTGGACGGGAGTAATTTTAGCTCATTTTTCAGACAAAGAGAAATAGATGACAGATTTAACCCAAGTGGTTTTGTATTTTTACATGCATTTTTTTATTTACTTATGAATTTTCAAACGAGTTGGGTCATAGGTCCCTATTTATGACCCTAGGTCTTCTATAAATGGTTCACTTGCAATTCTACAAGAAAGATGGGGAAAGCAAAGCAAATGATTGGCTCTTGCAATTGATAATCCTTTTTTTCCTTGATTCATTGAATGATTATACATGTCAATTTCAAAACCAACTCATGTCCATTTCACAACCATTTATAGGGTCCGTTCTAAATGCATGTTCCATTTCAGAGCCCCCTACCTTACACGT